>CM066322.1:166937895-167347823 GCA_033807775.1 Saussurea involucrata
CACTATTCGCTTATGGCTTCTGTTCGACTTCGACATCTCTTCTGTTGGCTGCGATTTTCACTTGGCTTATCAAAACTCTTCGATTTTCACTTGGCTTGAATCGCTTGATGGATTTTGTTCTCGAAATCAATCTGAATCATTATGGTTGCTACTGTATGTTTCTAATTTCTACTTTTCTAGCCTAGGGTTTCAATATTTTTCTAATTTGCAAACTTGACACTCTGATTCTTATTTGTATTGATATAGAAATTTGGTATTTGATATTTCGATTATAGAAATTTGGTGTTTGATAAATGATAATTGATATAGAAATTTGGTTTTGAACTTTTGATATAGAAATTTGGTATTTATATTATATATTTATATAGACACTCTGTTTTGCATTTGTTTATGTAATTATTCAGCTGTAAATTGTAATTCTATATGACTATATTTCTATTGATTCTTGTTGTATTTGCAAATTGTTTAGGATATATAACTACTATGGATAAGTTTTTAACAAAAAGAAAAGCAACCGTTGATTCGAAGCCGAGTAATGTTGATAATTCTAAACAAACTCGTGTGGAAGTCAACTTAGATGATCTTCCATCAGACCCTGGAATGCGAATTAGGATTTTGGATTATAATCCTAATATTAGAGATGAAGTTCGAAGATCGTATCTCTTAAAAGGGCCTTGCCAACCTCGGAACCACGAATTTCCTTACACTCTTTTTGGGAGTAAACAACGAAGATTTAACCCTGCTTGGTTTGATGAATATCCTTCTTGGTTGGAATATAGTATAAACCAAAATGCTGCATATTGTTTATCTTGCTATCTCTTCAAACCAAATGTTGGAGCTCAAGCAGGTGGTGACTCATTTGTTGGTTTAGGATTCAAGAATTAGGCAAGGAAAGAGAAGTTAAGGATTTATGTTGGAAGTGTTAATAGTGCTCACAACCAAGCTTGGGCAAAGTGTGTTGCTTTATTGTCCAACAAACAACACATTGAAAATGTGATCATCAAACATTCTGAGCAAAGCAAGATAGACTACAAGATCCGACTGAATGCGTCAATTGATTGTGTCCGGTTTCTCTTAAGACAGGGCCTTGCATTTAGAGGATCCGATGAGGGTGAGACTTCAAAGAACAGAGGGAACTTTATAGAGTTATTGCAATTTCTGGCAGATCATAATAAAAGCATTGAGGCTGTTACTTTTAAGAATGCAACTGAGAATCTAAAGTTGACTTCACCCGATATCCAAAAGGACATTGTTAATGTTGCAGCAACCGAAACAACAAAGCTCATTGTATGTGATCTTGGCGATGATTTTTTCTCGGTCCTTGTCGACGAATCTCGTGACGTTTCAATCAAAGAACAAATGAGCGTTGTGGTGCGTTACGTAGATAAAAAATGACATATTATTGAGCGTTTTCTTGGTATTGAACATGTCCCGAATACTACATCTATCTCACTCAAAGCGACACTTGATGATTTGTTTTCAAGACATGGATTGAGTATCTCAAATTTGCATGGGCAAGGTTATGACGGGGCTAGTAATATGCAAGGTGAACTTGGTGGTCTCAAAACATTAATTTTGAATGAAAATGTTTGTGCGTATTATGTTCATTGTTTTGCTCATCAACTTCAACTTACTCTTGTAGCTGTGGCGAAAAAGCATATGAAAATCGTTAGTCTGTTTCTGTTACTAACCAATGTTGTCAATGTTGTTGGAGGCTCATGCAAACGTCGTGACCGTCTTCGAGAACAACAAGCTACCAAAGTTATCGAGGCACTTAATGTAGGCGAAATCCCAAGTGGTCGAGGTCTCAATCAAGAAACTTCTCTGAGGAGAGAGGGTGACACGCGTTGGGGATCACATTATGGTACAATGGTGAGTATGATTCTTATGTTTTCATCTGTGATAGATGTGCTTGAAATGATTAAGGAAGACGGATTAACACAAGAACAAAAATGTGAAGCTCTTAATCTATACATCCTTGTAGTCTTTTGATTTCGTATTTTGTCTACACTTGATGAAGACTTTATTGGGTATTACCAACGAGTTATCTCAAACATTGCAAAGAAAAGAACAAGATATTGTAAATGCAATGAACTTGGTTGGACTTTGCAAGAAGCAGCTTCAAACTTTGAGGGATGATGGTTGGGATTCGGTGCTCGAGCAGGCTACTTTGTTTTGTGAAAAACATGATATTGATGTTTGCAACATGGATGATATGTTCTTACTTCCCGGACGGTCACGCCGAAAATCTCCACAGATGTCAAACTTACACTACTACTGTGTTGAGTTATTTTATGCAGTTATTGATCTACAACTTATGGAATTGGATAATCGTTTTAATGAGACTAGCACCGAGTTGCTTCTTTGCATGGAATGCCTCAATCCGAGAAACTCTTTTTTGGCTTTTGATAAAAGCAAACTGATTCGTCTTGCTCATTTTTATCCAAATGATTATTCTGAGATGGAGATTATGATACTTGGTGATCAACTTGAAACCTATATTCTTGATATGCAGACTTCATCAGATTTTTCAAATCTAAACGGGATTGGTGATCTTGCACGAAAAATGGTTGAAACAAACTGAGATAAGGTGTTCCCGTTGGTTTACTTGCTTATAAAGTTAGCATTGACATTACCGGTTGCAACGACATCGGTTGAGAGGGCGTTTTCTGCTATGCATATTGTAAAAAACAGGTTGCGTAATAGAATGGGAGATCAATGGATGAACGATAACTTGGTAGCTTATATTGAAAAGGAAGTGTTTGCAGACGTTGAGAATGAAGATATCATTGATATGTTTCAGAAAATGAAAACGCGTCGAATTTATTGTTGAATCTGTAAAGGTTAGTGTTACGGCTTTTGAAAATGTATGCTTACTTTTTGATCAAAATTTGGCATGAATATAATATTGTCGTATTATCGTATATATATTTTTTGTTTATTTGTTGATCCAAACCCTCAGTGATTTGATAATGACCCTATCTTAAATACTTAGTGAAAATTGTAAGTAAACAATATGTATCAGAGTTTCACTATCGCTGATAAGTACTAAGATCTTACAGTACTGCTGATAGGAACTCTCGCACTTTTAGATTAAACATTCAGCGAACACTGTTCACCATATCGCTGAGTCTGTTCAGTCCGTATGGTGATCGCTGATAAGTTAGTTGTTTACTTATGATCCCTGAAGACAAGTTTCACGTCAACAAAGGTTCTACGCTGAAGTCGAAGATCAAGCTCAAGAACCAGCGACAAGTCTCCTAATGAACTGATGCGGATCAGCGAAGACTCAGATTTGTCCACTCAACGTGAAGTATCAAGTACAAGACTTCAGCTATCGCTGAACTTTATTATCTGCTGAATAGTAAATGATAATCGCTGAATCAACGAAAGCTGATCATGAAGTCCTCCGTACAAAGTACTTTTGTCTTAACCTCCCTTGCACGCCACCGTACGAAATGTCAGAAAAGAACCTCCGAAAATCTGAAATCGTACAACCACTCTGATACTACACTGTTCATTCATGCGGCTACTAAGGTTGTCAACAAAGGTCAATGACATGCAACCTATCCGCTGATGACACGTGTAAAGTATATACAGAATTGCATTAAATGCATGCAGTATATAAAGAGATGAACTCACTTCATTTGAAGTAACTTGCTAACTCTGGACAAGTTCAAATCTCTCAAGATAGGATTTTATTAGTAATCTCCTTATCTTTCTTAGTGCAAGAAAACCTTAGTGTTCCAACTTGTTTAGATTTAGGTTTATCCTTAATCTTGTTTCCGCAACAAGCTGTAAATTGTTAATGATTTATCAATAAACAATTTAGAAAAGTAAAATAGTGTGTTTGTATTCAACCCCCCCCCCCCCCCTTCTACAAACTTGTTTAAGCCTTTCGGGACCAACAAGTGGTATCAGAGCAGATTTGTTTAATCTCATAAACAAGATCTAATCTAAGATATTTCTCTTCCTTGCTATTATATGAAAATGGCCAACTCAAACACAAACACTCACTATATCGACAATGGTTCTCTTGCAAAACCCCCTAGATTTTCCAGAGACAACTTCAACTTATGGAAAAATAGGATGACACTCTTCTTAGAAGGTGTAGACCCTACTATACCTTACTATCTTGAAAACGGTCCACACATCCCTGTAACGATTGATCCTGCCGTTCCAGCCACTGCAACTAGAGCTGCTATTCCAGAAAGGCTGATTCCAAAGGAAATCCATCATTGGACCGATGAAGACAAGAAGAAAGTGGCTATAGATACAAAAGCCAGATCCATACTATCCATGGCCCTTCCTGACGAAGTCTACCATTCCGTCATGAACCTGAAATCCTCAAAAGCCATGTGGGACACAATATGTGTTCAGTATGAAGGAACGTCTGAAGTCCAGGATTCAAGAAAGATCAACCTGGTAAGACAATACGAAAGTTTCATCTCTGGTAAGAATGAAACTCTCTCTGAAGTACATCAACGTTTTAATTGCTTAATTATAGATCTTAAAACGGTTGGTAAGGAATATTCTAACTTTGAAGTTCTGACAAAGTTTTTAGAATGTTTACCTGAAAGTTGGGACAATTATTCCATGTGTCTCAAGCTGTCAAAAGATCTAAGATCAATGACACTCGCTACCTTATATGGCACATTGCTGAATCATGAGCAATCTAGCCATCTTAAGAAGAATCTTGTAAAAGATTCCAAAAGCACCCCTGTTGCTTTAATCTCAGAGGAACCTTCTACTCAGCGACCCGTGGTCACTATCACTGAGTTAGAAAGTAACTCTGAAAGATCATCAGATTCTGATTCTTCAGATGATGAATCCTTGGCTCTCCTAACTAAAAAGTTCAGGAGATTCGCCAAGAAGAAAATGTTTAGAAAGAACAAAACTCTTTCTATAGCTGACAAGCCTAAGTCATCAGCTTTTGTTGATAAGGCTACTGCTACTTGTTTTAACTGCGAAAAGACAGGTCATTTCGCTAACGAGTGCAGGTCAAAGAAAATCATGAGACCTTCAGCCTTTACAAAGAAATCCTTTGTTCCAAGGAATAAAGACGACAAATACTTAAAGCTGAAGGAGAAGTATGCAAAGCTGAAAAGCTTTAAGAAGAAGGGAAAAGGCCTAATGGCTGACTATGATTGGGCTGCTTCTGATGAAGAAGCCTCATCATCTGATTCTGAAGATGATGAAGCAAATCAATGTCTCATGGCCAAGATTGAAGAAGAGGAAGAAAGTTCAGACATTCCCTCCACTTCAACATCTGACATTCAGGTATCACCTTCCTTCTTTACCAATATTGTAAATATTGATGAAGCTGATAGTCTCCGTAAAATCGAACTACTGACTAGAAGCTTATACGAAGCCATGAACGGCAAAGCTGTGGTTGAAAACCAAAATCTTGATCTCGCTGAAAAGCTTAAAAATTGCCACCTTCAAATAGAAAAGCTTTCTAAATTTGAAGAAGATTTTAAAGATCAAGTCCATTTAAATCAGCTAGTCAAAATTGAACGAGCGGAAGCTATCGCTGCATTAAAAGCTGAACAAGCTACTGTTGAAGGATGGTGTAATTCTTCAACAAAGATCACTGAGATAATTAAGGCTCAGATTCCTCTGAGTGATAAACGTGGTCTGGGTTATAAATATGATACTCCAATACCAACCACTGAACGTTCAATGCTTAAATTTGGAACGTTCGTATCCTCAGTAGCTGACACTTCTTCATCTCAGTACTCCTCGTCGATTACACCAATCCCTGAGGAAACTCCTACCTCCTCAAAAGGTAAGGAGAAAATGGTTTATTCAAAACCTACCTCTGTCTCTAAAGATAAAGGTAAAGGAATTGTAATTTATCAAAATCCTCAGAAGGGTACTTTAGTACCTAAGCTGAATGCTTCCAAAGCCTTAGTGATTCATTCATCTGGTTCTAGAAATCAGACCTCTGGATCAGTTCAGCGACCTACTCCTAGACTCAGAGTAGATGTCCTTGGTAAGAAATCTGAAGAACTGAATGTTCGTCCTATTTCAAAAACCAATAGTGTACTTGGTGCTGGCACTTCTAATTCCAAATTAAAAGCTCAGCACACAAGTGGTCCTAGAACTAATTTTAGTTATAGGAAATGTTATCACTGTGGACTTACCGATCATATTGCAAGTAAGTGTCCCACAGCCACCAAAGCTGATAAGATAGCTAAGGTGAAGATAGCACCAAAGAAGACCAAACCAGTTGCAAGTCAGGTCAAGGTGACTCCTACCGCTGAGGTCAAGAAATTGACCAAAGTGAAGAAAGACAAAGCTGAATCTTCAAATGCTGCGAAGACTGCTGAACCCATTCCAACCACTTCCACTGACAAACGCGTATACATGGTGAAGTGGGTACCCAAGCAAAACTAATCTTCCTTTGTATTGCAGGTTAAGAAGGGTATCTGGTATCTCGATAGCGGATTCTCTAGACACATGACTGGAAAGAAAAGCCTGCTCGCTGAATACAAGGAAGAGAAGGGTCCCTCTGTGACTTTCGGTGGAAATGGAAAAGGACACACCCGAGGGTATGGTGTACTTTCAAATGGTACAACATCCTTCAGAAGAGTCGCATATGTTGAAGGGCTGAAGCATAATCTTCTGAGCATCAGTCAGCTTTGCGACATGGATAACAAAGTGATTTTCACCAAGGAATCCTGCTTTGTCTCTGACAAAAAGGAGAAGATAGCTCTCAGCGGTTATCGTTTGGAAAATGTTTACGTTATAAACATGGACTCAACAACCACTGAGAACTCCTGTTTCTTCTCAAAGGCATCTTCTGATGTCAACTGGCTATGGCACAAGAGGCTCTCACATATCAACTTCAAGACACTGAATACTCTTTCATCCAAAGAGTTAGTCACTGGTCTACCTCAACATTCATACGCCAAAGAATCCTTATGTTCAGCGTGTGAAAAAGGGAAGCAGACCAAGGCAAGCTTTAAGTCAAAGCAAGTTTCCTCAGTGTCATCTCCTCTTCAACTACTCCATATGGATTTGTTTGGCCCCGTTAACAAACAATCCATCGCTGGAAAGAAATATACGCTGGTCATAGTTGATGAATTCTCTCGTTATACATGGGTAATGTTTCTCCGTTCTAAGAGTGACACCCCTGAAGAACTCATCACCTTTGTTCGGAAGATGGAAACTCTGAACAATATGACTGTTCGCTCAATAAGGAGTGATCATGGAACTGAATTCAAAAACTGTTCTCTTGATTCCTTCCTTGAGAGCAAGGGTATTTCTCATAACTTTTCGTCAGTGAGAACACCACAACAAAACGGAGTCGCTGAAAGAAGAAATAGAACAATTATTGAAGCTGCACGTTCAATGCTCAGCGATTCTCACCTGCCTACTCAGTTTTGGGCAGAAGCTGTCAACACGGCTTGTTTTACGCAAAACAGGTCGCTGATAGTCAAAAGATTCAAAAAGACAGCCTATGAACTTTTTCATGGGAGAAAGCCTTCAATCAGCTTTCTTCACATCTTTGGTTGTCAGTGTTTCATACTGAACAACAGAGATGCCCTTGGAAAGTTTGATCCTAAGGCTGATGATGGAATCTTTCTTGGATACTCCTCAGTTTCCAAAGCCTTCAGAGTCTTCAACCGAAGAAGACAAACTGTAGAAGAAACTATTCACGTCACGTTTGACGAATCCCGTTCAGCGAACTCTAAACCGAACGCTGATACAAAAGAACTGAATCAATGGATGTTTTCTCATCTTGGTGATTCAGAAGATGTTCCCACTACTCATACTCATACAACTGAAAATGATGGTCCTACTATCATTCCCAATATGCAGAATAGTGAAGCTGAAACATCTTGGGTCTCAGCTGTTCCTATAAATACTATACCCGCAGTTGATCCAAATGTCTCAGAAATTCCATCTATTTCTCAGCAATCAGTGAATGAAGTGACAAATGCAAGCATTCCTCTCTTAGCTGATTATCCAGAAGTAGCTGAAGCCTCATCTTCAGTTTCTCCAGTTCAGACTGAGTCAGCGACGCATGCTCCGGCTCAGCGATGGACTGTAAATCACCCAATCGATCAAATTCTTGGTGATCCCAACGCTGGTATTCAGACTCGTAGAAGTGCAGGTAATATTTGTTTATTTGTTAACTTTATTTCTCTAACTGAACCAAAGAAAATAGATGATGCCCTCAGAGATCCAAACTGGGTCAGCGCTATGCAAGAAGAGCTGACTGAATTCGAAAGAAACAAAGTTTGGAAACTTGTTCGGAGACCAACTGACAAAACAGTGATAGGCACTAAGTGGGTCTATCGAAACAAGTTGGACGAACATGGTACTGTAACTCGCAACAAAGCTCGTCTTGTTGCTCAGGGATACAGACAAGAGGAAGGTATAGATTATGACGAAACCTTTGCTCCTGTAGCAAGACTTGAATCTATTCGTCTTTTCTTAGCATATGCTGTACACAAAAACTTCACTGTACATCAAATGGATGTTAAGTCAGCGTTTCTAAATGGAAAGCTGAATGAAGAAGTTTATGTGGAACAACCTCCAGGATTCTCAGATCCTAAGCGTCCAGGTTATGTTTATAAGCTGGATAAGGCACTTTATGGCTTGAAGCAAGCTCCTCGTGCATGGTATGACACTCTTTCTACGTATCTCCACCTTGAAAAATTTGAGAGAGGTAAGATTGACAAAACTTTGTTTTTTAGAAAAATAAAAGGTCATATCATTTTAGTTCAAATATATGTTGATGACATTATATTTGGTTCTACTAACCCTGAGCTTTGTACTCGTTTCAGTGATAGAATGAAAGATGAGTATAAAATGAGTATGATGGGTGAACTAACATATTTCCTTGGTCTTCAGATTAAGCAAACTGAAAAAGGAACTTTTATAAATCAGGGAAAGTATGTTAAAGATATGCTGAAAAAATTCGACTTAACTGAAAGTTCAGCTATGAAAACCCCTATGGCACCACCGCTGATACTTGATAAGGACACAAAGGGTGTTCCTGTCAATGTCACGCTGTACCGTGGGATGATCGGCTCTCTACTGTATCTTACAGCTAGCCGACCCGATATTATGTTTGCAACATGTCTGTGCGCACGATATCAAGCTGAACCTAAGATATCTCATATGAAAGCTGTAAAGCGAATCTTTCGATATCTTAAGGGTACAGCGAATCTAGGTCTTTGGTATCCCAAAGATTCAGGATTCGATCTAACCGCCTATTCAGACAGTGATTTTGCAGGTTGCAAAATGGATAGGAAAAGCACCACAGGAGGATGTCAGCTCCTGGGTGGAAAGCTGGTAAGTTGGACAAGTAAGAAGCAAAACTCGGTGTCCACTTCCACAGCTGAAGCTGAGTATGTAGCCGCTGGAAGCTGCTGTTCTCAAGTCTTGTGGATGAGAAATCAACTACTAGACTATGATCTTCAGCTCTCCAAAATTCCAATCTATTGCGACAGCACAAGTGCCATCGCTATAGCAAACAATCCAGTGCTACACTCAAAGACAAAACACATAGAAATCAGATATCATTTTATCAGAGATCATGTGATGAATGGTGATATAGAACTTCATTTTATCCCAACTGATTATCAGTTAGCTGATTTGTTTACCAAACCTCTTGATGAGACAAGATTCAACTTTCTCATCAGCGAGCTTGGAATGCTGAACTTTGAAGGATAAATCTTCAGCGGTTCACATTTAATCAGCGATACGTTTATACATTCTTGTATAGGCTCTGGATAAAATAAACTTGTACAATCCATTTCATCATCTTCTCTCTGAATAAATTGGGTTAAACTGATATCAAGGTATGTTTTCTCTGACAAAACGCATGAAAATGCAAGATTTCAAATTCTTTCTTCGTTGAATAATATCTTGAAATTTCTTAAAACCCTCACTGATATTTCTATTCAGTGCTTCATATTTTCCAAAGAGTCCCTGAGTTTTTTCTTTCAAAACCTCAGAGACAACGAATGAATGTGAAAGGACAGTTGTGACGTCATTGCAACGGATAACACCAGGCACGTTTCTTTTTCTGACACACGTTTGCACGTTTCGTTGTCTATCCAATCAAATGCAAACACGTGTCCGTGTCATGATGAAAAACTTTCCCGCTCAAGTTTTTCTCTCTCTACTCTCTTCCTATATAAACTCTCTCAAAGTTTATATTTGTCTTTTATGCGAGTCAATCTTTCTCCGCAAGAAAAGAACACTGTTGCATTTTGTGCTCTCGATCTTCAAGAACTGTTCATCATCTTCTTCATCAAACTCAAGGTCAATATGTTCTTATCTATTATCAAATGCAAATAACTTGTTTTCGATCTTATCATTGTTTTACACAAGATCAAACAAAAGAACTCAAAAATAAAATCATTTTCTTTCATGGTTTTATAAACACAACCATTTCATGGTTGTTCTTCAAGTTTTAAATCTAAAATCTTAAACTTGTTCTTCTTTCGTATCCATTTTTTTAAAAAACTGGAATACAAGGCTTATAGGTGTTATATTCGTTTTTTTTAAAAAACAAGAAAAACCCTAATCTTCATTAAGACTTTTTTGTCTGAATGAAATGGACAAAATTCGAGAAATCTTAATGGAAATTTTCTTTCCACATTAAGATATTTCTTATTTGTTAACATCTTTGGTTGAACTGATAATACAGTGAAATGGCAACTTCAAAGCTGAATGTTACCGCTGAGTCCATCTCCACTGATTCTGAGGAACTGGAAATCACTAAAGCTCCTCAGGTTAAGTTTGAGCTGGATCAACTAGACTGGACAAAGGCAAACAACCTTTCAGCGCTTCTCGAGTTTCCTCCTCGGAAGCAGGTATCCCATCTAGACGACGCTGTAAATTTTTTGAAGAATAGCCCCATCTACACAGCACTGACAATCACACCTCCTGCCAGTCAGCGTCTATTATCCCAATTCTGGTACTCTGCCAGACACACCAACCTACCCTCAGCCAAAGATCCATCTAAAACCATCGACTGCATACTCAGCGATACTGAGTATGGAACCATCAAGATAACCCCAGCAATAATCCGCAAAGCTCTGAAATTCCCTAACGCTACCTCAGAAAATCCTTTCATTCCATTTCCTGACCACAAGAAGCACGCTGACAGGGAAGAAATCATTGCTTTCCTTGATGCGATGGGTTACATCTGGGAGACTGGAAGAGACAAGCTACCTGAGAAGAAGCTGACGCTGATAAAGAAATCCAAGATGCCCAGCGAGATGAACTTCATCTTCGCTCACCTGATCAGCTGCATGACAGCGAAATCCGGATCTTCTGATCAAGCCGCTCAACCTCAGCAGGCCATGGGTTACGCACTGCTGAAAGGTCTCAACATTGACTGGGCCTCCATCATCTATGAAGACCTCATTCAACGTGTTGATTCTGCCGCTGACCGACCAGCATGGGTTCCTTACCCGCGATTCATCAGCGCCATCTTTCAATATGGCCTGAAGGACAGCTATCCTGAAGAGGGTGATCTGAAACTCTCTCAGATTGGCCCTAAAGTTCTCGACTTCAAGCCTGTCGCCAACGAGGTACGTCTCTCTACTCTTCTCACTCTTCTTAATTCTCCGCTTTCTGTGGCTCCTTCAGCGACAATACCCATCGCTGATACCCCGGCCACAAAATCCATTCCTTCTAAGAAAAGGAAACAATCTCTTACCCCTCTTGATTCCAAAAGGATCAAGAAAACCAAGGAGCAACCCCAGCAATTGCATGCTGAAGACTCCTCAGCTCATTCTGAAGAGCTGAAGGAAAGTTCCGTGGTACGCTCTGCCACACCAATTCAAGCCATCCCTTCTAAACCTACTTCAGCGTCCTTAAACGCTGAGGTTAGAACTTTGGAATCTACCCAACCTTCGTCAGTCTCTCAAAAGACTGATGAAGTACTTCTCAGCGAATCCAACGCTGAACTTGAAACCCAACCCCAATTCTTATCCTTCGCTCCTCCCTCTACTTCTTTGGACACTCCTCCAGTCAAAACTGGAGATGCCATCATTCAAGAAGCCGTTGAAGCTTCTCAGCGAATGACGAAGAAAGGACCTGCAGAGATCTCCATCCCTCACGGAACTTTTGAGGGAGATATGGAACACTATGGAGGGACTCGAAACTTTGATGAGTTCGTCAACGCTCCTGCAGGTACAGATCCCACCTTAAACACTGTAACTAAACCTGAAACTTCTGAGCTTTCCTTTGTTCACAAGTACTTATATGTTACAGGTCCTTTTTTGGGAGACATCAACCAGTCTCTGAAGTCTATGGAGATGAAACTTGCGGATCTCACCACCGGTCTATCAAATAACTCTACAGCTGTAACAAACGCTGGAGAGAATCTGACGAAGCTGACTACTGTGGTGGACAAGAAGGCCTCCTCTAATGACATCAAAGACCTTGATAAAACTCTCGCCGACTTTGCCAAAGTGCTCTCTGACATCTACACTGACTACACCAACCTCAAATCATCAGTTTCCACCATTTCCAGCGAGGTTACAACGCTGAAGAAATCGGTTGGTACACTCGAAGGTGATATGTCAGTGGTCAAGACCGACTTGGGCTCAGTGAAGACCGATCTTAGTTCTGTCAAGACAATGATCGAGACGCTGGTGAACAACGCAAATAATCCAGCTCCTGCTCCGGCCCCTGCACCTGTTTTGGACTCATTCACCGCAGAGGATCGCCAAGAGCTGA
Organism: Saussurea involucrata; assembly: GCA_033807775.1. Classification (NCBI taxonomy): domain Eukaryota; kingdom Viridiplantae; phylum Streptophyta; class Magnoliopsida; order Asterales; family Asteraceae; genus Saussurea; species Saussurea involucrata. The sequence continues at coordinate 166,950,610 of CM066322.1, forward strand.
AGAAAATCACGCCTGCTATTTCTGGCCTAGAAGACAGAATAGCTAAGCTTGAAGGTTGTGTGAAAGTCTCTGGCCCAGAAGACAGAGACAACACCAATGCTGAATCTACCCATTCCTCCCCCGCCCATCATGAGAAAGAGGGGGAGAAGAGCGCTGAACAGGAGAAGAGCGCTGGAGATCAAAATAAGAGCGCTGAAGACCTTTCCCATGATGAATCTATCAGGGGAGAGGGTATTGAAGATCGGATTACTGGACCTCAGGGAGATGAAAACCCTGAGGGAACCGAGAACCTCGCCTCTGTATCTGAGGGGGAGCAACTCGAAGAAGATGCTGAGGAATCTGAAGCAGAAGAAGACGAAGACTTCGACATCCCTGAAGCTGAACCATCCTCCTCTCCAAGGAACGATGATGATGATGATGAAGATGACGATGATTTCTTTGTTGTCAAACCTGCTCCTCGAACCAAAGCTCTTAAAGGTATTTCAATAAAAGAACCTTCAGGGGAGAAGACAAAGACAAAGCACTCAGCCTCTGGCGCTGAGAAAATCAAAGACAAAGGCATCGCTGAAGATGATAATCTGGCGATCCTACTTGCAAAGCCGATTTGTCAGGTACACTAAACTTATTTTTCCTTCCCTGATCATCTCTGAACAATCAGTTATCCATTCCACAAACACCATACACATCCACATTTTTTTCTATCTTTTCTACCCAAGTTCTTCTACCCAAGTTCTTCTACCCAGTTCTTATTTGTAAGATCGCTGCGTTTCAGCTAGTCCTCTCCCCTGTTTGAGGATATCGCTGAAAGATCTGTTGCGACTTCACCAATAATTCCAGCTACCGCTGAAGACATAATCTCAGTCTTAGATTTAATCTCTGAGACTGATGAACCAGAAGAACAACCTCTCTCGCACAGAAACAGACCTTCCTCAGTTCCTCAAAGGCTGAGTGAAGAAGATCAAAAGAGGAGAGAAGAAATGATAAAGCGATTCGAGGATCAGCGAATCATCCTAAGGCGCGATCAACTACCTTCAGTTCCTCCTAAGTTCAGAATTTCAAAAGCTGAATACCTGGATCATCTCAGAGCTGAACGCCTCATCGCTGAAAGGAAGGAAGCTGAAGATAAAGACAGAGAATACGCCATCAAGCTCACTCAAGAATCTGTCAAAGACCCCAAGCTGAAGCGTATTCCCATTCAAATCCAACGAAAGCTTTGGGAACAAGCCCAGAAGATCGTGGAAAAGAAAGCTGAAGTTTCTCAGACCACCCTGATCTGGTGTAAAGAGAAAATCCACTTCAGATATCGTCCAGCGAAGATCAACAAGGTATTCATCTCTGGAAGAACCTCCATCGGAGTACCTATTGTTGACATCAAACTGTTCAGAGAAGATGACTCATCTGAAACCTTTCGTGCTGACACTGTAAAAAGGTATGGTCTCTCTGAATGGCTGGAGATGAGGTTAGCTATCCAACCATCAAAATCTAAGTACAAGGATCATTTCGAAAAGCTGATAAACAGACAGATCGATTTGATATCTTCTTGTGTGGATATTCCTCCTGTTCCTGATCTAAAGCCGAAAAGAAAAAAGGACTCTCCAAGGAAGAAACGTCAAGATTCAAACTCAGGTCCTGTCATACGAAATGAAACTGGAATTGGTTTCTCTCGCGCTGAAGTACTTGGTCCTGATCCTGATCTATCTGCCCTTGACGTCTCTTTGCCACCATGTGAACTTTTCGTCCCTGGTAAAGTCATCAGTAATCCTTATGGAATATTCTTTCTTGACTACGACGGACGTAAATGCTTTCAACGGATCGCTGAGCTTCCAATCACTCCAATCGAACAGCTCAAAGATCTCATCTACTGGTGCGACTTCAGAAAAGACATTCAGGCACGACACCTAAAACCCTTGATTTTTGAAGCTGCTCTGAAGCTAAAGAATAAAGGAGAAAAGGTTCCTGACTGGATGATTCCAACTGAAAAGACAACCCTTGATGAACTTCTCATTAAGGAAGAACCCTTTGAAGGCTGACAACAATCACCATTTTTCTCTATTGTATCAGTCATCCTTCAGTACTTGTAATTTATTTCGCTTGTACTTGTAATCTTTCTTATTCATATTGTAACCTGATTCAAAGATTTAAAGAAAGATTTCAGCGAATGTACTTTACTCCATCAGTACTGAAAAGATCCCAGAAAACAGTAAAAGGGACAAATATTTTATGAGTTCTTTTTATCCTTATGTTTTCATTAAATAGCAATTTTCTCTGTTGCTATGTCATAATCAAATAGGGGGAGATTGTTGATCCAAACCCTCAGTGATTTGATAATGACCCTATCTTAAATACTTAGTGAAAATTGTAAGTAAACAATATGTATCAGAGTTTCACTATCGCTGATAAGTACTAAGATCTTACAGTACTGCTGATAGGAACTCTCGCACTTTTAGATTAAACATTCAGCGAACATTGTTCACCATATCGCTGAGTCTGTTCAGTCCGTATGGTGATCGCTGATAAGTTAGTTGTTTACTTATGATCCCTGAAGACAAGTTTCACGTCAACAAAGGTTCTACGCTGAAGTCGAAGATCAAGCTCAAGAACCAGCGACAAGTCTCCTAATGAACTGATGCGGATCAGCGAAGACTCAGATTTGTCCACTCAACGTGAAGTATCAAGTACAAGACTTCAGCTATCGCTGAACTTTATTATCTGCTGAATAGTAAATGATAATCGCTGAATCAACGAAAGCTGATCATGAAGTCCTCCGTACAAAGTACTTTTGTCTTAACCTCCCTTGCACGCCACCGTACGAAATGTCAGAAAAGAACCTCCGAAAATCTGAAATCGTACAACCACTCTGATACTACACTGTTCATTCATGCGGCTACTAAGGTTGTCAACAAAGGTCAATGACATGCAACCTATCCGCTGATGACACGTGTAAAGTATATACAGAATTGCATTAAATGCATGCAGTATATAAAGAGATGAACTCACTTCATTTGAAGTAACTTGCTAACTCTGGACAAGTTCAAATCTCTCAAGATAGGATTTTATTAGTAATCTCCTTATCTTTCTTAGTGCAAGAAAACCTTAGTGTTCCAACTTGTTTAGATTTAGGTTTATCCTTAATCTTGTTTCCGCAACAAGCTGTAAATTGTTAATGATTTATCAATAAACAATTTAGAAAAGTAAAATAGTGTGTTTGTATTCAACCCCCCCCCCTTCTACAAACTTGTTTAAGCCTTTCGGGACCAACATTATTAAAGAGGACCACCCTTGGAAAAATTCCTGGCTCCGTCCCTGCTCATTTCCACTGCATGCCACTTCGCTCGATAACCTTGCATGTAGGATATATCAGGTTCGAATGGCGACTTGATATCATGTATGATATCTTTAGCCCGATATACTCGACTATTATCATCGAAAGTTGGACTTAGTAAATGATCCAAGACTCGTTTTGCTGATGATTAGGATGGAGTTGGGTTTTAGAACATGTGTGTATGTCTTCTAGTACCCTAACCTGAAACAACAAAGTATTTGGAACAACGGTAGCTTTGATACGCCATTACAAATTTCATGGACACATTTTGCCTCAAACCTTTCTGGTGCTGACCGAGTGACTTTAAACTCAAACCCCTCTTCCACAAACTTCAACCCAAGGGTTAGCTTCAGATCTTCTTTGTTTTCGAAAATCTGACTATTTTTAACATGCTCACTACGTTGATAATAAGGTGTTTCTTGTGGTGTGAAACTGGGATTTTCTGATGGGGGTGGAGCAGGCATACCCCAGAAATCATTTATTTGCCTGTAACGCCCTGATTTTTGGAAGGTGTCGATCTTTGAAGATAAACATGAAAAATAGAATTTTAAAATAAATCCTAGATTTTATAGTCTTGTTGGATGGAGAATTCAAATACGAGTCCAACGGTCCTTTCCGGAGCAAAAACGGAGCTAAAACGAAGAAGTTATGACCAAAACAGTTTTGGTACCTCCTGAGCTACTATGACCAGCGACAATGACCAGTGTCAAAGTCGTTGTCATTGTCGCATGCAGGTAGCTGGGTGCTGTCAAATACGAATTTTCAGGCTTTTCTCTCATTTCTCACCTCCCAATCAACCCCTTTCTCTCCCAAACTATCTCCCACCCTCTCTTATGAACCCTAAGTGATTTTAGGGCATTTCTTTGGGGTTTCAAAGTGTTCTTTTATCATCAAACTAAGAAGTGGATGCTAGGATCAAGAGTTCATCTTCTCCATCTCCATCTCCATCTTCAAGCTTCATCTCCATTTTCTTGGGATTCTAGAGTTTTGAGGTCTTACTCAAGATCCATGGGGTAAGTTCATCCTCTTCTTTTCTAAATCCTTATTTGAGTTATAAATACTGCATTTATGACTTCCTAGTGTTTCATTTCTTCAATCTTCGGTTTGGATGATTTTGGGAAAGTTAGGTCAAAATTAGGATTTTGGTATAAAAAGAGATTTTGATGTAAAATATTTGGGGAACGATTCTAAATGGTTGCATATGGATATTTATGGTTGGAAACTTGTGGATCTAGGTTTTTTGGAAGGTTAGGCTTGAAGATTCAAGTTTCTTCAAAGGAGCTTAAATTGGGGAAAAACTAGATTTAGTCTAAATCTAGCAAGGTGAGTTCAAGTTGATTTGTGAAAATGTTGTACATGCCAAAATGTTTATTTTAAAGTGTTTTACATGTTTTACATGAAAATATTTATTGTTGAGTTATTTGAGTGATTTTGATTACTTGGGGTATTTGATTTTATAAATCTCACAAAACACCCACCTTTAAGATTCTTGGATAACTTGACAAAATGAGTATTCATTGAAGTGTTTTGATAAATATTGCATAATTGAAGATTATTTAGTAAAAATGCACTTTTAGTGTTTTGTTGGAAATATGCATAATCTTATGTGGTGGTATGTTTTAAAGCATGAATGTGTGGGTCATTGGGTTTTGGGTCATTTCCGACCCTTGTGAACATTTTAGAAGTTGTAAACCCTTCAGTTTGAGAAATGACGTAAATCAGGTATTTTGATGGATGAACCTTAAGTATTGATACTTTAAATGATTTATCTTACGTTTGTAAATCTTTGGGTATAAATGCACTTGATGTGTACTTTTAAAAATGATGTGTCTAAATTTGAGCGTTGTGTTGAGTAATTCGAGCCTATGGAGCACATTTCACTTAAACGTGGAGTATATACGTTTAATGCATTATTTGGATTTCATAAGTCGTTTATTGGTTTTGGTTGAGGTTATGGTTCGGTTTATGACTTTAATGAGTCTTGAGGACATTTGTCCGGATTTTAATAATTGAATGTGGAGCTTTGGTCGTCAGTCGCATATATTACATTTTATTTGAAGAGTACATGTTTTGAGTGCGTGTGTCGTTAAATTGGAGTCATGTACTTTTAGATTGTAATGCATTGGATCCATAGGCATAAGAGGGTCATGTTTATATGGTGGGGAGTCTTGGTATTCTCACTTTGGGACGTACGCCACTTTGGCATTTTGTGTCCCGGGGTTTTGGAGAGGAACCGTATTGGGTTGTACTCCCGGATTTGTTGGGTTTATAGTTTATGTTCTAACACTTGTGCACGAGGGTTGAACATCTTGGGTTATCAAGTAAGGAGCCGAGACTCCAATTCTTGAATGCTAGTAAGTAGGCAATAAAGGTTCAATGGAAACCTTGAGGTGTAACTTACTAGAGAATGAATAGACAATAAGATCGTGCATCCTTGAGGTGTAGCTGGGCACAACAGGTAATAAAGGATACGGTGGTGCCACCCGTTGCTGGGTTGGGGACTTGAGGTGTAGCTTAGCTAGCAGGCAATAAAGTCCAACTTGAGTTGGAGTTTATTAAAGCAGACAGATCTAAGGTGTAGTTCAATAACATGTTTAAACGGCTTAACTTTGTGTTCCACCACAGACCATGGAATCGGGTCTCCCCCGTCACCGAAAGGTGTTGTTTGGGTATTTATTTTATCCATGTTTTCGGTGACGTATTTTATTTATATGGATTGCTTTTCATATTCTATGTGTTGTGATGTATGTCTCATCCGTGTTTGGGATGTTTTGAATAATGGAGATTTATTCATGTTTTATTATTTTGGAAATCAATTACTATTTCACTTTTCAAGTGGGTTTCGGGTTGAGTCCATTTTGAGAATCATTTTATATTAGAGCTTTCGTTACGGGATTTGTGTGCGTTGGAAAATGGGTGGTTTGCATTTAAAGTAAATTCGTTTAAACTCATGATTTAAATTGCACCTTTCTCGCTTTACGAATTTTATAGCCACGATAAAAAAAACCTCTTGAACTCACTAGGCGTTAGCCTAACCTTTTTATTTGTCGGCATGTGCAATAGGTTCCGGTTGGGATATAGTTCTAGTGACGCTGTGAATAGCGGATAGCTAGTTGTGTGCTCAAGAAGGAAGTAGCTTGGTGAAGTCTTCCGCATTTGGGGAATAACAACTTGTTTTTGGGGTTGAGTAACGTCCGGCCTTTGGTAGCCTTGGTGAATGACTTAGGTTTTGATTGTTGAAATTATTATGTTTTTATATTGAGGTATTTCCAAGAATTGTTGTAGAAGGTATTTTCTCCTTACTTGGTTGTTTTATTGAAAATTTTATTTAGTTGCTCTTTCCAAATTTGTGGGTGTTACATTGCCCGTACGGACCCTTCGACTCGTCGTCATTTTCTTCTTCATCTGATTCTTCTTCATCAGGTTCTTCTTCATCAGATTCTTCTTCAAAGTCTTCCTTATCTTTTTTCTTTTTCTCTAGGGGCAATAGGTAGTTTCGAATCGGGAAAATAATAAGGGTTAATATCACTAAGGCCATAGGAATGTTCAAAAGATTGCGGATAAGTAGGCAGACACGTAGGAAGCCAGTGGGGTGTATAATGTCCGGCGCTTTCAACATTGGGTTGACACTGCTGGTACGTACTTGGACCCCCGATGCCTTCAACATTGGGTTGACACCGTTGATACGTATTTGCACACCCACCAACTGATGAGTTTACACCAATAGTTGCGGAATCAACCACATAAAGCGTAGTGTGTTGTGTTTTTGACTTTTCAGCAGCAAAACACATAAACGCTTGGACGTCGTCGTCATCCCACACTTCAAGATAGGTACTACGTGTAGAATCTTTGTAAGATAATACAACACCTGGATATTATTTTAAATCAAATTTCTTCATCACATAAGTGACCAATCGTAAGTATGTAATATCCTGATCCAACAATACCCCGCATTGAGGTAAGTCGGTAGGACCATACTCCCAAACTCCATTTAGCTTCTTCCACGTTCCACCAATACAAACATGCAATCTAACTTTTGGTTTTTGAAAATACATATCTTTTGTCCCTGTGGTTAAAATTTGAGTTTTTCATCCCTATGAATTTTAATTTATTGTTACTTTTGTCTATTCCTAACTAAGAGACCATAGGAAAAACCTCAATTTGTAGTTATGAACGAAGACCGTAAACCACGAGGACGAAAAAACAACACTTAAATAAATCAGATAATACCGCAAGTTTGCGTCCCGCAAACTAAAACGTAAAATCATGTTTTTTGTACTGCGTCAGAAAAAGTCTGACACTACAAGTAAAAGTTGTCTTACGATGTCAGACTTACGGAATGGTGGTCATTTTGGTAAAAATAAATAAATTAAATGGTTAAAAGTTGAACTTGATTGTGTGAGGTGGCTATTTAAGTTAACTCCAAATTAATCCATCAAAAATTAGGGACTTTTCAAATCCTTCTTTTAAAATAGCTAAAAGTTTATGGAGAATATGAATAATCTTTTTAGGATTTAAATTTTTCTATATAATTTGTAATTTTAATATTAGTTATATAATGTTTTTTATTTTTTATTTTACATGTTTGTTATATTAACACATATAGTTATATATCAACTAAAATATATTAAAGAAAATATGGTCTCTTTTATTTAATAAATTATATCATTATGGTCGTCTTATTAATAAGAGCAAAATGAACTTAATTTTGAATATTTTTAGATTAATCCTATATTATTAAATATTATAAATACTGAAGAATTATTTTTAATAGTTATACTTTGTATTCTTATAATTACATATTCAATAAATAACCATAAAAATAAAAAGTGAATATTAATAATATGATTAAAACCAAAAAAAATTAATATTGGGCTAATTTTAAACGTAGTGATAGGACAATCATTTAATCTTTTTACATAAAATAAAAAATAATTTAATTTTCATTTGGTGTAAGATTCAATTGAGGCTAACCATGTAATTAATTTGATTATTAAATTGTGAAGTAATATAATAATTAAAATATAAATGTATTGTTAATCAAAATTTCATTTTGAATAACCAGTCTTTCAAAAAACATTCAATTTTCTTATTTAAAATTATTAAGCTTTTTAACATTTTTTGAATAAAACAAATTATTGAACTTGTAAAAATCGTTAAATACATTCTTTTAATCCTAAAAACTATCTAAACCTGCCAAGACGATTTTAAAGTAAACAAAACGTAAATCAGTTTTACCATTCCTAAACTTTACGTCATTTAAACCCTTGGTCACACCTCGACGCATCATCGTCATATGCTCTATATCACCATCGTTGGCCCTGCTATCGACAACCACTCATCTCCTCACCCTCGTCCAATCTCTATCACCATTGTTGGCCCCTGTTATCGCTCTCTTTTTTTCCCCTTTTTTAGTTTTCCGATTTTTATATGTTCATATGTGTTTCATTAAATTATTGTAAAAGAAGGAGAATAAAAAAAGAGATACATATGGCAAGGGGAAATGGCAGCGATGAACAATATGGAGAACACACAGCAATGGAGCGATGAGAAGTGACAAGGACTTTGTGTCATTGTGTGCAATGGGTTTGAGACTTTGAGTAGCATAGAGTTTAGGAAAGGTAAAAATGATTTAGATTTTTTTTACATATTACTTTTTTTTTAGATAAAAGGATGTGCTAAAACATAAAAATCTTTCAAAGTAGACACTAAAACACAAAACTTTAAAATTCAATACACAAATTTCTAGAGCTAATAATTAGTAGACATGAGATCATGTGAGAAGTACTTTTAAACCGTTATCACTTATAATCAAATATTCTCCCATGAATTGCGGCTTAGAAGAGATTTATTCTGGTGCATCTAATTCTAATGTGTATCCATTTCTCATCCAACGATAAATAACCACTTCTCACGTTTCTCGCTAAATTTGACACTTTTCACTCAAATCCAACCCATAATTAGTAGACCTCTAAATAGAGGCCTCTTTCAATTTACTTTCTAACACCAGAACTTTTTAGAATGTCATTAATTGTTTAACAATAGAGTTATATCATAAAACGTATTTTATTTTTTATTTGAACATATTTTCAAAATTATCTTTTTATATTTCAAATAAGAAAATTTAATTAATAAAGAGGCAACTTCATTTTTAGTCCCCGATGTTTTCAGATTTCTTCGAAAATGAGGCCTAAACTTTATAAATTAAGATTTGATCCTTCAAGTTTGAATTTTCCTTTGAAAATAGGACCTAGTCATTAACGCCGTTAAAAAGCTCCGTTAGAGCCCGGGACAAAATGGTCCAACCATGTTTTATGTCTTTTTTTGCATATTTTTTTTTGTTTTTCCTTATTTCTGTTGTGAAAACCATCGTGTTACAAAATTTGTCGTTAAAATCATAACACAAGTTATGAGTCAGGGTCGAAAATACCAAACAAGCTGTCATACAATGTTCTAAACATATTTCAACATCAAACGTTTTAAGTACCAAATTTCACTTTCAAATATCAGTGACCAAAATGCGATAAAAACGCAAAGATAGAAGAAAGTCCTGAAAACACTCGCTCGATTTGCTCTCATCAATCCTGATCTAGTTGCTCCAATGTACCTGAAGGATAGCGAGAAAACAACTAATAAGAAAATGCCCATTACAACATATGATAAGAAAAATGAACCACCATGAATTCAACAATATTCATAATGAATATCGTAAGGGCATCTCTAAATGTAAAAAGTAGAAGAGAAAAGGATTAAAATCTCCAAATTTGGAAAATTCTCTACAAATTGAAGGCTGAAACTAGAGGATGAACCAATGAGGTTGAATTTTTATAATTTCACACAAAGTTCATTTGAAAATCTATTGAATATTTTAATAATATAATTAATGTCAAAATCTCCAAAATGAAGAAAATGTTGCTAGTTGTTGCAATTTGCAAATTGAATATGATTTCCTTTTGGAGATTTTAACCTTTGCTTCTCCATTTTGGAGAAAAATTATATAGAATCCACTGGAGATGCTCTAATATTCATCATCCTAATCATGATGAATATCAATGAATCATGAATATTTGGTTCTCACAATTCTCGAACAAAAAACCCTAAAAACCGGTATTTTGAAGCAAAAGTCGTAGTTTTTTTGGGGACAGAGAAAATGCAAATACAGGCCTCCAAGGTTCGATTCCCATTGGGTACAAAAACCCTTGTTGCTGAAACCACTTTCAAACTATTTATGAATATCATGAATAATGAAAATACATGATATTCAATTATTCATAATGAATAAATATTCACGAGTATTAGAACGATTGTGTCCGTGAAGAAAAATCTGAATTACCTGTAGTAGGAAAATCTTTCGAAACGTTTACTGACGCAACATCTGCTGCAGCTGAAGCACTTGGTTTCTTTGTTCTGGTGGTAGGAGATTAATCTGTTCTGGTGTGAGGCTCATCACCTGTTGAAGCAATGCCTTTTCCATATCAGCAGTTAACTGCACAAATGAAAAATCTCAAGTTGAGTCATATACAGTTTGACCGGTCAAACTATAAATTTATACAAAAGTCAAACTTATAGAAGATAATAAACCTAACAACAGATTCAAAAAGAAAAAGAATGGTCTTAATCTGCAACAAAGTACTCATTTATGAATATCATGAATAATATTCATGATGAATAAATATTCATGAGTACTTAATATTTAGGTATATTCATTATGAATAATTCATGAATAGGGATAGATTTTACGGATGCAGGTCGAGGAGGCTGACTGGCTGAGCCCATATGGCCAGGAAGAAAGGGCGGTGAGGGTCCAGGGAGCTGTGTTCCTGCTGTTGCTGCGTTTTCAGACAAACCAGGAGGCATCCAATTGGGTCCTCTTTCGGCTTGTGAAGGGATTCCCATTTGATTGAAATCCATTCCTACATGTGAACCTCCTCCCTGTTAAAAAATGACATCAAATCAGCACCAGAATTCTCGAGTTAAAAAATAAACGAAATGAGGAGAGCAAATTATGTGTAGAAAAAAAGAAAGTTAAATACGAGAAGACATAAATATACATACAATTGCGACATCATTATATGTATATATAGGTGGAGGTTCAAACGAGAACACTTCTATTTTACGAAAATGCGAACATTTATGGACCTCCAAATTACTTAACCCATAATTAAAATTAAAAGAAAATATATTAATTAATTAAGGATAATCATGTGATTTCGTATTTATGCATATACACCACCCAACTTGTTTTGTCCACCATTATATGCTTACCAAACGCTACCTTATGTAGATGACATAACTAATTTTGGGAATGCTTTAAAGAGTAATTGCAGCTTTGAAATTCTACATTTAGAAAGAGTTTCAAACAAATGACCTACGAAGTCCGAAGCACTTTTTAGGTATTAAGATGGGTATATCTCATAAGGGCATTTTTCAATCATTCAATGTCAACTAAAGAACATCGAGTGTGGAAGGTGATTTGATCCCTGAATTGTTGTTGCAAGTCTAACAGTGTAGCCCTGACTACGACTACATCATCCTACACCGAATCCATTCTTTGTGCAACAGAGTACAATCATAGGGGTGTCATGCAAACCAGAACAGTGATGCTCTGATACCACTTCTTTAAGATCCAAAAATTAAACAAATGAGAAGAAGCAAAATTGAAATTGCACAAGCTCGAACCAGGAAAAAAACTATGGAAAGAACTAGTTATTCGAGACGCTAGAATATCCCATATAAAATAACCAATTTCTCCATACATATCCCTCCTACCCTTCCACTATTTATAACTGAAACAACTTCATAGATTATGGCAATTCCGATCACGATAACTAACCTAAAAGATAGAACTAAGAGCATCTCCAATGCAAGGTTCTTATAAGCAAAAAGTGATGCGGCTTGTAGGAACTACCATTGTGGATAGTTCTTATAAGAACCTCATTCTCTTTGGGTTCTTATTTAAGAACCTTGGTTCTATCCATGAAGTTTGTGTAAAATGTCAATGTCCTCATTTCTATTGGTGCTTAAATTTAATATTTGATATTTATTTATAAATATAAATTAATTATTGATGTAGACAAATACATGGGACCCACAAAAATAAGGTTCTTGTAAGAACTACCATTGTGGACTTTTATGTGAATTTTTAAATTAATGAGGTGGAAATGAGATGGCACCAAAAAGTACAGAAAGGAGGTTCTTATAAGAACCTCCATTGGAGATGCTCTAACAATCTAACATGGGCATATGATTATGAAGTAGTTTCTTTTAAGTGCCCAAAAGAATGTTAATTGTCATCCATTTTAGATGCCAAAGGGGAGATCAGAAAGAACCAGGTGTGTGTTTTTGCTAACAAACATTGTTATTTTATCATTCGTTACTTTTACATTCAAAACACTTGCATGCTCATGTGTAACCTTTAGGTGGCGTTTGTTTTTTAAGTGGTGCTGAAGTCTGAAATCTGATTTCACTCCTGATTTTTAAGTGGGGGCGCTGAAGTCTGAAATCTGAATAAAAAAGACTGTTTGTTTTTGTAAGCTACAACATCTGAATATGTATTATCTCTGAAAATATAAGCACTCCTAAACACCCCCTTCATAAAACATTTTATATTTCCATTTTTTGCAAATTATTGAAGGTTAGGTGGAACTCTCGATCATATCTCCTTCCTTTTTCCTTCCTTTCTCTCTCCTCCCATTCTGCATCATCTCCTTCCTTTCTCCCTCCTCCCTCTCTGCAACCATTAATGGAGGACAACGCAGGGAGAAGATTTGGCTTTGAGTCGGAGACGTCTTCAGATGACGATGGATGAACCAGTGATTTGGAGTTAGACAAAAATCAAAGGAGGAAAGAGAACTGGAGATCTAACCAACCGCCGCCGCCATCACCAATACCCTTCTGCCGCCGGCGCTCTTTCCCTCTCGATCTCCTCCAGTAATCTCCGTCGACCACCACCCATCATCAGACACCGTCTCCATCCTCTTCCTCTTCCTCTCGATTCTCCGTTCAACAACCAGCCGCCGCCGTCTTCTTCCGTAGTCAGCCGCTGCAGTCGCCGCCACGCACACCAGCAGCGGCGATCGCTTCTTTCTGTCCTCCGTCGTGCACACCAGCCGCCAGCGTTCGTCTCCACAGAGAACGGTCGCGGTTCTCTTCTCGCAACCTCCCGTAACCGCTGCCGCCGACGACCACAACAGATGTCGACGCTTTCTTCCTTTCTATTTTATTTGGGTTAGAGATGGGAGAGATTGGTCTGAAAGGAAAAAAGTGGACAAGTTATCACTTTTTTCTCCAGATGGATTTAAGTGATAAGTGCCACTGAAAAAACAAAAAAATCAAACGATCTGAATTTAAAAATGTCTGACCGAATAAGTGATAAGTGGCTATTAAGTGCTGAAACTTAAAAAACAAACAGCCCCTTAGTCTTTTACATTAGAAACACTTGTGTTCTCTCCTTTTTTTTGGTGTTGCTATCTTAAGCAAATTTTAATTTGTAAAAGTAAGCAAACTCGAAATTCAAAATTCAACACCAACTAAACTCAAAAAATACAATAAAACACCAAGGAAAATCAAACATGAAACCAAACCAAACCACAAACAAGCAAAATCAAAAATCAAGCATGCATTGACAGGCTAGGAGTAAACAATGACTAGTTATTTTAGTTTCCAACTTGCATATATTAGTTATTAATTGGATGGTAGTTGAATGATGGTTGGATGGTAATTGAATGGTAACTGGATGGTAATTAGATGGGTAACCAGATAACTATTTGTTGGATTTGGATGGATAATTGGATGTTGGTCGGTTTGGTTCGGTTCGTTGGATTTTGATCGTACTGGATTGCCATCCAAGAACCAACAGCTCCAAATTAAATGTTGAAATTTTCAATCTAAACCAATTATGATTGGTCGTTCTAATTGGATAGGTTGACTTTCTGCATACCTCTACTTCTGCAGCAAATTATTTTAAGATACCTAGGTGCATCGAACCTAAATTATTTAGGTTTTGTAACATAGTATCAAGTGATTAGGCTATAACTAAAGTTTATTATGTTCATTGTTTGTGCACACAATCACGGGCCATCTCAGGTACTATGTACAGAGGGCTATGCCTAAGTTATGACTAATGGCTTATATCTTTAGACCCTTAGAAACCTAAATATCAAGATAAAGGTTAAAACTTCAGACCACTTCTAACGAAAGAAATATAAAGTACAACAATGTCAGTCCTAACATATATCACCCATCACGTATAACTTGCCACTTAAGTACCTCATTCATGCTTCATAAGCTCCTAGAGAATTCCTCTTAGGTATGGATGCTTATGTTTTCATAAATAGTGAGATTCAAACTACTCCTATAGAATTCCTCATATATGATTTCTTATGTTACATTTTTATCATAAAGAGTGAGATGCCAAACTATAGACAACTAGTTGCATGTTAGTAATGAGAATTTCATTGCATAGAAAGATCAAGGCAAAAAAGTAATCAAGATAGTCTCCTAAGTCCTTATGCTTGTCTATTTGAAGAATTATGGCTCCAATAGAGATTTATAAAGAACAAATAATACCTGGTACAACGCTTGAGACAGCTGCTGATTTGGAAGCAACGGTTGTCCTTGCGAAAAAGGGGGGCCCATGCTAGTGGGAGGTCTTGAACCTGACTACAACGTTCAGCAAATAAATGAAAAAAGAAACGCAACATTAAATCAAACCATAGGCGAAGGATCGTGTGAGAAGTTGAGGTTAACGTGAGAAGTGGATCTGAACCGTTGATCACTTTTAATCATATGCCCTCCAATGAATTGCGGCTTAGAAGGGAATTGATCAGGTGCATCTTATCACGGTGCACCTCATCCTGATGTGCATCCATTTCTTATCCAACGGTTGATAACGACTTCTCACACTTCTCACGTTAACCTAACTTCTCACCGGAAGCCAACCCTCAAACCACATCTACAATTGCAAATTCATCTTACATGGAACATGGGTTGTGAATGGTGCAGCTGTGGTGCACCTGGGTGCTGAAAACCCGTATTGGGTCCCATGTGAGAGTAATTTTGGTGAGGAAAGGTCGGCATAGAAGGTGGTCTTGGTTGTGATGGTAGTGGGGGTTGAAGTGGCAAATGAGGCATGTTACTTGTATGTAAAGGCTGCTGCAATGGGGTGGTTGCAGCCGGCATTGTAGGTTGAAGAGCCAATGGTGGCTGGCTAGAATAATGAGGCGGAATAGCAGCCATATTTGAAAGTTGAGAGGATTGTGGAGATGGGTCCCGCAAACTACTTTGACTTCTGCCAAGTTGTGTTGGTTGTAAGGGGTGTGATGGCAAAGATGGATTCGAAGGAGAAATAGATGAGGATGATGGCATTGGCTTGTTAGTTTGGTTTTGTTGTGTAGGTGCACTTGTTGGATCCCGCAAATTACTTTGACCTGGCAAGGGTGTGGCATGAGCATTTGGCTGCTGAGCTGGCGGCGTTGCTTGCTGAGGATGTTGAGATCCAGCAGGTTGAATGTTAGGTATCTAAATTATTATTAGAATAATATTAGTTGCCCAGATACATATATATATATATATATATATAATAGAACTGTGTCAACGGTGATAAATTAGCATACCTCTTGAGGGGGTTGCAGCATTCCTAGCATTATTTGTGCCTGATGCCACATACGAAGAAGAGAAACAAAAATTAGCAACTAAAAGAACGAACATTTAGCCTTGGAATGCAACATATGTGAGAATGAACACTTGGGTGGCGTTTGTTTTTTAAGAGGTGCTGAAGTCTAAAGTGTTATTTCACTTCTGATTGATAAGAGGTGGTGTTGAAGTCTGAAATATGAATCAATAAGACTGTTTGTTTTGTAAACTGGTAAATGTCATTATGTATTGACCAATTAGAATATTATAGTGTTGAACTTATGTATATAAATTTATACAATTTCACATATTTATGCATCATCATCATTACAAAATTTGCATCTAAATTATAAAATTAGCATTCATTTAAACGAATACATTTAATCCATAATAATATATTTAAATTATATAAATTTATATTTAAAAGTAACCTAATTCTAGTAAATTAAGTCTTATTATAATTTAAGTGAATCGATTAAGAAAAATGATCTATTAAGGTTAATTCATTGTGAACAATAAGAGGTTGGTTTACCCCTTACCAGATAAGAGGACGATAAGACATAAGTGGCTCTGAAATTTTGGAAAAAACAAACAATCCTAATGGCCCTACCTCTTAAGAATCAGACATAAGAAGCTAATAAGAGTTTTTTTCTAAAAAAACAAACAAGGCCTTAGCCTTTTAAGCATGATATTATGATGCCTGAATAGTAGCCAATATTTGGCATGTCAAATAAACTCAAGTATCCCAATTTACAAGTTACAATAACAATCTTAATCATGCTAAAAGCAGTAAGGTGCTCCTTCAACCTCGATTTATATGCTGCAACATATCCATGATGCCCCCAATTACAAGTTAGCAATCACCCTATGAATCACAAGAATCAAAGGACAAAAGAAATAAACCCTAGATAGCTTAGAACAAGACCTGAAACAGCGCTTTAGTGAGTAAAGGGTTTTGGATCAAGATTTGTCTTGCTTGGTCCTGGTTCTGTTCTATCAATGTCTGCATAAGAAAACAGATATACGTCAATTACACTGCCTTCAGTATAAAAAAATAATTTAAGGTGGCATTTGTTTTTAAGAGGTCTGAAATCTGAATCAATAAGATTGTTTGTTTTTGTAACATCTGAAGTCTGAAATCTGAATCAACAGATTTTTTTAATTTTATAAATTACAAAATAGTAAAAATTGTTGTCGTGTTTTTTAATTTTAATTACATTTCATAATGGTTTTCCAACCCACACAAGAAGAGTATCATCATGGAGTGATGAACTGAAGGCGGCTATAAGATAGAATTTCAGACTTAAAGCCTCCTTAAATATGGAAAAAAAACAGTCGTAAAAAAAAGTCTGACCGATTCAGACTTCAGAGGTTTTTTAGAAAAAACAAACAGCCCCACTAAATCAAAAAAATAGAAAAACAGAACAATCAGCACCATATCCCCAATTTGAGACTAAATTTGATCAAAACAAGCGTCCAATTTATTCAGATTCCTCAAATTCGCTTAACACTCGCACCAACATACATCATACTTCTCGTAAATTTGAGGAGATAAATTTAAATTGCGCAAAGGAGGAATCATTAATTTGAAAAGAAAACACGTTATAAAAAGTGGCTTGTGTTTACCTTCATCTGGGACATGATATCGTAGAGTTGATTCTTTGACATTCCAGCAAGATTCATGGATAGACCGTCGCCGGTGACCTGATTTCCGGCCATTCTCCCGGAAGTCTGTGGGTGATTATGTATAAGTGAAAAGTTAGGGCTCGGTTTGAAAGAACTGTGAAAAGAAGGGTTTACAGCGAAACGGATTTTGGGAGGGACGAAAGAAGGTGAATTTGTTTGGGAATGGATTGTCATCTAAAAACTCTTTTTGGTCCTTGTGGTTTATCACAAAATCTGAAAATCGACCATATGTTTCGGTTAAGTATAGAAATAGTCCCTAGAGTACGCATTTGGCGAAACGAGTCATTTGTCGTAACACTAGTAATGGAGAGTTTGCTAAGTGAGGGATAATTTGGTCCTTTTGTTTTTTTAATAAATAATTATTATACAAGTATATGAAGTTTGTGTAACAGCCTAAACTCAAAACATGCAATACCCGAAATTTAAACCCAAAACGGGTCCCGATACATAACAATTCGATCAGAGTTTACAAAACTTGTAGCTAAAACAAACATCCACAACCGAAAAACTAACTAAGCTAAGATACTAAGTTAAAGAGAGCTACAGTGCTCTAAATTTGATTATTCCATCTCTACCTTTGAACCTTCTCTTTGCCCTTGGAGGAAGCTCCACTACCACTCTTTCCTGAAAATGGTTTTAGTTTTTGAAAAGCGAAGGTTAGACCATGAGGTCTAGTGAATTTCCTCTCAAAACAGTTTATACAGTTCAATGCATAAAAACAGTAACTTTCCACCAAAAGGCCCAACAAATAAACCATCAACATATAAGGGTATTTGCACAGTGTTCATATACCACACAATTCAACAACCACGATTGGGGCCCAAGAAGACTCCCCTCTCGCCTCATATCAGGGTCCAAGCAGACTCCCCATTACACGAATAGGCCAAAAACAAATTCCATACCTACCGGTTCATAATAAACTCCCAAGGGATCATCGGATCCCGAGGTACACTAATCCCACTGTGCAACCCGACTCCACATAGCATACAAACATAGCTAACAGAAACCAGCAATACATGCAATCTTTATAAACAGTTCAATCATGCTAAATAAGCATTTCCGAAACATACTTTCATGCGAGGAGTTTGTAATAATTTAAGAAAATGAAACATACTCGCATCTCATACCATGATCAGTTAATAAAAACATTTAGATCATTTTGTTTCACATAAAGAGGGTGTAAGGGAACTCACCTAGTTGATGATTTCTCTAAGCACTGTTTCACTTCCGAATAAGCCAAGCTGAACCCAAAACACCTAAAGTGCAACAACAACTCACATCTGGGAAACCATCCGGATACATAATTGTCTGGACACTAACCATTTGGATACCCACTACCCGGATACCAACTACTATCCGGATCTCCATCCGGAGACCGCTTCCCGGTCACTACACATCCACCACTACCCGGATAGCTATCCAGTAACACAATTTGGGTCCCTAAACCCGGACTTTTACTATCCGGGACACGCGACCGGATACTCATACTATCCGAACACCAACATCACCCGGAAACATGCACTATCCGGATAGGGCGATCATCGGATAGTCGCAATGTCCAAAACCCAAACTCTCGAACAATCGATTAAAAGTGCGATTGAGTCTCAAACTTCGTTAGATATCAGATTATGATTACATTCTCGACTTAGAACAACTAATTAACCATTCATTTACCCCTTTTAAAGATCTAAATCCACTCAAAACCCATAAAAGCTTACCCAAGAGAAAATGTAACATCCCGAATTTTCCGTTGTATTATTTGGTGAATTACAAGTTTTAACTTGGGGTTAAGTTTGTAAATTATTTAAAGTGGATTTGCAAATTAAGGGTTGATTGTGTAATTCTTTGAAAGTTAGGGGTGTTTTGGTAAATGTCCTATGACTCACCTCATATTAGTGTGGAGGTGTCACACAATTAGTCATTAAAGACTAATTGTGTGTGTGGTTGCAATTCGGTAACGAGAGAGAGAGATAGAGCCGAGAGTGAGAGATAGAAATAAAGAAGGAAAAGAGGAAGAAGGAAAGAAGATTTCAACTGGATATTAAGGTGTAAACCTGTGGAAATTAAGGTATGTTCTTCACCTTTATTGATGTTATTTTAGATTATGAGTTTTCTATAAACTTGGAAATGGGTTTCGGTGATTTTTAGATGATTATGAGAATCTGAGTTTGTAGATATGTTATGTTAATGGTATTAAACATATCTGCATGTTTGCATAAACAAACATAGCTTAAAGTATAAAAATATGGGTTTTAGATAATTGCAGAGGGTTGAGACATTCAAGCAAGTCGCAGTAGTGCATTGCGACATTCAAGCAAGTCGCAGTAGTGCATTGCGACATTCAAGCAAGTCGCAATAGAGGGTTGCGACTTGGCATTGGAGTCGCAACAGTTGATTACGACTTGGCATTGGAGTCGCAACAGTTGATTGCGACTTGGTGTCGAAATCGCAATAGATGGTTGCGATTTGGGTTGAAATCGCAATAGAGGGTTGCGATTTGGGGTTAGAGTCGCAGTAGTTGGTTGCGACTTGGCCCAGTGCGTTGCGACTTGCACTGTGTATTGCGACAAGAGATTTTATTACTTAGTTGGTTGCGACTTAAGGCGAAGATTTTTAGATGATAAGGATTCTTCGTTTTAGAGAGTTCTGTTCTGTAATTTAATATCAGTATATGGGTATTTCAGTTAATTGTGGAGTTGAAGACAGAAGTTCCTAATTTCTAAGGAAAGATATAAAAAGTAGCGTGACTTCTTACCAGGTGAGTTCATTCTTACCTTACCTGTTTTTATAATGCTTTTAACATGTGGTAAGGTTTTTTATAAATGAACTGTTTAAAAGGTTTTGATAAAGGTTTTGGAAAGGAATTTATGATATAAATTCGGTTATTTAAATTGATGGTTTTGGCTTAAATTCATTTTTACATTGAGAAATGATTTATAGCATTGACCTGTATTCAGACAAATAGGTGATATGGATCCATAGGCACTAGTGGTTATGTACATGTAGAGTAGATGATGAATTTCATTATTCTAATGTGTGTGAATTGAAATATGAGCAACGATTGACTTAATGTCAGATTCGTAGTCATAGAATTGGAACATGAGCAACGATTGACTTAGTGTCAGATTTGTAGTCATGGAATTGGAATATGAGCAACGAGTGACTCAATGTCAGATTCGTAGTCATATAATTGAGTTTGATCCGGTGTGAAAGAATGGTCATACATGCGGTAAGAAAAAGGGTAAACAGGTTTGTATTGCCTTGTTTATGATACTTTTAGTAAATGTTATTTTGGAACTGAATGTTCTCACTAGGCGTTAGCCTAATTGTTTCAAATAATGATTTCTTACCAGGTACTAGCTCGGGAAAGTAAGCGGGATGTGGGACGAGAGCATTTTGGACTAGTGGAGAAGTTTTGGTTATCGAGGCGTTGATAGTTTGTTTAGATAATCGAGTTAATCTAATTATAGTAACATGATTAGATTAATAGGTTATTTGAAGAATTTTATTTTGTATTGACGATACTTGTAACTAAGTCTCCACTTATGTATAAATCTTAGAAAGTTATGTCTAAGTCTTATTATAACTTAAGTTTTAAATCAACCCTGTTTTTAGGGTGTTACATTATGGTATCAGAGCATTAGTTTAAGTGAACTAAGTATGTTGAGGAGGTACTTAGACTTAAGCTGTAATGAATTAAGTTATGACTTGTGAGGTTTGGGTAGAAATACTAAGACGGGATAGTCTTAAAGTTAACGGAAATACGCGAAATTAGTACTGTGACAATACTAACAAGGATTCTCATATATAATATGTTCACAATTTCAATTAGCTACTGTTATTATGAATATATTGTTACGCAAGCATGCTTGTTTTCTCAATTGTTACAGTGACTAACAAGCGGTAAAGTACGTTTCGTGTATTGGTATTTGTGTGACCATTTCTTATGGTTATTCTTTTGTGTTTTACCAGAACAATGGTAAATACACCACCAAGGTCCTCTAAATCTTCAGAAGACAGAGTAGTAACTGATTGGGGAGAACAACCTGGAACAGGTGGAACTCATGAAAGTCCACCGAGGTTGCATTTTCTGGGCGGGGCTGATAGTCAGGTACACAAAACAAGTACCAGCACTGCTGAACAAGAAATGCCAAGTTCGACAATGGAGTCTCGTATGATGGAAAATATGACGAGAATGATGACAAACGCAATGGCTCAACAAACAACAATGTTTATGAAAGCATTGGACGATAGAAGTGCGGAGTTACGCAAAACGGGAACAGATACTGGAGTAATAAATCCAATTGTTAATCTGAGGTCAGAGACAGAAAGGAGAGTTGAAAGAACCTGTTCATACAAGACCTTCTTAAGCTGTAAGCCACCAGAATTTAAAGGAGAAGATAATCCGGTAGCCTGCATGAATTGGTTACGAGAAATGGAACAAGTATTCCGTGCTTGTGACTGTGACGATAAGTCAAAGGTTAGATTTGCTTCTCATATGTTGAAAGGAAATGCACTGACATGGTGGAATGTAGTGACATCGACAATTGCGGCTCCAGTCTTGAAAGCTATGACTTGGGAGTCATTCAAGGAGAAAGTTCTAGAGGAGTATTGCAACGAAAATGAGATGGATAGAATCGAGGAAGAATTTCGTACTCTCAAGAAGGGTAATATGTCGGTGAGGAAGTACACTGAAGTTTTTATGGAGAAGTTAAATCTGGTAGGACACGTAGCCTCAACTGAGAAAGAAAAGATCAAAGCGTATCTGAAAGGCTTGCCAGCAGATATGATGTCTCGTATACGTAATGCAAAAGCTTTAACATTGAGGGAGACAATAGAGGAAGCGAAGGTAATGGAAGAGGTATATGCTATGGATAAAGAGGAAAAGACTCATATGGGCGAAAAGCGGAAATGGGAAGGTCGTCGGATTATTCTCAGAAATCAAGAGCAACGGGTAAAAGTACTTCTTATGATTCACGCCGGGAGCCAAACTGGTGTCCGAAGTGTAAGAGAAAACATTTTAGGCAATGTCGAGCGGTAGTATCTGAATGTTTTAAGTGTGGGAAGGGTGGGCATATGATGAGTAACTGCCCGGTGCAGGGATCGCTGTGTTACGAATGTAAACAACCGGGTCACTTTCGTCGTGACTGCCCGAAATTGAAAAAGAGTGGAGAACAGAATAAGAAGACAAATATTCCAAAGCCAACTGGTCGAGCATTTCAGATGACAACTGATGAGGCTAAGAAATCAAAAGATGTCGTCTCGGGTATATTCCTTATTAATTCTTTTCCTGCACGTGTTTTATTTGACTGTGGCTCGAATATGTCATTTGTGTCCCAGTCATTCTTTGATAAGTTAACTACGCCTGCTACTACTTTGGAAGATGCTTTGATAGTTGATGTAGCTAATAAGGGTCAAGCCGTAGTCCGCGAAAGACTTGAAGGTTGTTCTATTCAGATAGATGAAGTAGAATTTCCTATCGACTTATTGTTGATGGAAATTGGAGGATTTGATGTGATAGTAGGTATGGATTGGCTGACAGTCAATCAAGCAGAAATACTTTGTGCAAAGAAATTAATCCGGATTCCAATGGCTGACAAGGATGACGTACTTATCTTTGGGGAAAAACAAAAGGGGGAAATTCCGGTAATTTCTGTTGCAAAGGCTCGTAAATGTTTGTCGAAAGGATGTTTATCCTATTTAGCATATGTCGTGGATGCTAGGTCGGAAAAGAAACAAGTGGAAGACATTAAAGTGGTGCGTGACTTTCCAGACATATTTTCGGATGACCTCCCAGGTCTACCAACCGAAAGGCAGGTAGAGTTTCGTATCGACATTATTCCTGGATCGGCACCGATTGCGCGAGCACCATATCGTTTAGCACCTGCCGAGATGAAAGAGATGATGATTCAGCTTCAGGAGTTATTAGATAAGGGTTTTGTAAGACCGAGTTCTTCACCTTGGGGAGCTCCAGTGTTATTTGTTAAGAAGAAAGATGGTACCATGAGAATGTGTATTGATTATCGGGAGTTGAATAAGGTAACCATTAAGAACAAGTATCCGCTTCCGAGGATTGATGATTTATTTGATCAACTCCAAGGTGCGGGATGCTTTTCTAAGATAGATTTAAGATCAGGATACCATCAAGTACGAGTAAGAGATGAAGATGTTTCGAAAACCGCGTTTAGGATGAGATATGGACATTATGAGTTTCTTGTAATGCCATTCGGTTTGACAAATGCTCCTGCTGTGTTCATGGATCTGATGAACAGAGTATGTCGACCATTTTTGGACAAGTTTGTTATTGTGTTTATTGATGACATACTTGTCTATTCAAAGACTGAAGAAGATCATGAACAACATCTTCGTAAAGTCTTAGAAGTTTTGAGAAGGGAAAAGCTTTACGCAAAGTTTTCAAAGTGTGAATTTTGGTTAAAGGAGGTGCAATTTCTAGGTCATGTAATTACTTCGGGAGGAGTTAAAGTAGATCCATCAAAGATTGAAGCAATGACGAATTGGGAGATACCTAGAAGTGCATCTGAAATAGGAAGTTTCTTGGGATTGGCAGGTTATTATAGAAGGTTCATAAAGGATTTCTCGAAGATTGCATCTGCTTTGACTTTATTAACTAGAAATAATGTGAAGTTTGTTTGGACGGAGAAACGGGAATCGGCTTTCAGAACTTTACGTCAAAAGTTGTGTGAAGCACCTGTTCTGGCCCTACCTGAAGGAACAGAAGATTTTGTTGTTTATAGTGATGCATCGAAGATGGGTTTAGGATGTGTACTGATGCAAAGAGGCAAAGTGATCGCCTATGCCTCAAGACAGCTTAAATAGCATGAAAAGAATTATCCCACTCATGATTTAGAATTAGCAGCGGCCGTGTTTGCTTTGAAGCTATGGCGACATTATTTGTATGGTACTAGGTGTACTCTTTATACTGATCATAAAAGTTTGCAACATGTTTTTGATAAAAAAGAGTTGAACATGCGACAACGACGCTGGTTAGAATTACTTAAAGATTATGATTGCGAATTGCATTACCATCCCGGTAAAGCAAATGTCG
Source organism: Saussurea involucrata (assembly GCA_033807775.1). Lineage (NCBI taxonomy): Eukaryota > Viridiplantae > Streptophyta > Magnoliopsida > Asterales > Asteraceae > Saussurea > Saussurea involucrata. The sequence goes on from CM066322.1 coordinate 166,975,317, forward strand.
TAACTGATGCCTTAAGTAGAAAAGAATATAGTGGGTATTTGAAATCAATAAATGCTAGAATCGATGTCGCGTCAACTTTGATTGAAAAGATAAAAGAAGCACAATCGGAAGCTCTTTTGGAAAAGAACTTGAAGTTATGAAAAAGCAACACCTTCAACTAACAGAAGATGGTCATGGAATTAAACTATTTCAAGGACGAGTTTGGGTGCCAAAAGTTGGAGGAAATCGAGAGTTGATTCTTGAAGATGCTCATAAATCTAAGTATTCCATACACCCGGGGAGTACAAAGATGTATAGAGATTTGAAGTTACACTACTGGTGGCCAGCCATGAAAGTAGACGTGGCTCAAAAGGTAGAAACGTGTAGAACATGTTCGTTGGTAAAAGCAGAACATCAGAAACCGTACGGAAGTTTCCAATCATTGGAAATTCCGGAGTGGAAGTGGGAAAAGATAACCATGGACTTTGTGACAAAGTTACCAAAGACACGGAAGGGTAACGACACAATTTGGGTTATTGTGGATAGATTGACAAAGAGTGCTCATTTTCTGGCTATGAAAGAAACGTCACCAATCGATAAATTGGCGAAACTATATATAGATGAAGTGGTGTCAAGACATGGTATACCAGTGTCTATAGTTTCAGATCGTGATAGTCGGTTTACCTCGCGGTTTTGGCGATCACTACAAGAAAAATTGGGTACAAAAGTAAATTTGAGCACTGCTTACCATCCGCAAACTGACGAACAAAGTGAAAGAACCATTCAAACTTTGGAGGATATGCTCAGGTCGTGTGTCTTAGACTTTGGAGGTAACTAGGATACGCATCTACCGTTAGTAGAATTTGCGTATAACAATAGTTATCATTCTAGTATTGGAAGAGCACCTTTTGAAGCCTTGTATGGTCGGAAATGTAGAACGCCGGTATGTTGGTTAGAAGCCGGAGAGAAACAGTTTGCTGGACCAGAACTTGTACAACAAACAGCGGATAAGGTGAAAGAAATTCGGAAGCATATGAAGGCAGCTCAAGATAGACAAAAGAGTTATGCTGATTCGAAAAGAAGACCAAAAGAATTCCAAGTTGGGGAGCGTGTAATGCTTAAAGTATCCCCATGGAAAGGAGTAATAAGATTTGGAAAACGTGGAAAGTTAAGCCCTCGTTTTCTAGGTCCTTTCACCATTACTGAGAGAATTGGATTACAAGCCTACAAGTTGGATCTTCCACCTGAATTGGAAGGAATTCACAATACTTTTCATGTTTGTTATCTTTGGAAATGTTTAGCCGATGAAAATGATGTGATTCCACTCTCAGATGTAAGCGTAGATGAAAGGAGTCGATGCGTGGAAGAACCAGAGGAAATTTTAGAAAGATCAGTTAGAAAGTTACGTAGTGGAAAAGAAGTAGTAATGTTGAAAGTTCAGTGGAAGCACCATCGAGGTGCTAATGTAACTTTAGAGTCGGAAGAGGATATGAAGGTTAGATATCCACATTTGTTTGTTTAGCTTCGATTTCGGGGACGAAATCATTTTCAAGTTGGGGAGTATTGTAACATCCCGAATTTTCCGTTGTATTATTTGGTGAATTACAAGTTTTAACTTGGGGTTAAGTTTGTAAATTATTTAAAGTCTTTATTTGAAGTGGATTTGCAAATTAAGGGTTGATTGTGTAATTCTTTGAAAGTTAGGGGTGTTTTGGTAAATGTCCTATGACTCACCTCATATTAGTGTGGAGGTGTCACACAATTAGTCATTAAAGACTAATTGTGTGTGTGTGGTTGCAATTCGGTAACGAGATAGAGAGATAGAGCCGAGAGTGAGAGATAGAAATAAAGAAGGAAAAGAGGAAGAAGGAAAGAAGATTTCAGCTGGATATTAAGGTGTAAACCTGTGGAAATTAAGGTATGTTCTTCACCTTTATTGATGTTATTTTAGATTATGAGTTTTCTATAAACTTGGAAATGGGTTTTGGTGATTTTTAGATGATTATGAGAATCTGAGTTTGTAGATATGTTATGTTAATGGTATTAAACATATCTGCATGTTTGCATAAACAAACATAGCTTAAAAGTATAAAAATCTGGGTTTTAGATAATTGCAGAGGGTTGAGACATTCAAGCAAGTCGCAGTAGTGCATTGCGACATTCAAGCAAGTCGCAATAGAGGGTTGCGACTTGGCATTGGAGTCGCAACAGTTGATTACGACTTGGCATTGGAGTCGCAACAGTTGATTGCGACTTGGTGTCGAAATCGCAATAGATGGTTGCGATTTGGGTTGAAATCGCAATAGAGGGTTGCGATTTGGGGTTAGAGTCGCAGTAGTTGGTTGCGACTTGGCCCAGTGCGTTGCGACTTGCACTGTGTATTGCGACAAGAGATTTTAATACTTAGTTGGTTGCGACTTAAGGCGAAGATTTTTAGATGATAAGGATTCTTCGTTTTAGAGAGTTCTGTTCTGTAATTTAATATCAGTATATGGGTATTTCAGTTAATTGTGGAGTTGAAGACAGAAGTTCCTAATTTCTAAGGAAAGATATAAAAAGTAGCGTGACTTCTTACCAGGTGAGTTCATTCTTACCTTACCTGTTTTTATAATGCTTTTAACATGTGGTAAGGTTTTTTATAAATGAACTGTTTAAAAGGTTTTGATAAAGGTTTTGGAAAGGAATTTATGATATAAATTCGGTTATTTAAATTGATGGTTTTGGCTTAAATTCATTTTTACATTGAGAAATGATTTATAGCATTGACCTGTATTCAGACAAATAGGTGATATGGATCCATAGGCACTAGTGGTTATGTACATGTAGAGTAGATGATGAATTTCATTATTCTAATGTGTGTGAATTGAAATATGAGCAACGATTGACTTAATGTCAGATTCGTAGTCATAGAATTGGAACATGAGCAACGATTGACTTAGTGTCAGATTCGTAGTCATGGAATTGGAATATGAGCAACGAGTGACTCAATGTCAGATTCGTAGTCATATAATTGAGTTTGATCCGGTGTGAAAGAATGGTCATACACGCGGTAAGAAAAAGGGTAAACAGGTTTGTATTGCCTTGTTTATGATACTTTTAGTAAATGTTATTTTGGAACTGAATGTTCTCACTAGGCGTTAGCCTAATTGTTTCAAATAATGATTTCTTACCAGGTACTAGCTCGGGAAAGTAAGCGGGATGTGGGACGAGAGCATTTTGGACTAGTGGAGAAGTTTTGGTTATCGAGGCGTTGATAGTTTGTTTAGATAATCGAGTTAATCTAATTATAGTAACATGATTAGATTAATAGGTTATTTGAAGAATTTTATTTTGTATTGACGATACTTGTAACTAAGTCTCCACTTATGTATAAATCTTAGAAAGTTATGTCTAAGTCTTATTATAACTTAAGTTTTAAATCAACCCTGTTTTTTGGGTGTTACAGAAAACCCAGTGTTCAACCACAATACACCCAAATTCCTTGAATAAGAAGGCATACACTAAACAAAAAAGGAGAAAGGATTGAAGCTTACCGGTTGGCGATTTATTGGTCGAGTTTTGCTTGCCGATTGATTTCCTCTCCTTCCTCTCTCGGTTTCCTTCTCAGCCGCCAAACATAGACAAGAATGAAATAAATGAGGAGTGACCTAGAGATTTTCTCCCTTATATACTTCTCATAAATTGCCCTTTGGTCCCTCATAACTTTTCCTTTATTACACTATGGCCACAAATCTTTCATTCATTAAAATTAATATATGGTTGTTACAGTTTGTGCACAAGTGTTGTTAGCATTAAAAAGAAAAATATAAAACCAAACAATTTCCTTTCCCCCTCCCTCTTCTCCTTCCCCTGTGAACCACTCTAGCAGTTGTCTGTTTTCCCGCTTCTTGGGCGGGCATATGTTCATCTTCTCTGGCAAACACAATCATAACCCTGATTTAAATCAAATAAAATCACAGCTTCCTCTCTCACACATATTGGATTCTGCCATTAAAGGACCTTTTGTTTGAAAACATTGGTGCAATAATGGAACCTTGTAAGATTGCTTATAAAAGACCAAATGCACTTAAAGATACTTGCTTAAATTTGGCCAAAAGATAATTTAGTGCATAAACAAATAACATGGATGTAACCCAATATGGTAAGTCATGTATATGTGATATATGTGTTATCTTTTTGGTTGATGATAATAGGTTCGGAACCCTGAAGATATAACTTCTAGAAGATCACCAACGAACCAATATCAAATAAATAATCTTCAACCTTATGTATTTATGAATGTATATAAAGGTGGCATTTTCCCCGATAAAACAAGAACAAAAACATTTGTGAGGTCAGATGGCTAGAAGGGGTCTGGTTAATATACACCGTTCCATCTAGGGAAACATGTGCCTCGATCCATGAAATTGGTCGTGGTCTTTTAATTTGATGAAAAGCTATTGTTTTTCATTTAGGAATATGCAGACTGAAAGGAGAAGAATGGTATCTTTGGCAAGTTGAAGAAATGGTGGAAGAGACCACTTGGAGTGTATAACTGATAAGTGTGTAAAAGTATACACTTTAGCACCCACCTAGGACTTTCACAATCATATATTGAGTCTTTTAGTCTTATTTTGTGGTTTTAGTTTGATTTGAGCTAGAATGTAATGTTTTATGAATATTGGTGAAAACATTGTTGATTTGAATGTTGCTGCAACAGGTGTTGCTACAACACTGGATATTGGCATCATCGGGTCAATCCTTATAAGATATTTTTGAAGACAACTTTTGGAGGAAGGCATCTTTTGGTACACTGTGCAAATAATTTCTAATGGAAAATACCTTTGGAAGATGCCTTACTTGTGTTCTCTCAAGCATATTTTATGTTTTGGTATTAACCAATGGATATTTACTTTTGTACTAATTAACCAATGGATATTTACTTGTGTTCTCTCAATGGACATTAAGATGTTTGGGTATTAACCAATGGATATTTAATTTTGTACTAATTAAACGTCTCTTGATCCCCTTAAATTAATATAAATATGGGATGACTTTGGTTTGTAAGAGACATCAGTTGAATCAAAAGTATTAAAATATTTGTATTCTGGTAATTTTAAATATATATATATATATATATATAGGAAGGATCAAACGAGAATGTTATCTATTTAAAAGAATAAGAGAATAACTGTAGGCCAATCATTTCGTTAAATAATACCTTAATTAATTAATTCTAAAAATAACTAAATCAGGGTATAAATGTAATTTAGTCATACAAAAGTTATGTGATCCCAGAACAAGTAATCAAATCATGTATAACAATCAGTTGGCCACCAATATATATTAAATGAAGATCAATCACAAAGTACAAAGATGAATGTAGAGAGAATACTATGTGTGTGTACTTGTGTGAATATGGAATTGGATGACCTAATTAGAAATCTAGGCTAAGTACACATTATATAGTATGTAACATTAGCAATTACAATATTAGTCCATCTACATAGTACAACTTAGAATATTAGGCACTAACTGTAACAACCCATTCCAAGACAAGACATATAATAATAATAAATCGCCAAAACTTGGCCCAAGGTTCACACCATCAAAATTAAAAGCTTTGGGTTCACGGAACAACCCTAATTACAACTGAGAGTTTCTAACAACAAAAATGTAAAGGAAGTCCACTAATGCCAAGCCATGCCCGCTCTCACGCCTTCTCTTTACCACTAGAGGAACTGCCCTTAACCTGCTTACCTGAAAAGAGTTTCAGTTTTGAAAATGCGAGGGTTAGACCACAAGGTCTAGTGAGATCCCTCGGTTACAATCACACCACATTTATCGTTTAAAACTTTGCGAAACATAAATCAATACGAAGTTTGGCAAATAACATATGGGTCACACCCCCCATAAACACCGCACTATGACATATGGGACACACCCCCCATAAGCGTCATACCATCATATATGGGTCACACCCCCTATAAGTAACACATTAGATCGTATGGGACACACCCCCCATAAAGCTCACATCATGAAAAGGTAACAGATATGCACATACATTAAGTAATCACACTTGTTCAAGTAAACAAACAAGTACCATCAAGCTCTTGGCTAGGAAAAACTCACCTGATATGCTTACGTCCTTCTCCTACTCTGACCCGCACTTCCAAACGACCTACCTGAGCAAAAGGATGAAAACGCATAAGCCGACTGCATCACTAATCTGGACAAAACCCCTTTTCCGGACAACACCCATTTTCCGGACAACACCCACTTTTCCGGATAACTCTATACCCGGACAGCTCTATACCCGGACAACTCTCCAATCGGACAACATCACATCCGGACAACTCCTATCCGGACACACACATCCGACTGACGAACACTTACCCGGAAACCTTCATCCGAACAACGTGTCCGGACGTCCTGAGAGGTTTCCGGACGTCGACCTGCTCCCTAAATCGGAGCTGAATTTACTAAATAGATCGAAATACTCGAAAAGAAGATTAGCAGCAATACCAGAGTCATTAACCTCATAAGTTCCTGAAATCTTAACAACTCAATCACACTACAGGGCCCAAACTCTCTCATTTAGTCTCATAACCCACTTCCAACACCAAAACCCCAAAATAATTATTCTGATAATCAAACCACAGATTCGAGATTAAAAAGAGAGTTTACCTGGTGATTTCTTGCTGCAATTCGAATCCCAAACACACCCTGGCTTTAGATTTCCAAGCTCCAAGCTCCTTCTTCTCCAAGGACCACAAGAGCTCCAAAAACTTCTTCCTTCTATTTCTCCCAAGACCCAGCCGACACACACACTGAATTCAGCCAAAATAGAATGTTTCTAGGGTTTTGTGCCCATTATATACCTTGTCCCATTTTACAAAATGCTACCCTCAACTTCCATTTATAAAAAATCCACCACAAGACTTGGAACTCTTCCTTTTTGGACACGGTTACTACAACACTCCCCCCTCAAAAGAATTCCGTCCCCGGAATTCCATTCTCGAAAAGATGAGGGTACCTGGTCCTCATTTCCGATTCCACCTCCCACGTAGCCTCCTTCCCTTTGTGGTATCTCCACTGAACCTTTACTAGACGAACCTCTTTATTCCTCGTCTTCCGGACCTTACTGTCCACGATTTCTATTGGTTCCTCCACGAACGTCAATTTCTCGTCAATACTGACATCTTCCAACGGAATGGCCACATCGGGCTCGGCCAAACATTTCTTCAAGTTCGACACATGAAACGTCGAATGAATTTTGCTTAACTCCTCCGGCAACTCCAACCTGTATGCTACCTCACCCACTCGCTTGGTGATGGTGAAAGGTCCAACGTATCTTGGTTTTAGTTTCCCCCTTTTTCCAAATCGGGCTACTCCCTTCCACGGCGATACTTTGAGCATCACTTTATCCCCCACCGTGAATTCAATTGGTTTTCTTCTCTTATTCGCGTACGCTCTTTGACGATCCTGAGCCACTTTCAATCTTTCCTTGATCACATTGATCTTATCGGCAGTTAACTGCACGATTTCCGGTCCTGCCAACTGCCTCTCTCCCACTTCATTCCAACACAACGGCGTCCTACACTTACGCCCATACAACGCTTCAAACGGAGCCGCTTGAAGACTGGCGTGATAGCTGTTGTTATACGAGAACTCTATCAATGGTAGGTGGGACTCCCACGAACCCTTGAAATCTAACACACATGCACGCAACATGTCCTCCAAGGTCTGGATCGTCCTCTCGCTTTGCTCATCCGTCTGAGGGTGATAGGCGGTGCTCAAACAAAGTCGCGTGCCTAACTCCCTTTGCAGACTCCTCCAAAACGACGACGTGAAGCGACTATCACGGTCGGAGATAATGGACGACGGCACTCCATGCCTCATCACTACCTCATTGACATACAATCTGGCCAACCTCTCCAACGAGTCGCTCTCCCGAATAGGTAGAAAGTGAGCCGACTTGGTGAGACGGTCTACTATCACCCATATAGCATCGTGACCCTTCGGGGTCCTTGGAAGCTTTGTTACAAAGTCCATGGTAATACAGTCCCACTTCCACACGGGTATCTCTAGGAGCTGCATTTCTCCATACGGCCTTTGGTGCTCTGCCTTGACCTTCAAACAAGTTACACAACGCTCCACAAATTACGCGACATCTTTCTTCAACCCCGGCCACCAATACAGTTGCCTCAGGTCTCGATACATCTTATTAGTACCCGGGTGAACAGAATATCGCGACTTATGCGCTTCTTCTAAGATCCGCTCTCGCAGACCTCCCAACTTAGGAACCCACACTCGGTTTCCAAAACACTTCATCCCACTCTTCCCACACTTCAAGGATGTCACATAGCCGACAATCCTCTCACTTTTCCACTTCTCCTCTATTAGAGCTTCCTCTTGAAACCTCCTGATCTCGTCGAATAGATTAGGAACCATTTCAATTCGAAAGGCCACCACTTTCGTTGGCTCTCTTCTTTCTTTCCGACTCAAGGCGTCGGCCACGACGTTCGCTTTACCTGGATGGTAAAGGATCTCGCAATCATAATCACTCAACAACTCCACCCAACGACGCTGTCTCATATTCAGCTCTTTTTGATCAAACAGATGCTGGAGACTCTTATGATCAGAATAAATCTGACACTTAACCCCGTACAAGTAGTGTCTCCAAATCTTTAGCGCAAAAATCACCGCCGCTAACTCCATATCATGCGTAGGATAATTCTTCTCGTGCTCTTTCAACTGACGGGATGCATAGGCAATCACCCTTCCGTCTTGCATCAGAACGCACCCTAGACCCAACTTGGACGCATCACTGTAGATTACAAATCCTTCGGTTCCATTAGGCAAGGATAGAACCGGAGCACTACTCAACTTGTCTTTCAATTTGCTGAACGCCTCCTCTTGGGCCTTATTCCACACAAACTTAGAATTCTTTTTGGTTAAAGCAGTCAACGGCGTAGCTATTCGAGAAAAGTCCTGAATGAACTTCCGGTAGTAGCCTTCTAACCCAAGAAAACTTCTCACCTCCGTTGGCGATTTCGGGGTCTCCCACCCCTTAATGGCCTCCACTTTAGCCGGGTCTACCTTGACACCATCTTCCGACACCACGTGTCCTAAAAATTGGACTTCTTTAAGCCAAAACTCGCACTTAGAGAATTTCGCAAACAACTTCTCTCGTCGCAACAGGTCTAACACTAAGCGAAGATGCTCTTCATGCTCACTTCCAGATTTGGAATAAATGAGGATGTCGTCGATGAACACAATCACACATTTGTCTAACAGCGCACTACACACCCGATTCATCAGATCCATGAATACCGCCGGAGCATTAGTCAACCCAAAGGGCATGACTAAGAACTCGTAATGCCCGTACCTCGTACGAAAAGCCGTCTTCGGCACATCCTCTTCCCTTACTTTCAACTGATGGTAGCCAGATCTCAGGTCTATCTTCGAGAAGAATTTCGCTCCTTGCAACTGGTCAAACAAATCGTCGATCCTCGGGAGCGGGTACTTATTCTTGATCGTCACCTTGTTGAGCTCGCGGTAATCAATGCACATTCGCATCGATCCGTCCTTCTTCTTGACAAACAGTACCGGTGCTCCCCAGGGTGACGTACTAGGGCGTATGAACCCCTTATCCAACAACTCTTGCAACTGAGTCATCATTTCCTTCATCTCTGCCGGTGCCAACCGATACGGCGCACGCGCTATCGGTGCCGCGCCGGGTATCAATTCAATTCTAAACTCGACCTGTCGATCCGGGGGTAAACCCGTCAGGTCGTCCGGAAATACCTCCGGAAACTCACTCACCACCGGGACGTCTTCTAAACTTTTCTTCTCTTTCTTAGCGTCTAACACATATGCTAGAAAACCCTGACACCCCTTTTCTAAACAATGCCTCGCCTTCATCATCGTGATGAGGCAGGACTTGCGTTCACGCCTATCCCCATAGATCACTACCTCAGACTTATCCGACAATGCGATACGTATCATCTTCTTATTGCACAAAATGCTAGCATCATTACTAGCCAACCAATCCATCCCTACCACAACATCAAACTCTCCCATACCCATCGGGTATAGGCGCAAGGGAAAAGTATGACCCTCTACTTCCATACTACACCCCTCATACACCTCTTTCACCAAGACGCAACTATCGTCTGCAATTTCAACCTCAATACCACACTCTAACCTTTTAGGCATCACAGACAGACACTGAGCAAAGGTCGGCGATACAAACGAACGGTTTGCACCCGAATCAAACAACACTTTAGCAAGCTTCGAATTAACAAGAAATGTACCTGATACCACGTCAGGCTCATCAACCGCCTCTTCCGCTGACATGTGAAAAGCCCTAGCCCTCACTCGGCCTGGTTCCACCTTCTTTTCTCCACCTCTTCCTCCTTGACCCCCTCCCGAACCACCAGAAGATCCCTTCCTCAACTGCGGGCAATCAGGTTTGATATGATCTGGAGAGCCACACTGATAGCACGTTCTCGGGCTAGAACATTCTCGCGCCATGTGCCCCAGTTTTCCACACTTATAACAACCATCAGGTTCAAAGCAGTCCCCGCGGTGCACTTTATTACACTTCCCACACGGTCTATCACCGAACCTCGGTCCCCCCCGCAGCTCGGGTCTAGAGGTCTTAGATCTCTTCACATCCCGGACGGGTCCATCCCACTTCCTCTTATCCACACTCCTTTCTGACATCTGTCGGTTCTTTTCCTTCTCGGTTAACTCTGCCACATCGACCGCCGCTTGAAACGTCGCGGGGCCACGATTCTGCACTAGCTCTCTTATACTGCTCTTCAGACCCCACACATACCTTTCAACTCGTCTTTCCTCAGTAGGCACATATACTTCAGCGAAACGTGCCTTTTCAATGAACTTAGAAGTGTATTCTTGTACAGACATCGACCCCTGCTCAAGTCCCATAAACTCCTCTTCCAATCTCTTTCTTGCCGCCAACGGGCAAAACTGGGCTAGGAACCTTCCAGTGAAAGTTTCCCACGAGGTCTTCTTTGCCACTTCCGAGCCTTTACCTCCTGTTTCCACATCCCACCAAAAGATGGCATTTGCCTTCAACATTGACATGGCAAACAACGCCTTATCTCCTTCAGCACACTTACTTGTGTCAAACGCCAGCTCCATCTCCCGAACCCACCTCATTGCCAAAACCGGGTCACGTTCCCCACTGAAAGATGGAGGCTTGCAAGACATAAAGGTTTTGAAGGTACACCCCTTAACAGACTTTGACTCTCCTGCCACAAATGGGGTCACCTGGGAGTGACTCCCCACCTCAGTTGAAGGTAATTTGGATGCTTCAGCCTCGGTTTCTTTCACACTTTCAGTTTGCCCTTCCGATGTCGACCCAGCACGATGCTTCAGCAATGCCTGCAAAGTCTCTTGCAGTTTACCCATTTCAGCAGTAAACTTTTCTTCCGTCACAAAAGCCTGGTTGCGGTCCAGACTCGGACCCTCTTTCCCTGAAGCGGTACTCTCAGATTGGGTCGGCTTGCGTACCTTCGGTGCTCCCGCACTCTTAGCCCGACGGACGGTCGGCGCCTTTTTCTTACCTCTGGTCACCATCCCGTTATCCCCAGTCTGGGTGGCAGCTCGTCGGGGTGCTCTTCCCCGACCCCTTCCACGGCCTCCGCCTCTCCCGCGGGTAGCCGGTTGTCTTGGTGAACCCACCGATCCATCCTCCAAAATCTCCTCCACGCGGATTTCCCCCGCCAGCACAGTTTCCACAAACGGCACCGACTTACTCCTCAAACTTCGTTCTGACATTTTCTACTACTGAAACATTACACAAAGTATAGATTAACAACCGCCCCAAAATAACAAGGCAAGAGTGATCCCCGTCATGTACCTGTAAATTCACAATTACACTGGCCAGGTGTAATCCTGAACTTACCTTACATGATGGTTTTCACCACCCTAATATGTACGCATCCCAGTGAGGTCTCCCTAGGCCTTCCTATTTTCTCAGTTGTACTCTACAGTTTAAGTTTAGGCCCATTCGGTCACCTAAATCCCTTAAACTACGGCTCTGATACCATTTGTAACAACCCATTCCAAGACAAGACATATAATAATAATAAATCGCCAAAACTTGGCCCAAGGTTCACACCATCAAAATTAAAAGCTTTGGGTTCACGGAACAACCCTAATTACAACTGAGAGTTTCTAACAACAAAAATGTAAAGGAAGTCCACTAATGCCAAGCCATGCCCGCTCTCACGCCTTCTCTTTACCACTAGAGGAACTGCCCTTAACCTGCTTACCTGAAAAGAGTTTCAGTTTTGAAAATGCGAGGGTTAGACCACAAGGTCTAGTGAGATCCCTCGGTTACAATCACACCACATTTATCGTTTAAAACTTTGCGAAACATAAATCAATACGAAGTTTGTCAAATAACATATGGGTCACACCCCCCATAAACACCGCACTATGACATATGGGACACACCCCCCATAAGCGTCATACCATCATATATGGGTCACACCCCCCATAAGTAACACATCAGATCGTATGGGACACACCCCCCATAAAGCTCACATCATGCAAAGGTAACAGATATGCACATACATTAAGTAATCACACTTGTTCAAGTAAACAAACAAGTACCATCAAGCTCTTGGCTAGGAAAAACTCACCTGATATGCTTACGTCCTTCTCCTACTCTGACCCGCACTTCCAAACGACCTACCTGAGTGAAAGGATGAAAACGCATAAGCCGACTGCATCACTAATCTGGACAAAACCCCTTTTCCGGACAACACCCATTTTCCGGACAACACCCATTTTCCGGACAACACCCACTTTTCCGGATAACTCTATACCCGGACAGCTCTATACCCGGACAACTCTCCAATCGGACAACATCACATCCGGACAACTCCTATCCGGACACACACATCCGACTGACGAACACTTACCCGGAAACCTTCATCCGAACAACGTGTCCGGACGTCCTGAGAGGTTTCCGGACGTCGACCTGCTCCCTAAATCGGAGCTGAATTTACTAAATAGATCGAAATACTCGAAAAGAAGATTAGCAGCAATACCAGAGTCATTAACCTCATAAGTTCCTGAAATCTTAACAACTCAATCACACTACAGGGCCCAAACTCTCTCATTTAGTCTCATAACCCACTTCCAACACCAAAACCCCAAAATAATTATTCTGATAATCAAACCACAGATTCGAGATTAAAAAGAGAGTTTACTTGGTGATTTCTTGCTGCAATTCGAATCCCAAACACACCCTGGCTTTAGATTTCCAAGCTCCAAGCTCCTTCTTCTCCAAGGACCACAAGAGCTCCAAAAACTTCTTCCTTCTATTTCTCCCAAGACCCAGCCGACACACACACTGAATTCAGCCAAAATAGAATGTTTCTAGGGTTTTGTGCCCATTATATACCTTGTCCCATTTTACAAAATGCTACCCTCAACTTCCATTTATAAAAAATCCACCACAAGACTTGGAACTCTTCCTTTTTGGACACGGTTACTACACTAACATTCTCCCCCTTTGTACAATGTAGAGGCAAATAGTTTAAGCGTCCACCGGAGTCACGTGCTTCTTTCTTTTTATTTTTCTTTTCTATAATGATTGTTTTGATTTAGATTTAGAGTAATAATCATTAACATAAATTTTATTAGCTGATGTTGAAGATTCCCCTTTCAAGATAATCTTTTCAGGTTCTCTTCTTTTATTAGAAAGTCAGTATGATTTGGAAGTTTGGCACTAAAGTCAAATTGAACAGGCACTTCACGTACAGCTTTATCTTTGTCCTTACCAACATTCTCAATATCACAATCAGACTGATTGTCCAATGAAGTGTGAAAAATACCATAAGACTTTGGATAAAGAAATTCATTTTGTTCTTTTGCAAAAACCTTTTCTTCTCCCGTATAAAAATGCATTTCAGGAGAATTTTTAACAAATTGACTTTCCAAGTCCCAAGATTCAGAATCATCTTGGTCATCAACTGTCAAACTCCTGAACACAGTATTTCCCATGAAAGCTTTGCATGAGGAAACATCAGAATCTGAAGAATGCTTTTCTTTTGAAACTTTTTCTTCAGATATTTCCACAAGTTTTGTTTTCATTTCTATTAAACTTTCTGAAAACACTGTGATCATAACTTCCTTTTCGATCTCAAAAGCAAACTTCTCGTCATTTCTGACTTCTTCAATAGTACTTTTGATCTTGCTTTCGAGGTCCGTGAGTTTTTGTTCAAGAACCATTGGTGGAAAATACCTTTTACCTTCAAATTTTGGTTTTTCAGTATTATCCTTTTGAGTATTTTCCGTTTCCTCCGGTTCTTTAACAATATAGCTCTCAAAGTAATCATTTGGTAAGGTTTTTTCGTTATTTAATGCTTTTGCATTATCAGGACCATACCAAAAAGGAAGTTGCATTTTAACAGTGGTTTTTCTTTTTATTTCTTCCTCAGCCTCATAGTCTTCACCATCCATTTTAAGCCATTTAATCTGATAGTTAGAATGTATTGCAAGTTCAATCCATTCAAATTTATAAAGAGTGGGAGATTTTATTAACGCATTGCTCATGTACTGTGGATTATCATACCTGATACCCCACTTTGAATTGAAATATCTGAACTTACTTGGCTTATGCATGTGAATTGTTTGTTCAGTTTGACCTGCTTTGTACAGTTTATTTTCCAGATCTTTGACATTTTCACACATCTCATCATTCCTATCTTTATAAGCATGTAAAAGATTTCAAACTCACAATTCTTGGTTTCCGAACTCATTAATTTATCTGATAGTTCAGTTATTTTATCTTGAAAATACGCATGACCAATATCGAACTCAGTCTTTTTCTTTTTTAATTCTTTAATTTGACTGTCTTGTTCAATTAGTTTTTCATTTTTGAGTGGAAATTATTTCATCTGCTATGTTATGGCCAGTTGTTAGTTCTTCTAACCTCTTTGTTAAATATGCTTGTTGAATAAAGAATTGATTATAGAGATCGGGATGTACCTCATTTGTAACGCCCCAAAATCCGGGCCAATTTAAACCTCAAGTTACAATAGGTTATGACAACATAACTTCAACTTATATAGATAGCAAAGGAATTAATCATCAAGAGTATATTTACATTACAGGATACTTTAAAATAACCTATCAATCTAATCATGTCACTATAATCAGATTAA
Source organism: Saussurea involucrata (assembly GCA_033807775.1). NCBI lineage: Eukaryota > Viridiplantae > Streptophyta > Magnoliopsida > Asterales > Asteraceae > Saussurea > Saussurea involucrata. The sequence continues at coordinate 166,990,487 of CM066322.1, forward strand.
ATGAGTTATCTAAGCTATCCTTCAAAAATATCCTCTTGGATAATTACCACTTCTGCTATTCCAAAATCTCTCGTCCCACAACCCTTTATTTCCCTGAGCCTGAACCTGAACCTGAACCTGAACCTGAACCTGAACCTGAACCTGAACCTGGTAAGAAAACATTATATGAAACGATTAGGCCAACGCCTAGTGAGAACATTAATTTCAATAATATCATTTGCAAAAATCAATGTAAACAAGTTATAGCAAACCTGGTTACTCCTTTTCTTACCGTACATGGAATTCTATTCCATTTCACCATTTTATCCATTCCCATGACTATGACTGACCACAATTCCATCAGCATGTCATACCCACAGAGCCACACTATGAATCTTTACAGATTCTAGGTCAATGCTCTCCACCAATAAATCGCGATTACACACGCCCATTTATCAGTAAGGAAGCGGAGATTACAAGTACTTATGTCAACCTCACTCTCTTCCTTAGAAATCAGGAATAACGATTAAACACATAATACCACACGCCTATTCCATGATTTCCCACACACACTGGAATAACGATTAAACGAGAAATACCACACGCCTATTCCATGTGATTGCCAAACTTTAGTGCCTATGGATCCATTACACTCTACTAACGAATATGCATAACAGCATATTACAACTCACATCATATTTTCAAACTTAAGAATACTAGATAACCTCTCGTATCTTCATCTTCAAATGTCCCCCCTTCGGCAACTTAGCACGGGGGTTCCGCTACCCGGTTAGCGGATGGGGTCAAGGGGCAACGCCCTTGCGGGGTCTGGGGGCAGCGCCCCAAGAAACTTTTTAGAAAACTTAACCAGATAAAGCATCTAGAACTGCATCCAGCCATCAGAACCTATATTTTTTCAGTTTCTCAAAAGTGTCCGGACAACATGGGTTTTCCGGACAACAGGGGTTTTCCGGACATCTGAACTTTTCCGGATAACTACAACTTTCCGGATACATGCTTAATCCGGACAACAGAACTTTCCGGACAAACATCTAATCCGGACAACACCCGGAAACTACAGTACCCGGATACTATCCGGTAACTACATCCATTCGGAAAACTAAAGCAATTCAGACTTACCCGGTACCTTGCTGCATCCGGACACATTCATCGCAGAGGTTTCCGGATACGACATTTCATCCGGAAACCTTCGAACTGCAGCCTAAAATCCAATCTAATTCGATGTTTGTTTGATTCAGCTCAATCCAGACCATTCCATACAGTTCATAACAAGTTTATACATCTATTACAAGGTTTAATTTAACATGAAAACACTTATTTAAGCAAGGAACAAATGAACTCACCTTATTTTGAAAAACCCACTTTAAACCCAATCTGCTGCTCAAATCTGCTATGAATGATTCTGGAAATCAATTCAATACACAGATTCGTTTACCATCATACAACTACAACAAGTTTTATCAGAAAATTATAACCAACTCTTACCAATTTGAAGACAAATCTAGCTTTTCTTCCTCTTTTCTTCTTTTTCTTTCCTTCACTCTTTCTCTCTTGATCTCTTGACCGACCCAAAACAAAGGAATGAAAATAATATCTGATTTCCAGCTACCTTATCCATACATACTTTCCAATTTTGACCAAACACACCTCCAAGTTTCTTTATTTTCAAAAGTACCACCAAACTTTAAACCCTTGTATTTTGACCCTATTGAATTATAAAATACAACATAATTCAAGGTTTTAAACCAAAATACAATTAAATCCCAATTCTCATTAAAATACTATTGTTGAAAATTCAGGATGTTACATCATTTGAAGTAGACTCTGACCCTTCATCATCGGTGTTTTTTGTCATGAAGCACATCTTGGTCTGAGCCGCTGTCTCATCATCAGCTTCATCATCCGTCTGATCAAGCCAATATTCTTCTTCGACCAACAGCGTTATTCCCGATTCTTTCTGTTCAACAAGCATCAACTTGTTCTTGTAATAACTGTAATCCCTCACTTTCGGCTTCCAACATTATTTTGAGAAATGACCAGTCTTCCCACAATTGTAGCACTTCGGTGCTTCATCCTTCTTCTCAAATACCTTCTTCTCTTCTGGCCTCTTATACTCTTCTTTCTTATACTCAGCCTTCTTGTCATCAAACCTCTTGCTCGATTCAACATGTGCTTTATGCTCGAAGTTCTTAGAGCCAGACGCATACCTTTGACTATTAGAACTGGGGCTTTTCCCAAACTGTCTCTGAATAGATCTGGTCAGGAGTATCATTGCTTGCTTCATACTTTCAATATCATCTATCCCACCTGCTTCATTCTGTTCCTCATCAGACTGATTACCCACATTCTTTTAGTATTTCCTGTTAGGCATTAAAGCGAGTGGATCTAACTCTTCTTCCTTAACCTTTCTTTTCTCTTCTTTCTTCTCTTTCTTCTCTTTCTTCTTTTTCTTAGCTCTCTTTGCATCAGCATCATCTTCATCCTGCTTCAAGGTTTCGTACATCTCTTGTAGAGGCAACTCATCTAACCTAGCATTCTGTTTCATTCGATGAGCATACTTCTTCCATTCGGGTTGAAGAACACTCAGGAATTTCACATTGTGCTCGATTATAGATTTGTTTATATTGTACTTATTCAGCTCATTCAAAATAGTAGTGAATCGGTCATAAGCAGAATCAAGTGCCTCTCCTTCCTTTTGTTTAAAGTTTTCATACACATTGATGGCGTTGGAGATTCTCATATGTTTCTCCATTTCAGATCCTTGATACAACTTTGTCAGTTCATCAAACATGGCCTTCCCAGCATAATTTTTGCTATCCACCTTTCGATAAATATCGTTGGTTAAGGCTTGAATAACTAGAGACTTTGCCATTTTGTCTCCATATTGCTTATTCTTTTGTTCAGGAGTATAATGTAGTGGTAGAATCTCAATCCAGTCTGGAATTGGGTCACCATCAGTAATAAGTCCTCTTCTCGTTTGTTTCCCCATAGGACCATTCTTAAGAGAATTAAAAATATATTCCCCGTTCTCTTGTCGCTCAACATAATCTATAAATCTGTCTTTCCAAATCTTAAACTCCTTGGGAAAAAGAACATGTGGTTTGTCCTTCGACCCAATAGTTAAGATGTCTCTCGTTGTCATAATGATTACTTGTTGATGATCGTTAAGTATTCTTTAGATTTGATTAGTAACAATTAATTTCACACTGACTTGTCTCAACCCACTGTCTGTCTCAACCCACTTCTTGTCGCAACACAAAAACTTGTCGCAATTAACAAGTTGCGAAAGTTAGCCAAAAAATTGTCGCAGCTAACAGGTTGCGATACTTTCCAACAAAAAATCTTATCGCAACAGAGGATTGCGATAAGTACTGTTTAAAATCACGTAGGTTGCGATAGTTGAGACTTGTCGCAATAGATAGTTACGATAGTATACTGTTCACGTCGAAAAATTGCGATTATAACGACTTGTCGCAATTGAGGGTTGCGATAGTATATTGTTCACTTCTAGTGGTATGCGATAGTTATGAATCCTCAAAGGTTGCGAAAGTTATGAATATGCAGAGGATCTTGAGTCGATTTTTCAAAAATGATCTAATTGCTTTGAAAATTGGTACGCAGGTTCGCAACAGTATTCTGGACAACTTTAATTCTTCATGTTTTGTCCAAAAACCACTAGAACAGTGATTTCTAAACCAAAACAATGAGTTTTCTTCTAAAAGACCTAAAAACGAATTTTGCACAAATTGAGACTATTCCTGGTGTAATTGCGGAATCAAAACACACATGGATGATAATCAAACACTCCCAGATCAATACTAATCCATTTGAAGCATTCAAATGACTAAAATCGAACAGAATTGAATGAAAAAAATGAAGAACACTCAAAATTGCAAAAACTCTCAAAAACCTAATCTGATCTAAATGAAATATTATGCTCTGATACCAATTGTGATACCAGAACAAGTAATCAAATCATGTATAACAATCAGATGGCCACCAATATATATCAAATGAAGATCAATCACAAAGTAAAAAGATGAATGTAGAGAGAATACTATGTGTGTGTACTTGTGTGAATATGGAATTGGATGACCTAATTAGAAATATAGGCTAAGTACACATTATATAGTATGTAACATTAGCAATTACAATACTAGTCCCTCTACATAGTACAACTTAGAATATTAGGCACTAACAAGTTATTTTAGGTATTTATTAAATAACTTATGTTTACCATATTTGTGAATTTAATATGATTTATATTTATATTTAATAAAATATCTTATATTTATTTCACTTAAAATAAGCATATTTAGTTTTCTTTATAAATAAATAATTCTTTTAATTTAAAGTAATACTTAAAATCAATTGTGATTCATGAATTATTATTTTTTAAAAATGTTTTACTAATCATATGTGATTTTAATTATGAAAACAATGATTCATCTTTAATATTAAAAAAGAAAAATAATAAAAACATAATCATATACGGTGTGTAGCTGTAACGACCCCGTTTCCCAAACATGCATCAAATAACATATATTGCATAACTTCGTTACACTTATAACAAAAGATACATAATAAATCACGTACGGTCTCATAGTCTCAAAATTATACAATACAAAACGCAAACATTTCCTAATTTCCGTCAGCTATCAACCGCATACTATTCTTTATCTTTCCCTTTGCTATTGAGAGTACATCGACCTGGAATACATATTTTTGAAAACAAAATGAGGGTTAGACCAAATGGTCTAGTGAGATAATCTCTGTTATTTCAAAATCGTTATAAAACCAATTCATATAAAATCCTTTATATAAATACACATATATCACAAAGACTTAAATACCAAATAAGACTCGTGCATCGTGTACCACTCATCCTTCACATCCTTCACATCATTCCCATGGCCATATTAGTTGGTTGCGAGCCAACTCTTCGCTGTACAACAATTACAGCACCGCTATACAACAATTACAGCAAACATCCGCCGGCATAGTTCGGCAAGTGCTCTCGTGTAGTGTAATGCACATATAAATACAATATATATATACCAATATATCATATTGTCATTTATAAAACCTTTCATCACATTCCAACCATATATATATATCACATTTTCTTTTATAAAAACGTTACCACATTCCAACCACATATACGTCTTAATATAAACACATAATCACATCATAAATTAACCATTTATAATAAATGCATTTCAGTTCAAAAATGGTTAAAAGAAAACTCACCTTGAATCAAAATATTCCACCTCGAGTCTTAACGTTTAACTAATCTCAAACCGAACACCTGAATTATCCGAAATAGGAAAGGTGTTAAACTACTATAAATAACTCAAAGTTTACCTTTTATAATCCTTAAACCAAGTCTCTAAAGTATGGCTTAAATCTTACACCGAAAAGAAAAACAGAACATAAAGAACCACACCGACTTTTATCCCAAAATTCAAATCACCCAAATAGTATGAATTAAAACCTTTGAATTAAAAACCTTATTCCCCAAAACAACTAGAAAAGATAAAACTCCATAGAACCTCCAAACGAATCATAATTTATTTTAAAACTTGTAAGAGGAAATGACTTCCAAACTTAAAACTTGCTATATATATATATACTTATTGAAACAAATCTGATCTTGAATTTATATGGATGCAACTTCAAATTGCATAAACAATGGCGTAAGCCAAATTCCATACAAATTAGTATTTTCAAATGAATTCAACAACTTATATTATTCTAACCATCAACTTAAACTAAAGAATACAAATAGTCTTTAGAGGGAGAAAAGATAGATGATTAATACCTGCAAGTTTAAAATGGGATATCACATAACCCAAAAAGCTTTTGAAGACTTCTTTCCTCTTGTTTGACTCTCACCCACGAACACACACACACACACACACACAAAACTTTGATGAGAAATGAAGGAAACCCAATCTGAAAGGAAACATAAAGGGGATGACTCATCTAAATGGGTTTTCTAAATTTCAACTATAACCCTTCTAAAATAAGCATATAACAAATAAACCCTTTAAACTTCTAATTCATGGGACGATTTCTCCACAAAAATACAAAATACACATACTCTTTTCTTTTCTCTTTCTCACTTTGAAGACACCAAGCACGGCTATTTATATAAATTAATAAATAACCACCTAAACCCATAAAATAAGACAAATGACAATAAACACTCCTAAACTTCAACTTTAACATAGATTGAACTTTCAAATTAAAATTAAGTTATATCCCTTAATTTATAACCCCATAAAACTAATCCAATTAACATAACTTAATTTACCCTTTAAAATGAGATACACCCATAAAATAATAAAGGCACTTATTACGGGTTATTACAGTAGCAAAATACATTTAAAATGTATAAAATCACATGTGATTCAAAACATAATTCATAAATTTTCATCAAAATCACATGTGATTCATAATGAATTATTTTTTTTCAAACTGTTTTTCTAATCACATGTGATTTAAAATTAATTGTGGATATCAAATGTAATTCACCATGAATTAATTGTGAATATCAAAAGTGTTTTTTGACGAAAATTGTAAAAAATTATTAAATAACCTAATCCAATAAAAATGAATATTTAAAATGAAAACCAAATCTCACTTATTTTAATATTGTAAAAAATAATAAATAAATAAATAATCATGCTTCATATACTAAATTATAAAAAATGAATAAAAATCTTAATTAAATTTATTACATAATCTATATAAAAATAAATTAGTTTCTATATATAATCTATATAACAAAGGACTATGATGTCCTTTTGGGTGATTATTAAGAAAGTTGTATTTAAGGTATTATTTAGTAAAATGGTTGGCCCAAAATTATTCTTTTATTCTTTTAAATAGATATCATTTTCGTTTGAACCCGACTCTCTCTCTCTCTCTATATATATATATGCAATATTTTGGTACTTGTTCTTACTATCAGTTGTTGCTACAACACATTTACAACAAACACTTTACTTTTCTTGCAAGTTTACTTTTAAGTCATTTACATTCATGTCATTACTTCTAAGTACTTATATTTAGTCATGTTAGACTAAGCACCTTAATGTGGGTGTAAGTGAATGTTGTGAGATTAAGCCAAATGTTAGTCGATATTTGCTTTATTAATAGCTATTAACTTCACTATTTACAAGTGGTGTAAATATTTCATCTAGTAAAATTTAACAAACTCACACATGTTATTTTATTCGGATGGGTTAAACTTAAAATTAAGACAACACAAATACTTATGCTACAAATGATATTATTTTCTAAGGTTTCATTAAACCCCCAACTTTATTCTAAGTTACATTATAATAGATAAAATTATCGTATTTCTAGCTTAAATCCAAATATTTATAAATGAAATTAAAGATTTTTTTTTTCATAAACCCAAATTGTAAATTTTTACAACATCATAATTGATTCCCAAAATTTAACGAAATATAGACAATTGATAATTTGATTTTTTGGAAAACAAAAAAAAAACATTGGTAAATGATAGCTAAATTCATAATATCAAAGTTTTTTCATCAACTAATTGTAACAAACTAAATTTATAAGAGCATTCCTATCATGGCCCTAGCTACATTAGCAATATCTTCCATAGCCTTGTTTATCTCCGTTATTGGAGACTTTAAAGCATACTGGTCGAAAGTCTCCTCACACGACCGCGACTCAATGGCGACATCGGCCATTCCATCCACACCAAACTTAGCGTTACCAAGAGTCAATGCGTCAATAGCTTGTTTTACATCCACCGTCACTGCAGTATTATACACGCTCTCACAATACTTTAGCACCGGCCTAAACTCCGGTCGACCGTTATTCTCCAGAGTTTTGATTTGTCCTATGATCTTGTTACCTTTATCTCTGACTGCATAAACTACAATGAGAGCTAAGCCTGTTAAATCTGCATTTTTGCTCTTGGGGTCTGCTAACACAGTCTTAAGGCATAAGTGGTAAGAGGGTGTCGACTTGCATATGCTTTCTATGAACTTTCTGTCTGCCATGACTGAAAATAGTAGCGATTCTTGGAAAACAAGAATAAGAAAGACAGTGATGAAAGAACACGACAATTTCATTGCCATGAATTTAATCGAATGGAAAACACGAATGACAATCTGTGTTTTTTGCCTCAGGGTGGATGCCTTTGGTGCCAATTTATAGAACAAATCTCACTTAACATTTATTTGAAATTAAGTTTATTTTTAATAAAAACTAAACAATTATGTAAATTTGTTACTATAACAAATATATATTAATTACATAAAGTGTTTTCTTGTTGACCGATATAAATGATAATAAATATACTTTTTATTTAATTTTTAATTGTATCACTAATCTTTATAAAAATAGTAACTAATTTAAAGCATTTTTCATTTGATTTAAAACTTAAAAAATCGTTAATTATACTAAATAATGTCCAAAAATTATTCAATTTCATTGGTACATTATAGGGAAAAGTCCAATACAACCCAACGAACTTTACCATTAGGAATGATTAAGTTCCTGGACAATTTTTTGGAACAAAAAAATCATTGCACTTTTTAAAACCTGTTAAATAAACCATTGGACTTTCTAAAACCTGCTACATACAAACCAAGAAAAGTGGATTCAGAAGGATTCAGAAGGATCCAATTGCGACCCTTTTGTATCGTTGGTGATATCTCTCATTGTGACATCGGTTCCATATTTTTCAAACTTCCATTCAGTGACAATCTTTCCTGTTTCTATATCCAATTGGTTCACATCAGTAGAATATGGCTTTCCAGCTTTTGCAGGACTCATAAGCAACATATTGGTCTCACCTCTCATCAATAGAGCCTTCTGATGGGTTAGATTCGAATATCCGCCACTAGTGGAACCACCAACCCTCTTACCCCCATTATCAAACTTAACATAAACCCCTTTTCCATGAATTCCATGGCTAAAATTCTTCACAACCTGCACACGTGAATCATTCACCAAGAAACTATTATCCAATGCTCCTAATGCTACACTCTGTATCCCACCATCAGAGGCGGCTTCTTCGAACTCCTCCAACAAATCATTACTACCTCTCACCGGAGTCATCTTTGCAGGACTCCTCCATAACTCATCATCATCCTTCTCCCACATGGAATCATCTGCAACCTCTAGTTTCCCCCAGCCAATAAAATCCTTTCCATAAACCTCCACCTTATTCTCATCACTAGCCTTCAAACCACACACATTCTCTGTAACGTCCCAATATCTTAAACATTCCATAACACTGAAAGAGCATTCGGGTTACATAAATAGGCATGTCTTTACATCATAGTTAAAATGTACTTAATAAAAATCTCCGGTCATAAACAGCGGAAGTCATTCTAAGCCACAGCCGAGCACTAACTAAAATATCCTGATCCAAAATTGGGAGCCTCACGAGCTCCAACCTTCCATGTCGTCTCTAAGCTCTACTTAGAAGAACTTGTTACGCGCTTACCTGAAAATGGTTTAGTTTTGAAAGCGAGGGTTAGACCAAAAGGGTCTAGTGAATTCCCTCCGAAAATAACATGTGAAAGCATTTGGAAATCATTTATCAATAAACTGTAAATGTCATCAACTATGGTACTGCACTGTGTAGCGGGTCACATAATCATAACACGATCAGGGCCCCAGCAGACTCCCTTCTCGCCATCTTGGAATCCCCACGGACTCCCTCTACCGGACAGGAAGAAAACGAATTCCAACCTGCCGGTCTATAAAACATAACCAAGGGTCCGAAGACCCCGAGAACCTCTCTTTGACCCCACAGTGCAGACCGACTCCACATAACATACACATACATTTGAAACCGTGTGCATGAAAACCTTAAACACCATTCATTGGTAAATAAACATACAACTCATGAAAACATGCATAGCTTTTATAAAGTAAAATCATGCTCGATAAAGGAACCATTTCAGTAAAAACAGTACGTCATAAAAAGGGTTGAGAGAACTCACCTGATTGCACTTCCTTCCTACCCTCGAACCTCGTTCTTGCTTGCACCTAATAATTTAGTTTGTAAAATAATTAGATGCATTTTCAATCCTAACTTGCTTTCCAATTCAGTCCTAAGAGGTTCCTAATTAAAAAGGTTTACAGTCTGGTAAACTGGCCCAAACAAAAGAGATGGGCTTAAGCCTTCCTCAGTATACTCGACCCAACCGAACTCGGCTTAGACAACAGGAGAGAGTCCCGGTATAGTTCGACTCCCGGTGCCCTGACTCCCGGTACCCCGACTCCCGGTATCCGACTCCCGGTACCACCGACTCCCGGTATCACCGACGCCCGGTACTACCGACTCCCGGCATCACCGACTCCCGGTATCACCGACTCCCGGTTCTATCGACTCCCGGTATCACCGACTCCCGGTACTACCGATTTCGAGCAGAAGACAAGCTCCAATCGTTTTCAACATCAATTCTTCCTATTCGGTCTAATATAAGAGGTTTTATCTCAACATTCTTACCCAATTTATTCCATAATCCCTTAATCAGATATTTCCTAATCGATCGATTCTCTGGATTATCAACCCAATCGCAAAATAACTTCTTTACAGTGCTCTATTCATAATCCCAACTACAGACATGAATGCTAGACTGGAAATTAACTTATCTATCTACTTCATTAAGCAACAATAAACAAGAAATGAAAGATTTGCTTACCAAATGCAGTTTCTTCCCCAAGAATCGCAGTCCAATCCTTTCCTCTCGCTATCCCTTCTTCCGGTGCTCAGCCGCCAACATTAGGAGAAAGTTTTACAGCCCTAGGGATCTGGTCATATATATAGTTCCCAACATTTACAGAAACAGTCCTTCTACTAAAACTTTCAATTCATCCACTTTGGCCACCAAACTATGCACTTGACAGAAACGGGTTGTTACAACACTCCCCCCTTAAAAGAATTCCGTCCCCGGAATTCCTCATTGGAAGAGATGCAGGTATCTTGCCCACACTCGAAACTGACGCTTCCCCAAGGTACTGCCACTACTGACCCAGTCAACTATCTCATTAATTTCGAAACATGGAACGTCGGTTGCATTCCCTTCAGTTCTTACGGTACTCTAACCCGTAGACTACCGTTCCTACTCGATCGGTCTCAAAAACCGATAATGAAATAAGGCTTCTCATGCATTAATACTTCCTTTAATGTAACATCCCGAATTTTCAGTTATATTATTTTGTGAATTACAAATTAACTTGGGGTTAAGTTTGTAATTCTTTAAAAGTGTTACTTGAGATAGATTTTCATTTGGAGGGTTGACTGTGCAATTCCTTGAAAGATAGAGGTTTATTTTGGTAATAGTTAATGACTCATGTTTTTTTAGTGAGGTGTCATTAAATTAGCTATGTTAGCTAAATATGTGTGTTATGTGCATGGTGTGTGTGTTCGGTTTTGAAAAAGAGAAACCGAGAGAGAGATTGAGATCGAGAAATCGAGAAAGAGAAGGAGGAAAAGAAAAGATCTTCTGGGAATTTATATTAATCTGGTGTTGATTTGAAGATATCAAAAGGTAATTATCTAATTGAATACTTCATCTTCTTTGTAGTAAAAACTTTCTTTGGAACTTTTAAATTGGGTGTTGGTAAATCTTGATAATAATGAGAATCTGAGTTTTAGGATTTGTTAAGATAAGTGTATGAAACATATCTGCAAATTGGCATAAACAAACATAGATTAAAAGTACAAAAAATCTGGGTTTAGAACGAACTTAGTGGACTGAGACTTGGTTGAATATCATCGAAGTCGCAACCTTGAGTTGCGACATTCATGATTGTCGCAATAGGCAATAGCGACTTGGAGTTGGAGTCGCAGCAGACCATTGCGACTTGGCTTTGGAATCGCAACAGTTGGTTGCGACTTGGGTCGGAATCGCAATGGGCAGTTGCGACTTGGTACTGTAGTCGCAACAGTTCACTGCGACTTGAGGTGAAATCGCAATGGTGAGTTGCGATTTGAGGTTGAAATCGCAACCGTTGACTGCGATTTGGATTTGGGATCGCAATAGAGGACTGCGATTTCAATTGATTGCGACTTGAGATGTAATTTTTAGAAATTAAGGATTTTCAGTTATAGAGGGTTCTGTTTTGATAATTAATATCAGTATATGTAATTGAATAAATACAGTAAGCTGTGGTAGTGAAGAAAGGAGCCCTTACGTGTTAAAAAGGATTAAAAGGAGTAATAACGCATCAGGTGAGTTTATTCAACTCTCTTTAAAATTCAGTAATTAATCTTGAATTAGATGCTTTATATGTATGCATGAATATGTTTTATGTGGATTTGATTAAATTAGAGATAAGCCAAGAGGGCGATTAAAAGTTGTGTTATGTTGGTTACCATGTTAAAGTTTCCAAGATGAGTTATATATGAAATTGATGAACTAGTATTTATTATTAATCTTGCATGCTAAGTTTGATTATCTACTACATGAAATTACTATGTGGTTATGAACTCTAAATATGATTTGAAGTTTTATTGAGATATTAACTTCCATGTTAAGTTAAAGAGGAGATAATTAAGAGATTGAGATGAGGAGATATTAATATTCTTGATATTTTATACATATAGAATATGTTCGGAGAAATGATACATTGTATGCTGGACGCATATAGTAGTATCGATTATTACATATATTATATTATGTGATTATGTGCTTTTACTAAAATAGGCATCCGGTCACCGAGGGCACTTGGGTACGGTATAATGGGAACCGATTACTCGCCATAGACCAAAGGGATGTAATTTTAGTAATTGGGTGTACCTTGAGTCATGAGTCTCGATTTGAGTATCGCGATATTATAATCCCATGGGGACCATTGATTCTGAGGTGGAATGTGGAATAAGCAGTTGGGCTTAATAATTCCCATTTCGATTTGGGAAGATCGGAGATTTCCCTGTGATGAGAGGAAGACTAGAGATAGGCATAAAGTAATTTGTAATCTCTACTTCCTGATTAAGAAATAGGCAGGTTTTGACTTGTAATTTCTTGTGTGTGATTATTGATTGTGAATCTGGAATGATTCAGAGTTAACTATTATGTTGTTGTTGCGATTAAATGAGTTAGTCGTAGGAAATTGGGAGTGGGGTAGATTCCCCGATTTAAAAAGGAGTTGTCATACGGTAAGATGGGTGAGAACAGGTTTGAGTTATCTGTTCATGTTTTAACTATTAAAATTTATTTTGAATTGAGTATCCTCACTAGGCGAAAGCCTAATGTTTCAAGTTGAATCTTCTTACCAGGTACTAGCTCCGGGAAATAGCGGGAATGAGAGACGAGAACTTTTGGAAATATTCAGACTTAGAGATACCGAAGGATCTAGAGATTTTGATGCTTTTGGGACGGTTGTTTAGATAACTGGATTAATCTGATTGTTATGATTAGATTAATAAGTTATTTAAGTAATGACGTTTGTATATAGAAACCTTACATTTGATCCTCAAGTTATATAAGTTTGAAAGTTTTTGATCATAACTTATGGTAAATTTCAAGGTTTAAATTGACCCTGTTTTTAGGGTGTTTCATTTAAGGAGGAACTTGTCGGAATCCCCCACTACAACACGAAACTTGTTTACTAAGAACCACTCACACACTTGACAGCTTGGCACAAGGCCAACCCTGTACATCCCGACAACTCGCAACCCGGAGTTCCTTCACCAAACATCTATGTAATTAACATTTCCCTTCTCTCGGACTAACTAGACCACAGTTCGTCAAACTTCTCTCACATTCTCACTACTTCGCCACCCCATCCTTATACGTAACTAAGAGTAGGAACCTCCAAACCCATCGTTGAAGTGTTCACTTACTCAATTAAGCTTATCCTGAAACACCTCAGTTCCTCGTTGATTGCCACGATCGTTCAGTCATACGAAACATAACTCCGGTTATCCTCACTCCACTGGGAGGAGTAACCATGGTCACGCCATACTAATCTCACTATCTTAAACACTACACGACCAAATCGTTTAAACATTTCTCACAAGGTCACTAACTCAACCCATTCAACTGTCTTATCCACTCCCTTCCTGCACAAAATCATACACAATTCCCTTCCTCAATATTCTTTCTAACGGTTCGCACACTTATCAATATCCCTCTGCACAACCCTTCACCTTTCGGCATTACTGTCAAGTTTATTACTTCCGACCTACTAACTTCACCTCTCCACGCTAGAATGGGGCACTGCCCACCAACCATTACTAGCTCCTCTCCTCCGACCTTTCCAAATGCTGATAACACTTTCTTATTATTCACATAACCAAATAGTTACATCAATATCCTAACCCAAACATTCCACCAAGTCGTCTTGGAGCGACACTAGTGTTCGTCGTCACTACTCATTCTTTGATCTCCAACTTTTACTTACATAGATCCTCCTCTCACACATAAGCAACTTTAACTCGACCAATTCATTTCAATTGTAATTAGCAACTTATTTCAATTGATAAACTCCGATTTAGATGCAATTCGTTTCTTTCTATCAACCATATACATTATCATATTTAATCATTTAATATCATAACTTAGCATCACATCTCGCTATGCTGGTATTCACAAAATCCATCAGTCAAAACTGATTTCTTAACCAACAACTCCACTGAGTAAATCAACCATTCACAAATTACTAAATAATTTGAAATTTACATGTCCCAACGTACTATCCCCAACTTCTCACTTTAACCTATCGACCTTCCCTTATCAACCCTTAGTAAGAATTTCGGTAGAACCATAACGCATTCTGTAATAACAAATAAATGTCATTACTTAACAAATCCCTAAAAATTTTAACAACCAATCAAAGGCTTATACATCTATCGTGACATTTCAAATCACTAATGATCATACTACCAGTCCGACTTATAATCATCATCCTGTCATTCTTTAATCGTAACCGAACTTCCCAACTTGATCCTTCTATCTCCCTTCTAGGGTTACTCCCTTTCACATAAGAAACAATTCACGATCTACAAAGATCTAGCATTTATTATAATACATTTGGCTAGTCCACTCTTCATCCTCTTTAAACTTCCAATGATTCCAACATGCACCTACTTAGCGACTCTTACCACCAAAATAATTGGTTTCTCCTTTGGGTAGTCTCACACCATAAAGTCAACTTACACCCTATGTGCTCCAACAATCTGGTTAATAGATCGTACATCTCATCTGTAGACCCCAAAAAGCTTCTATCTGATACTTTCTTTCTCTCTAACATCACCTCACTACGATACTAGCCGGTACATTTAACTTGGCAACTAGTGCAGTTACATAACTGTACATTCCTCACTTATAACATCACACTGCAGACCACATCTCTCATGGTCATTCATACACAACTCACACTTTCCTTCATATTCTCCTGAATACTACAATCGAGTCTGTCTCGCTACTTAGTTCTCTCCCAACTTGTTGAACTATGACTCACGAGTCACACTTAGCTCAAACACAAACATCCTAGCTAGCTCTTTATGACCCGAGTCCTTTCTCAGACACGGCACATTTTCTTACTGACTGTATAGTCTACACTCACTCCGCTTGTGTTACACATCTTGTCCTTCTACGGACCCTCCTCACCTCGTATAATAGAACGCTTAAATCAAACAATAACTTCTCATCCCCTTAGCACTACTACAAGGTGTTCTATCACTCTCAACTTTCTGGTTCAAGTCTTCGGCCTCGGTCACCGTACACATTTGTCGGCTTCTACATCAACTGGCAACCTGTAACTACTTTCTTAACTTATTCTTAACATGGGTTCCCTTACGGAACCTAATCCTACCATCATAACATAATCACTTGATAATACGTCTCCCTCTTTTCGGGACTTACTCCTGTAACATCAGTATTACCCGCTTACCTCAAAACGCATACCCAACACCGTAGGCATTTCGCTTACGCCTCAACACTACTCGTAACGAGTTTCTAATACTAACACTTCGATGACTTCTACTCTTTCCCCTGGACCCAACCGTCCCTCGACAATCGTACTTCCAAATACCGAACAAGGGTACAGACCCTCACACAATCACCCCTATAATTCACTTCTGACTCTTCCACCGTTCACCTTTCCTCTTGCACACAAATACTAAGTTTACAACATTCTTTCCTGACTTGTCCGACACTTCTCCACTCTTGCAGTCCTTCCTTAGCTTAACATATACTAGAATATGACCTAGTGAGTTCATAGCCTTCATGCATGACAATACAGTAAATAAATCTTTTCGTACATTTCATCATTTTAAATAAACAACGTTTGAAAAAATGAAACACTTGGGTACACATGGCCCCATTACTCTTATACTTCAACGCCCTGCACAACGACTCGAGAATCGTTTGCATGCATCTTTCCGTGAACTTTAATCTTACTCAGTTCCGAACGATGTCATTACGACAGGAACACGTTGGATGAAAACCCTTTCATACGACACAATTTCGAAAGAAATTACTGACACCAAGTAAACCGGTCGGTTCTCACACTCATTTGTATGATATCAACAAACTACTACTCATTTGATTGTAAAAGTTTTGCTGGCGAACATTCTCTTGACCTTTTTGTAAATAAAAGAATTTAACATATCATTAAAAGTGTGAAATACTTCGCAAATCGTTAACCTCAAAATTTCAATGCGCAATGCGAAGGAAATCATCTTTTCCTTAAACATACGTTTGTACGCTCTCACCCCTTTTCGATCAAAATTTGATATTTGCACATTAATCTTACATCGTGAGAATTTCATGTTACATAAAAGATCGCCATGCATGAGACTCTACTTGCCATTGAAGGCTACTCACCCTAAAAAGGTCAAACGCTTTACTTACGCAACTTATCCTTAACACTCCTCCTACGACTAACGGTCGCCCTCTCGGTCAAGCAACTGCTTACTGAACACGCCTTTCACATTTCACTTGCTCAACCCTTCCATACTAATCGTTTTGATCATCTACTTCACTTCCCACTTCTACACAGTTCCAAATCACTATAGGTCTCTTACTTCATTTATCCTACCATAGAAAAGCTTGACTACAAAAGTCAAGGCTCTATTGATACTTTCAAGGTTCTGACACTGTCCTTCCTTACCATTCTGACTGATCTATCCCATGGTTTCAAGAACTGAGACTCTCCCGACTGGAGTCTTACTTAAACTCAACGTTCATCCTCTCCGAATCTACGAAGAGCTACCTCTAGACGACTCATAACACTCTATCCAACGTTTCTTTCCTACGAAGTGTACACACCTCACAACATAAGCGACTTCTCATGAAACCTCCCCAACTAGGGGCCTCAGTCTACCCCGCAGGGATCATACTGACATTCTAAAGCACTGGGACTCGACATAAACACTATTTTCCGACTACCACTTCGGAACAATACGGTAGGTTAAGCATGCAATAGAGTCACAGATCAGTCTGGCCAGGTTGCATCGGCCCATCATTCAGGACCTCCTCATCTAGATTTCTTGAAACATCCGATACTGTCTTGTCCTTCAAGGTTCTCCTAGTCATAGTACTAAACTGAAAGAAACCGAAAATTAGTTCTTGCTAGACATGACACCACAGATTTGCTATAAGCAAGGTATTGTAAGCACGCACATGTACCTGTAAGTTTGTAATTACACTGGCCAGGTGTAATCCCAAACTTACCTTACACGTTTGTCCTTGGCACCTTATTCCTAAGCGCATTTATAGTGATCTTTCCTAGAGGCAATCCTATGTCTCGGCTGTGTTCCTCATCTTACAGTTTAAGTTTAGGCCCGTCCGATCACCTAAATCTCTTAAACCTGGCTCTGATACCATTTGTAACGTCCCAATATCATAAACATGCCATAACACTGAAAGAGCATTCAGGTTACATAAATAGGCCTGTCTTTACATCATAGTTAAAATGTACTTAACAAAAATCTCCTGTCATTAACATAAGTCATAAACAGCGGAAGTCTTTCTAAGCCACAGCCGAGCACTAACTAAAATATCCTGATCCAAAACTGGGAGCCTCACGAGCTCCAACCTTCCATGTCGTCTCTAAGCTCTACTTAGAAGAACTTGCTACGCGCTTACCTGAAAATGGTTTAGTTTTAAAAGCGAGGGTTAGACCAAAAGGGTCTAGTGAATTCCCTCCGAAAATAACATGTGAAAGCATTTGGAAATCATTTATCAATAAACTGTAAATGTCATCAACTATGGTACTGCACTGTGTAGCGGGTCACATAATCATAACACGATCAGGGCCCCAGCAGACTCCCTTCTCGCCATCTTGGAATCCCCACGGACTCCCCTCTACCGGACATGAAGAAAACGAATTCCAACCTGCCGGTCTATAAAACATAACCAAGGGTCCGAAGACCCCGAGAACCTCTCTTTGACCCCACAGTGCAGACCGACTCCACATAACATACACATACATTTGAAACCGTGTGCATGAAAACCTTAAACATCATTCATTGGTAAATAAACATGCAACTCATGAAAACATGCATAGCTTTTATAAAGTCAAATCATGCTCGATAAAGGAACCATTTCAGTAAAAACAGTACGTCATAAAAAGGGTTGAGAGAACTCACCTGATTGCACTTCCTTCCTACCCTCGAACCTCGTTCTTGCTTGCACCTAATAATTTAGTTTGTAAAATAATTAGATGCATTTTCAATCCTAACTTGCTTTCCAATTCAGTCCTAAGAGGTTCCTAATTAAAAAGGTTTACAGTCTAGTAAACTGGCCCAAACAAAAGAGATGGGCTTAAGCCTTCCTCAGTATACTCGACCCAACCGAACTCGGCTTAGACAACAGGAGAGAGTCCCGGTATAGTTCGACTCCCGGTGCCCTGACTCCCGGTACCCCGACTCCCGGTATCCGACTCCCGGTACCACCGACTCCCGGTATCACCGACGCCCGGTACTACCGACTCCCGGCATCACCGACTCCCGGTATCACCGACTCCCGGTTCTACCGACTCCCGGTACTACCGACTCCCGGTATCACCGACTCCCGGTACTACCGATTTCGAGCAGAAGACAAGCTCCAATCGTTTTCAACATCAATTCTTCCTATTCGGTCTAATATAAGAGGTTTTATCTCAACATTCTTACCCAATTTATTCCATAATCCCTTAATCAGATATTTCCTAATTGATCGATTCTCTGGATTATCAACCCAATCGCAAAATAACTTCTTTACAGTGCTCTATTCATAATCCCAACTACAGACATGAATGCTAGACTGGAAATTAACTTATCTATCTACTTCATTAAGCAACAATAAACAAGAAATGAAAGATTTGCTTACCAAATGCAGTTTCTTCCCCAAGAATCGCAGTCCAATCCTTTCCTCTCGCTATCCCTTCTTCCAGTGCTCAGCCGCCAACAATAGGAGAAAGTTTTATAGCCCTAGGGATCTGGCCATATATATAGTTCCCAACATTTACAGAAACAGTCCTTCTACTAAAACTTTCAATTCATCCACTTTGGCCACCAAACTATGCACTTGACAGAAACGGGTTGTTACAACACTCCCCCCTTAAAAGATCAGTTGATACCCTAGCTCTAACCTTAGATCCTACTTTCAAAATCCAAAAACCTCCACTACTCTCGTCATCATCATCAGACTCATCATCAACATCTTCAATTTTACTAACTTTAACAATCTTGTAACTAGTAATTTTTTTCAGAAACGATCCACTTAGCTTTAGGAGTATTACCGCCGATATGAAGGTACAGCTTCACCGCGTTCTTCAAATTAGGGTTTTCTAGTGAAGAGTATTTCAGCTTAAGTGCTTTGAGCTTGGCATCAATATCGTCAACGGATTTAACAAGAGTTGTTTTATGTTCAGTTTCGGCATCTTCATATTCGTCTTCTCCTTCTGATGATTGTTCGTCATCGTCTCTGTAATCATCGGAATCAGAGAGATCAAGGCCTTCACGACTATGAGAACCGTTGTGAATGAAACGACGTGAATGAAAAAATTATTTAGGGTTTTTTTTAAAATAAATTTGTAATTTACCTGCTATTCAAGTGCTATTCAAGTTGCAGGTTACAATGGGATCTATTTAACATGTTTTAGAAAGTCCAATGGTTTATTTAACAGGTTTTAAAAAGTGCAATGGTTTTTTTGTTCCAAAAAATTGTCCAGGGACGTAATCATTCCTAATGGTAAAGTCCGTTAGGTTTTATTGGACTTTTCCCTTCTCTAAAACATAAGTGATTAAGAGCATCTTCAACATGTTTGCTATAATTTTTCTAAAATAGAGAATTAAAAGTTAAAATCTTTAAAAAGAGTTACATTCATCTTCAACGGCTTTGCTATTTTAGAGATTTTAACAAAAATTATATTAATATAATATTCTCTAATTTATATTCACAATAGACTTTAAAAGAAAAACTTCATATAAAATGGTAAAAAAATTATGTTATTGGTGGGTTGAATAAAATAATTCTTTATCTCTCATATTTAGAGAATTATAGAGAATTCTCTATATTTAGAGATTTCTCCATGATAAAATAGGTTTGTATTTGATTTGTACCATATATATATATATATAAATACGTTTTGTTAAAAATATAAAGTTATGTTGAATTTATTTACTAAAAAACATTCTTCTGAAAATGATAAAATAGATGAGAATGATCTCAATATGAATTCTTCAGAAGTACATATTTCAAATATCGAGCAAAGTTTAACAAATTGGACAATTCCCAAACAAGATGTCAAAACCGTTTATAAAATAGGAACTTTTGATTACTTTCAAGGATATTCAATCAAAGCTACAGAACAAACTGTATCAATAAATAAAGATTATAGTAATCTTACCCTCTTATCCAAATCATCTATAATACAACATAGACAAAAATACAAATTTCTGCATATTGGATTGGTCCAAGTTGCTATCAAACCTTTATTCAGATTAGGAATAGATGCCCCAGTTTTATTAATACTAAGAGATGCTAGACACACTAATTTCCAAAATTCAGTTTTAGCCATGGCAGAGACTAATGTTTCAAATGGCCCGATTTATTTCAATTGCTATCCCAACTTTTCAGTAGGATTATTTGATCCAAATATATTAGATACCTTAGTCCTCACTATCAAAACAAAGAATTTAGAAATTAAAGAAGACACTAAGCCTGTAGCTGTAATCTACAGAGTATGTTACAAAACTATGACTTCAACTATTGAACCAAAAACTAAAATATCAAGCCCTAGAGATGAAACATTAATATTCGAAGCCAACCCTCAAAATACAAAAATTCAAATTCCTAAAAGACTAAAATGGAATGAAATTACTCAATCATGTAATTGGAATCTCCAAGATATTGGTAATCCAAAACCTATAGATAATTCAAACCACATATCAAATATCACTGAACATGAAGATGGATCAGTTGATATCAATTTTAATAATTTTAATCTTGAAGATCTTAGAACTAACTCCTCAAGGCTATCAACAGGAACAATAAATAGAACTAAAACCCCTTCTTTTCAAAGATCTCAATCTTTAAAGTTCAAAAATGTAGACTTTAATAGACCAATTTCTCAGGCCTTTTATCAAGAAGGATCTGAAGAAACCCAAAGTTATGTTTACGAACCCACTCCTTCAGAAATTCAATCTGAAATTAATCAATAAAGAACCCAAATTTAATTAAGTCAAAATGAGTAGTTCAAATATTAATATGAAATACCTTATAGAAGAATTTGACTATGATTATAATAAAGAAACAAGAGAGTTCTACTATTCATCAGTCAATAATTCTCAAAAGGAATTTAAACATCAACTCTTATGGAGAGATTACATTAATAGAAATAAAACTCATATAACATTTTTTAATTGGTACGAAATGTATTGTAAAGAACAAGACATTCCAAACCCATTCATTAATATTTATGAGACCCCAAAAATAACTCAAAATTATAAAATCATGAAAAGCGATGAAACTATAACTTCAATACATCCTCCAAAGGACTCAGTTGTAATTGATAATAAATTTATAGGATTACCTTTAACAATTCCAAAGCCTGATAAAGACGAAAACCTTAAAGCTATTATTTGTCAAAATAATTATTCAAATGAAATTCTGTATACTATGAGTAACCAATTAAATAGAATAGAAAATAATCATAAAGTCACGATTCCTTCTTTTAAAGAAAAGAACAATAAAAATAATGACAATGAAAATAATAAAAGTCCAATATTTAAGCCTTATCAAATTGATTCTAATACAAATTTAGGATATAACAAAAAGCTAGTTAATGAATTAGAACAAAAATTAAGTAATCTAAAAGTAAATGTTTTAAATCAAGAATCTGAATCAGACTCTGAATCAAATAATATATCTCAAATAAATGAACAGTTCACGAATAAATTAAATTTTAGAAGTAATACTAATACTAGTCGTCCTCAAACAAATTTTTTTTTATCATAGACCAACTTTCCCAGATGTTCAGTTCGAAGAACGAATCGACGCATGGATGAGAAGTTCATACGATGGTTCTTCAATCTATGAATGGAACATTGATGGACTAACAGAACATCAAATTCTCAATATGATTCAAGAAATGAACATGGCTGCAAATGCTTATCGCACTAGAGATAATACTGAAAAAACTATTGCAAGCATGATCATATCAGGGTTTACAGGAATTTTAAGAAATTGGTGGGAAATGTATTTAAATGATAATGATAAACGTCAAGTTCTTGACGCAACAAAAACTGTCGTAAAACTCGAGAATAACCAACAAACTCCAACTCAAGAAGAAGATGCAATAGCTACTCTTATTTTTAGCATTATAAAACATTTTATAGGAGATCCATATATATTCCAAGAAAAAAGTTCAGAAATACTTCTAAACCTCACTTGTAGAAAACTACAAGATTACAGATGGTATAAAGATATGTTTCTTTCAAAAGTAATGATAAGACCAGACTGTGGCGAAGCCTTTTGGAAAGAAAGGTTTGTTGCAGGTTTACCAAAGCTTTTTGCAGAAAGGATAAGACAAAAACTAAGAGACGATTATAATAATCAAATACCCTACGCAACCTTAACTTACGGACAAATATCTGGATACATTAATAAAGAAGGATTAGCTATTTGTTCAGACTTAAAACTTAAAGCAAAAATAAAGAAAGACAGAATTAATAATAAAGAAGAACTTGGTAATTTCTGTCAACAATACGGTTATGAAAATATAACTACTCCTACAACATCTAAACCAAAAAAATATTCAAAGAAATACTCAAACAAAAGGTTTAAAACAAAATATGATAGAACTAATAAATATGATAAAACTAATAATTATCATAAGAAAAAACCATATAAAAAATTTAGAAAAAACCTTCATAAACAAACCGACTCAAGAGACATAATTATTTGCTATAAATGTGGTAAAACTGGACACATGGCAAAAGATTGTTATGTTAAGAAAAAGATCAATGAATTACAAATCTCTGATCAATTAAAAATTCAAATAAGCAAACTAATCCTAAATGATGATTATTCAAGCTCAGATGAATCAAGTATTTCAGATTATAATAATAATGACTTAAATGTTGTAGAAGAAAGCTCAAACACTAGCAACTCAGATTCTGAAATATATGAATGTTTAGGAAACTGTACTTGTAGCAAAATAAATGTTATAACCAAAGAAGATAGAGAAATTCTTGAATTATTAGATAAAATCCCAGATCTAACTATTAAAAATGAAGCTACAAAAAGGTTTCTTAATTATAATCAAAAAAAAGAAACTAATACGTCAAAAGCTATTGAGTCATTTAACCTTCAAGAAGTCTTTAACAGGTTTTCCCAAACAAATAAACCAATATCTACTCAAGATCTTAAAGAAGAATTAACCACAGTTAAAACAGAAATAAGGATAATCAAAGAACGCCTCTCAGAAGTTGAAAAGAATAAAAATATTCAAGAAGATGATCCTAAAATCACAATCTTTACAAATAAAGAATCAAATATTAATAAAGTTAAAATCCCTAAAAATATTTCATATCAAAGATGGCATACAAGTATTAATCTTTGTATACAGAATGAATTCAAAATAACTGTTATTGCTCTTATTGATAGCGGCGCTGATATGAATGTTGTTCAAGAAGGACTCATTCCTACAATATATTATGAAAAAACTTCAAATCGTTTATCAGGAGCTAGTGGATCAAAACTTGACATTTCTTACAAAGTTTCTAATGTTCATATTTGTAAAGATGATTATTGTTTCAAAACATATTTAATCCTTGTCAAAAACTTAACCTCAACCTTAATATTAGGATCCCCTTTTATTTATCAACTTTATCCAATTA
Organism: Saussurea involucrata; assembly: GCA_033807775.1. Classification (NCBI taxonomy): domain Eukaryota; kingdom Viridiplantae; phylum Streptophyta; class Magnoliopsida; order Asterales; family Asteraceae; genus Saussurea; species Saussurea involucrata. The sequence goes on from CM066322.1 coordinate 167,014,827, forward strand.
CTGTTGATCAAGAAGGAATTTGCACAAAAGTTTTAAATAAAGAAATAAAGTTTAAATTTACAGACCCAATTATTCACACAGAATTAAATACCTTAACTAACAAAGCTAAACATGCAAAACATTTAATCAATGAAATTAGTTATAAAAGAATTTTTGATAACTTACAAGATCCAAATGTTCAAAATAAAATTAAAAAGATAAAAGAAAAATTTGAAAATAATGTTTGTTCAACTTTTTCCAATGCCTTTTGGAAAAGGAAACAACATACTGTTAAATTACCATATATAAAAGAATTTAATGAAAAGGATATTCCTTAAAAATCTAAAGCTATTCACATGTCGAATGAATTACAAGATCACTGTAAGAAAGAAATCCAAGATTTATTAAACAAAAAACTCATAAGACCTTCAAAATCGCCTTGGTCTTGTTCAGCCTTCTATGTCATGAACGCAACTGAATTAGAAAGAGGCACTCCAAGACTTGTTATTAATTACAAACCTTTGAACAAAGTTTTAGAATGGATTCGATACCCAATACCAAATAAAAGAGACTTATTAAAAAGACTTTACGACGCAAAGATATTTTCAAAATTCGATATGAAGTCTGGATTTTTGTAACACCCCGCTTACCACGACACAATATTGTCCGCTTTGCCCCACTGGCTCACGGCTTTGTTCTTGGAGACCTGGCGAGGACTTCCCAGGGGGTCACCCATCCTGGTACTACTCCCACCCCAAGCACGCTTAACCACAGAGTTCCCAAGGAACCCGCATGCTTGTGGCCCCAAAACGCGTTGTGTCTGGTAAGGCTAAGGTTTACTAATATACCCAGCATCTCTCCTGTCCACGGCCGATGTGGGATATGCCTAAGGTGTTACACACACCCCCCCTTAGGGACTCATCGTCCTCGATGAGGTTTGCCCCACCATCCCGAACGGCACAGGAGTGGCTCTGATACCATTTGTAACACCCTGCTTACCACGACACAATATTGTCCGCTTTGCCCCACTGGCTCACGGCTTTGTTCTTGGCGACCTGGCGAGGACTTCCCAGGGGGTCACCCATCCTGGTACTACTCCCACCCAAGCACGCTTAACCACAGAGTTCCCAAGGAACCCGCATGCTTGTGGCCCCAAAACGCGTTGTGTCTGGTAAGGCCAAGGTTTACTAATATACCCAGCATCTCTCCTGTCCACGGTCGATGTGGGATATGCCTAAGGTGTTACAATTTTGGCAGATACAAATCTATGAGCAAGATAAATATAAAACAGGCTTTAATGTCCCATTTGGACATTATGAGTGGAACGTAATGCCTTTTGGTCTCAAAAATGCTCCTTCAGAATTTCAAAATATCATGAATGACATTATCATCCCTATAAGCAATTTCGCTATTGTTTACATTGATGATGTGTTAATTTTTTCAAAATCTTTAGATCAACATTTTAAACATTTACATGTATTCTATGATCTAATTCTCAATAATGGACTAGTCATTTCTTCCACAAAAATGAGTCTATTTCAAACTAATATTAGATTCTTAGGACATGATATTGTTCAAGGAACTATCAAACCAATACAACGAAGCCTAGAATTTGCAAATAAATTTCCAGATGAAATAAAAGACAAAACTCAACTTCAAAGATTTTTAGGATGTCTAAACTATGTCCATGATTTCTTTAAGGATTTAGGTATTATTTGCAAACCCTTATATCAGAGATTAAAAAAGAATCCATCACCATGGACTCAAGAACATACAAATATTATCAAAAACATTAAAGAAAAGGTCAAATACTTACCTTGTCTTAGTATACCACAACCAAATGCTAGTATCATTGTAGAAACAGATGCTAGTGACTTAGGATTTGGTGGGATATTAAAACAAAAAATTAACAATGATTCAAAAGAAGAATTAGTAAGATTCTTTTCAGGAGCTTGGAATGATACTCAAAAGAATTATTCAACTGTTAAAAAAGAAATTTTAAGTATTGTTTTATGCATCAAAAAATTCGAAGACGATCTATACATGAAACCCTTTTTATTAAGAATAGATTGTCAATCTGCAAAACCTATCTTAGAAAATGATATAAAAAATATTATTTCAAAACAAATTTTTGCAAGATGGCAAGCATTGTTAAGCAATTTCGATTTCAAAATTGAATTTATAAAAGGCGAAAATAATTCTCTCCCAGATTTTTTATCACGAGAATTTTTACAGGGGAAATGAATCAAAGGGAAGATAAAAGGTGAAACGTCCCAATTTTTTCTTCTTAGAACATATTAATATATAAAACATCCATATAAATAATCCGCAAGTCAAATTGTTCAACGCAACGAGAGGTTTTCAGTTAATAGATAACAAAATAAAACTTGTCTAAGTCTTGAATCATCCTTCATCACGCCTTTATTCCAACGCCAAATCGGTTCTAGATCTTCTCTTTCCCCTTGCTACTACTCCCGAGTGAGTGACGACCTGGTTGCATTGTTATTTTGAAAAGGAGTTGGGTGAGCCTAAGGCCCAGTGAATTCACGGTTTTATGCATGATAATAATATCAATAACAATTTTCACAAAGCATCATAGTTTAACATGCATACGGTAAAACAATATAATTCACAAAGCTATCGGCATCATGGAAGGTGCCTAACTCACACAGCTTTGCCTGGCGGACTCACACAGCATGTCCGCGCTTACGGCTTTGGACAAGCTCACACAGCATGCTCGTCTTACCATAGTACACCTCCATTGCCAGACAAATTTTCACATATATATCATAAAACATGTCATGATTTATTGCATAAACGACATAATAAAATTCTCGAGAACATTAAGCAATTTTATAAAAGTATGCAACCGTTTAAATTCACGTTAACTCACAGTACTCGTCGGAGCCCGAACCGTTCTTGAAGTTCCTTACGCCTTCCCTACAATTTACGATCACATTTAACTCCAAGGCACAACACCCGGACTAAACTTCAAATTAACCGATTTCGATTATGGATTACTATTACCTAATCGCTTCGAAATTCCATTCATAAATCTTAGAGTTGCCATAAGTGTATATTTATATACATATACACATATTTGATAAAACCCCAAATTGGTATATGTAACCCACGAGAATAGCTTAACTCATTTCATATGTATGTATATATATACATATATAAATAGTCTCTAAGTAAACTGTCATATATGTATAGATAATCTGTCATATATGCATGGATAAACTGTCACATATATGTATATATGTGTATTAAAACTAGAATGCATCTCCTGTACTTTGAAGCTTATATGTCAACCAGAATTTTAAACAACTACCATGCTATGCATATGCCTGTATATAAATACGCATATATCAAGTTCTGCATTCTATCTTGCATTTCTTATCACATCCATCAATCTATCTCCATTTACATCTAACATATATATATATATATATGCCATGGGAACAATCTCAATTTCTAATATGAGTTCCTACATTACTGTTTACACTTTAAAAAAACCTTTTCTTCCTTTCTTTCAACAATAGTGATCACCGAAACGAAATATCTAACTTTATCGTTGCCAATGAATCCTTTAATTACAATAGTTCTCGACCCCTTAGTCCACCGAAATGGCGACGGTCCAGACCCTCTTTTACATATAGGGACCGAGAACCGGTGTCGTGGAGACTACATACGGTAGGGTGCTAACGATAACCGTTGGCCATCGTTACCCTATTGGAACCTATCCGAACGAACCGAATGACTAAAAATTTATGTACATGAAACCGAAGTGATCGAGTTAAAACTGCTTACCGAAATTTTTGCCGGACTCTTGACGTTTCACACGTCGCCGTTCTCCTCTTCTCTTATACTAGCTTCTTCTCTTATTTGTTGTTTTCCTCTATACTTGCATGCTCAACCCCTTTATATACATGGTGGTTTCGTCGGTTTTGATCATATGAAGAGCCAATGTTGAGTTAATTCAATGGCAGTTTATGACCTTTCATATGCATGCCAAGTTTTTAATAATTGTAACCATAACTCCCTAACTTCTTGCACTTGACATACTAGGTCCCTAAACATATAAAATCCTTCTCTTTTTTTTTTTGGGTTATTACAAACTTCCCCCCTTAACAAAATTTCGTCCTCGAAATTTGTCTTATGCAAATAAGTGAGGGTACTTCAATCTCATCTCCTTCTCGAGTTCCCAAGTTGCTTCTGGCCCTTTATGATGTCTCCATTAAACTTTAACGAGGGCAATCTCTTTATTTCTTAGTTTCCTTACTTTCCTATCAACGATAGCTTCCGGTTCCTCAATGTAGCTCAAGGTTTTGTCCACCTTTACATCCTTAAGAGTTACCTCAGCACTTTCATCAGCCAGACACTTCCTTAGATTTGACACGTGGAACGTGTTATGAATGCCTTGAAGTTCTCCAGGAAGCTCCAACTTATAGGCAACCTCACCTACTCTTCTAGTTATCTTGTAAGGGCCAATATAACGAGGACTTAGCTTTCCTCTCTTTCCAAAATGAACCACACCTTTCCATGGTGAGATCTTGAGCATAACCTTGTTCTACGGATCTTACTGCTCCCGATTTCAATCGGTTCTCCTCTGTAAGTCGACCTCTCATCTATACTGATGTCCCCCAAAGGACCAGCCACCTCGGCATTTGACAAACACCCTCTTTTTTTTCCGAGACATGAAGTGTCGGAGAAACATTCTTTAATTCCTCTGACCAGTCTTACTTGTATGCCGTTGCTCTAACTCGCTCACTAATGACAAAAGTCAACTTCTTATCGTCTGCATCTCTTGGAAGGTCGCCATCATCTCACTTCCCACCTCGGCTCTCCACAAAAGAGGCGTGCATCACACTATGAATTTCTTCTCAAACTTCAAGGCTCAAAGTCTTATGTTTTTCAATCCAACCACTCACTTCTACTCGGTTGCCTCAGACCGTTCAGATGGGAAACATAACCGCACCTCATACTTTGAAACCGCCCTCGACGAGACACCACTTGTTGTATCGTGCCCTATTGCACTACTTACTTGTACCCTCTTCGATCACTATACACGCTTAAAACTACCTGATAAAACCAAGGCCAACCGCGCCTCCATTTGCTCGCCTCCGTCCATACATCGGGACTCACGGTTTTAAACACGTCTAAACAAGGTCTCTCGTACATTTATACTTCCTTAAGAGAAAGAACTTGGCGGAAATTCCCGCCACAACAACGAGAATCTTCGACCAAAAAAAAACTCACTCACTGACAACTTGGCACAAGGCCAACTTTGTACATCCCGACAAGTTCGCACCCAGGAGTTCCCTCCTCGGTATACCTGAAATTTCTAGGTTATTTCTTCCAACCAACATTCGTCTATGCAGATCATACTCCTTTCCCGAATCACATCGGCTACAACTCAACAACTAACTCGTACGTTCTCACTACTTCATTATTTCACACTTAACATGTCTAATAGTAGGAAACCTCTATAATTTCTTATTTGAGTACTCACCTATCCGAATTGCACTTATCCTGCAGGCTCATCAATTTCTCGTTGCTTGCCACAAGCGTCCAGTCATATAACATAACTTCGGTTACTCCCACTCAACTAGGAGGGGTAACCACGAACACACCCTACTATTCTCAATAGCTTACACTAAACGATCAATTTATTTGAACGTTTCTCACAAGGTCACTAATTTCCCTCATTCAGTTGTCTTATCCACTTCTTTCCTGCACAAAATCATACACAACTTCCTTCCTCAATACTCTTTCCAAAAGTTCGCACACTTAGCAAGGACAATCTACACAACACTGCGCATATCGGCATTACTGTCAAGTTTACTACTTTCGATTTACTTACTTATTCCGACATACTGCCTTCACCTCCCCACGTTAGCGTGGAGCACTACCCACCAACATTACTCGCCCCTCTATTCCGACAATTCTCAAGCTACAAATGTTGTCTCATTACTATACATAACCAAACGGTTGCACTAAAATTTTAACTTAAGGCTTTCGACTAAAAACACCTCGAACTGACATCAGAGCTCGACGTCACTATACATTCTTTAAACTCCAACTTTTACTTTCTCAGACAATTCGTTCACACATAAGCAACAACTCACATTCTTTAAGGATTTCACATCTATTCCACCACATTTGGCTAATACGTCCATCATCTTCTTTAAACTTCCAATGATCATAAAAATATACTTACTTAGCGACTCCCACAACTAAAAAAAATACTTGGTTTCTCATTTGGGTAACCACCCACTATCGCTCCAACATTGTACACGTCCACTTACAACCCACGTACTCTAACATCTTGATTAACAAATCGAACACCTCCACCGAAATCTTTGACAAGGCTTCCCCTTTCTAACATCACATTACTACAACACTGACTGACACATTTAACTTGGCAATTATTGCCACTACATAACTGTACATTCCTCACTCATAACATCTTACTGCAGACTAGTTCCCTCATGGTCATTTGTACACAATTCAAACTTACCTTCGTGTTCTCCCGCATAAATAACCGAGTCCATCTCGCTGCTTGCCTCTCCCCAACTCTGGCTGAACCACAACACACGAGTTACTGATTAACTCCAACATACTCATTTCTTGCTAGCTATATGTAATTCCAAACCATTACATTGGCAGGGCACAGTTCCTCACAGATCGACATAATCTATACCCTCACTTAGTTTGTGCTAAATACTTCATTCTTTACGAACCATTCATCTCATAAGTAAAACGCTTATCTAAAACAGTAGTCTTTCACTATCTTAACACTCCTACAAGATGGTCCTTCAACTTTCAACCTTCTGATTTGAAACTTCGGCCTCGTACACCTTACACAACTGCCGACTTTAACGCCTATAGCTGACCTGTTGATACTCCCTTAACTTATTCTTCAACAAGGGTCCCTTACTGAACCTAATCCTTCTAACATATCATAATCAAATTCACATCCCGCCGTCCTCATTTCAAACTCACTTGTGCATCGTCAGTATCATAAGATCTCTTTACAACCCTTACTCGACGTCGAGGATGTTTCATTCCTACTTCGCCACCCTACTCATACCGAGTTGCGAATACCAACACCCTGATGACTTCTAGTCCTTCTCCTGAACACAACCGTCCCTCGGTAACTGTATTTCCAGTCACCGCACAAGGGTACATACCCTCATACAACTAAAGTCCACTTTCGACTCTTCTACTACTCACCTTTCCTCTAGAACACAAATATCAAAGCTACAAACATTCTCCCCTGATTTGTTCAACACATCTCCACTTAGGAGTTCTTTCTTAACTTAAAATGTAATACTCTACGACCAAGTGAGTTCATAGCCTTCATGCCTGACAACGTGATAAATGAATCATTTCACACTTTTGATCATTTTAAAGAAACAACACTTGAAAACGACTTGGGTACACACGACCCCAACATTCTCATAACTCCAATGCCTTGCACAATGATCTTGAGGGTCGTTTGCATGCAATCTTTCCATAAAACTTAATCTTACTCCACCCAAAAATGTGTTGTTACGACAGAAATAAATATTAGATGAAAAATCTTTCCATACGACAAAATTTTGAAAGCAATTACCGACACGAAGTAAACCAGTCGGTCCTCACACTCATTTATATAACTTCAACATGTCAATACTCATTTTGGTTATAAAAGGTGTGCATTCAAACGTTTTCTTGGTTTATCATGAAAATAGTGAAATATTTTGCAAATTGTAAACCTCAAGACTTCATTGTACGTTGTAAATGGATTTGTATCTTTCTTTAAACATACGCTTGCACACGGCGACTCATACCCGATCAAATTTGATATTTACACGTTTACTTTTCTTATGAAAAAAATCTCATGTACACATATACGAACTCAATGCATGACACTCTACTTGCAATTGAAGGCTACTCACTCAAACAAGGTCAATCGCTTTACTCACGCAACTTATCATGGACACTCTACTTTCGACGAGTGGTCGCCCTCTCGGTCTTGAAACGACTTGATATATATATATATTCAACGGTCCACTTACTCAACCATTTCATACTATTTCATTTTGATCAACTATCTCACTTTCCACTTCTACATGGTTTCATTTCACTATAGGTATCTTATTTCATTTATCCTGCTAATGGAAAGCTCGACCAAGAACCCAAGGCTCCATTGATACCTTCAAGGTTTGACATTGTCTTTCCTTACCATCCTAACTGATCTATCCCATGATTTCTAGAACTGGGACTCTCCTGAAACAGGAGTTTTACTCAAACTCAAGCATTCTTCCTCTCCGAATCCACAAAGAGCTACTTCTAGACGACTCGTAATACTCTATACAACATTTATTTTCTACAATGTATACGTACATCACATCACCATGACTCCTCATGAAACTTCCCCAACAAGGGGTCTTAGTCTACCCCTCAGGGATCTTGCTAACATTCTATAGTACGGGAACACGACATAAACACTAGCTTCTGACTACCACTTCGGAGTAATAAGGCAGGTTAAGCACATACATGTACCTGTAAGTTCGCAATTACACTGGCCAGGTGAAATCTCAAACTTACCTTACATGACAGTCCTCAGTACCCTATTAGTCCTATCTCTATAATAGTATCCTCTTAACGCATTTCCTGTATCTACAATAGTGCCCTCTTAACGCATGTCTTGATTCTCAGTTGAGATTTCTACTTCCAAGTTTAAGTTTAGGCCCGTCCGGTCACCTAAATCCCTTAAACTATGGCTCTGATACCACTTGAAACGTCCCAATTTTTTCTTCTTAGAACATATTAATATATAAAACATCCATATAAATAATCTGCAAGTCAAATTGTTCAACGCAACGAGAGGTTTTCAGTTAATAGATAACAAAATAAAACTTGTCTAAGTCTTGAATCATCCTTCATCACGCCTTTATTCCAACGCCAAATCGGTTCTAGATCTTCTCTTTCCCCTTGCTACTACTCCCGAGTGAGTGACGACCTGGTTGCATTGTTATTTTGAAAAGGAGTTGGGTGAGCCTAAGGCCCAGTGAATTCACGGTTTTATGCATGATAATAATATCAATAACAATTTTCACAAAGCATCATAGTTTAACATGCATACGGTAAAACAATATAATTCACAAAGCTATCGGCATCATGGAAGGTGCCTAACTCACACAGCTTTGCCTGGCGGACTCACACAGCATGTCCGCGCTTACGGCTTTGGACAAGCTCACACAGCATGCTCGTCTTACCATAGTACACCTCCATTGCCAGACAAATTTTCACATATATATCATAAAACATGTCATGATTTATTGCATAAACGACATAATAAAATTCTCGAGAACATTAAGCAATTTTATAAAAGTATGCAACCGTTTAAATTCACGTTAACTCACAGTACTCGTCGGAGCCCGAACCGTTCTTGAAGTTCCTTACGCCTTCCCTACAATTTACGATCACATTTAACTCCAAGGCACAACACCCGGACTAAACTTCAAATTAACCGATTTCGATTATGGATTACTATTACCTAATCGCTTCGAAATTCCATTCATAAATCTTAGAGTTGCCATAAGTGTATATTTATATACATATACACATATTTGATAAAACCCCAAATTGGTATATGTAACCCACGAGAATAGCTTAACTCATTTCATATGTATGTATATATATACATATATAAATAGTCTCTAAGTAAACTGTCATATATGTATAGATAATCTGTCATATATGCATGGATAAACTGTCACATATATGTATATATGTGTATTAAAACTAGAATGCATCTCCTGTACTTTGAAGCTTATATGTCAACCAGAATTTTAAACAACTACCATGCTATGCATATGCCTGTATATAAATACGCATATATCAAGTTCTGCATTCTATCTTGCATTTCTTATCACATCCATCAATCTATCTCCATTTACATCTAACATATATATATATATATATATATATATATATATATGCCATGGGAACAATCTCAATTTCTAATATGAGTTCCTACATTACTGTTTACACTTTAAAAAAACCTTTTCTTCCTTTCTTTCAACAATAGTGATCACCGAAACGAAATATCTAACTTTATCGTTGCCAACGAATCCTTTAATTACAATAGTTCTCGACCCCTTAGTCCACCGAAAGGGCGACGGTCCAGACCCTCTTTTACATATAGGGACCGAGAACCGGTGTCGTGGAGACTACATACGGTAGGGTGCTAACGATAACCGTTGGCCATCGTTACCCTATTGGAACCTATCCGAACGAACCGAATGACTAAAAATTTATGTACATGAAACCGAAGTGATCGAGTTAAAACTGCTTACCGAAATTTTTGCCGGACTCTTGACGTTTCACACGTCGCCGTTCTCCTCTTCTCTTATACTAGCTTCTTCTCTTATTTGTTGTTTTCCTCTATACTTGCATGCTCAACCCCTTTATATACATGGTGGTTTCGTCGGTTTTGATCATATGAAGAGCCAATGTTGAGTTAATTCAATGGCAGTTTATGACCTTTCATATGCATGCCAAGTTTTTAATAATTGTAACCATAACTCCCTAACTTCTTGCACTTGACATACTAGGTCCCTAAACATATAAAATCCTTCTCTTTTTTTTTGGGTTATTACAAAAGGTTTGCTACTATTCAAGGTCCTGAGAAAAAACAGCTTTCTCCCTTCAAACCCACTTCCTCATCATCCATTGTTCCTACCCAAAATAGATTTACCCCAATTACCCCTATCAAAAAACATCCCTCTTATTCATATTTAGTTCAAAAACCGGTTACCATTTCGCCAAACTTCACTCCCAGAAAATCTATCATACTACCCTAAACCCAAACAATCACTCCTCAGAACTTTAAGAGTACTAGATCTTCTTCTTCAAAAGAAGGTAGCAACTCTTATTTCCAAAACCCTAATCAACAGCTTGTAAAAATCCTTGAAGAAGGAGAAGTTCAAATATATAACCAAGGATTTCTATCTCTTACGGATTTCCTTTTTCCCAAGAATTCCATGTTCATAGGAAGCGAGATAAAACCAAGAGAGTATTACCAAGCTATCTTAGAAAACACAGGTTCCATCAAAATAACCCATAATTACAATTCTCCAGAAAAAACCGATATAGCCTACAGTAGAGTCCACATCCTTCATGTTCTTTCAATCCAAGAATGGAAAGCCCGTCCTTACACAGACAAAACCACAAACTACCCAAAACACCCCTACTTCAATTACTATGATTACCAAGATGCGTGGTATAACCTTTTTTATCTTAAGAGTTATTCGCATTCATGGTTCATATTTTTTGATAGAAACTTTGAATGTTCATACCCAAAGTGGTTCGTTAGATGGTTTAAGTTTTTAGGTAATATCCCAGAAACTCTTCCATACCCAGTCTTAGAAGGTTTTAAAAGGTTCAAGGAAATCTTCTATCAAAAAATCCCAGATTTTGAATATCTCCTCCAATTCTCCATTTTATTCAAGATTCCATGGATTATTTCCTGGACTTTTAGTGTTACACCTGCATGTGACACTTCCCCAAGCCTACTACAAAGAATTGTCCGAGTCAAATGGTGGGACAACATCCCTGCAGATCAAATTCAGAAGATGACAATTCAAGGAGTTTCAGATTATTACTCCCTGAACTATGAAGATTCTTCCTCCAAAGTCATTCAACCATCAAAAGAAGAAGACAATGAAGACAGAGAGATAGAACAACTCTTAGCCACAAGTTCAAAAGAAGAACTCAAGAAAATAATCAAAATAGTAAGAGAGGCATCGTCAAGCGGTTCCAGCACTAATCAAGATACCGAGGTTATTCAAGACGCTCAAGATCCGTATTCTGATATTAATATTTACGAATAATAAATGTAGTGTGTGTTTGGTGAATTGTCTTTGTAGACAATTTCTTTCTTATTCAAATTGTGTTATTATTCATATGTAGAAAATACACCTCTTCGTATTTTCGACTTTATATTAATCAAATAATTAATCAAATAAGAATTATTACTAACCTTTACAGGATTGAAGAAAAAGGCAATTGATTTGATAAAATCTATTGTCGGCCAAAAACAAGGAAATGGCAAGGAAGTCAAAAAGGCTACAAAAGAAAATGGCAAGGAAGTCAAAAAGGCTACAAAAGAAAATGGCAAGGAAGTCAAAAGGCTACAAGGCTATGCAAAAGAAGACAAAGAAAAAGAAGAGAAGATTGTCTACCACAAATAATGCATAATGCATTTACAGCCAGTTACCAGTCATGCTCAATTATTCAAGAAAAGAAACAGGCAAATGCCGGTCACAAAGAAATTTCCAACGCCTATAAAAGAAGATCAAAGAAACGAAGAAAATCATCAGTTTCTTCTCCCATCAATTCTTTCCATATTCTCTCAATGTTATGTCTAAAAAATCCCTTAGATTTTCTACTTCAAGATGTTCAAAGTCTTTAGATTTCCAGATATTCATATCCCCAGATGTATGCAAAGCTTGTCGAGAAGACAACTGTTCAATTAATCATTTAATCAAAGAAGGTATTTTCTAAACATGCTTTTCGTTATTGTATTTGATAATGGTTGCCTTATTTTACAATAATTTAATAATATGCATCTTATGAATATAGATGGTACATTTCAAATAAAAATTTTTATTCCAGAATATAATACAATTAGGATTCTTAACGATTTATAAACTTTTTTATTTTAAATCATATATCTCAATTTGTAGTTATTCATCAACCAAATTATCGTTATAATAGTCTTTTACAAAGAGCAGATCATAATGGTCATTCACACGTTCATCAATATTATAATTAATTTTTAAATATGCTTCGCATAATCTTATTTAATAACGGTTGTCGTATTATTAAAACTTTCAATCATAATCACCATTTCACTTTATTCATTTCCGGTAATTCTCCGATTACAATTTCTCATTACCTTTCAAGCTTCTTTATAACTAATAATATAGCAAAGCCTTCATATATTAATAAGAGACATTTAAATTATTTTGCAAAAACAAATATATTTTTAACGATCCTGAATCGTTCTCAGAATGGTATCAGAGCCAGAAAAGGTGGAAATTGGTAAATGAATACTACTGAACTTTGTAAAATTTTACAAGATATATTTAAATGAATCAAAGGGAAGATAAAAGGCTTGCTACTATTCAAGGTCCTGAGAAAAAACAGCTTTCTCCCTTCAAACCCACTTCCTCATCATCCATTGTTCCTACCCAAAATAGATTTACCCCAATTACCCCTATCAAAAAACAGCCCTCTTATTCATCTTTAGTTCAAAAACCGGTTACCATTTCGCCAAACTTCACTCCCAGAAAATCTATCATACTACCCCAAACCCAAACAATCACTCCTCAGAACTTTAAGAGTACCAGATCTTCTTCTTCAAAAGAAGGTAGCAACTCTTATTTCCAAAACCTTAATCAACAGCTTGTAAAAATCCTTGAAGAAGGAGAAGTTCAAATATATAACCAAGGATTTCTATCTCTTACGGATTTTCTTTTTCCCAAGAATTCCATGTTCATAGGAAGCGAGATAAAACCAAGAGAGTATTACCAAGCTATCTTAGAAAACACAGGTTCCATCAAAATAACCCATAATTACAATTCTCAGAAAAAATCGATATAGCCTACAGTAGAGTCCACATCCTTCATGTTCTTTCAATCCAAGAATGGAAAGCCCGTCCTTACACAGACAAAACCACAAACTACCCAAAACACCCCTACTTCAATTACTATGATTACCAAGATGCGTGGTATAACCTTTTTTATCTTAAGAGTTATTCGCATTCATGGTTCATATTTTTTGATAGAAACTTTGAATGTTCATACCCAAAGTGGTTCGTTAGATGGTTTAAGTTTTTAGGTAATATCCCAGAAACTCTTCCATACCCAGTCTTAGAAGGTTTTAAAAGGTTCAAGGAAATCTTCTATCAAAAAATCCCAGATTTTGAATATCTCCTCCAATTCTCCATTTTATTCAAGATTCCATGGATTATTTCCTGGACTTTTAGTGTTACACCTGCATGTGACACTTCCCCAAGCCTACTACAAAGAATTGTCCGAGTCAAATGGTGGGACAACATCCCTGCAGATCAAATTCAGAAGATGACAATTCAAGGAGTTTCAGATTATTACTCCCTGAACTATGAAGATTCTTCCTCCAAAGTCATTCAACCATCAAAAGAAGAAGACAATGAAGACAGAGAGATAGAACAACACTTAGCCACAAGTTCAAAAGAAGAACTCAAGAAAATAATCAAAAGAGTCAGAGAGGCATCGTCAAGCGGTTCCAGCACTAATCAAGATACCGAGGTTATTCAAGACGCTCAAGATCCGTATTCCGATATTAATATTTACGAATAATAAATGTAGTGTGTGTTTGGTGAATTGTCTTTGTAGACAATTTCTTTCTTATTCAAATTGTGTTATTATTCATATGTAGAAAATACACCTCTTCGTATTTTCGACTTTATATTAATCAAATAATTAATCAAATAAGAATTATTACTAACCTTTACAGGATTGAAGAAAAAGGCAATTGATTTGATAAAATCTATTGTCGGCCAAAAACAAGGAAATGGCAAGGAAGTCAAAAAGGCTACAAAAGAAAATGGCAAGGAAGTCAAAAAGGCTACAAAAGAAAATGGCAAGGAAGTCAAAAGGCTACAAGGCTATGCAAAAGAAGACAAAGAAAAAGAAGAGAAGATTGTCTACCACAAATAATGCATAATGCATTTACAGCCAGTTACCAGTCATGCTCAATTATTCAAGAAAAGAAACAGGCAAATGCCGGTCACAAAGAAATTTCCAACGCCTATAAAAGAAGATCAAAGAAACGAAGAAAATCATCAGTTTCTTCTCCCATCAATTCTTTCCATATTCTCTCAATGTTATGTCTAAAAAATCCCTTAGATTTTCTACTTCAAGATGTTCAAAGTCTTTAGATTTCCAGATATTCATATCCCCAGATGTATGCAAAGCTTGTCGAGAAGACAACTGTTCAATTAATCATTTAATCAAAGAAGGTATTTTCTAAACATGCTTTTCGTTATTGTATTTGATAATGGTTGCCTTATTTTACAATAATTTAATAATATGCATCTTATGAATATAGATGGTACATTTCAAATAAAAATTTTTATTCCAGAATATAATACAATTAGGATTCTTAACGATTTATAAACTTTTTTATTTTAAATCATATATCTCAATTTGTAGTTATTCATCAACCAAATTATCGTTATAATAGTCTTTTACAAAGAGCAGATCATAATGGTCATTCACACGTTCATCAATATTATAATTAATTTTTAAATATGCTTCGCATAATCTTATTTAATAACGGTTGTCGTATTATTAAAACTTTCAATCATAATCACCATTTCACTTTATTCATTTCCGGTAATTCTCCGATTACAATTTCTCATTACCTTTCAAGCTTCTTTATAACTAATAATATAGCAAAGCCTTCATATATTAATAAGAGACATTTAAATTATTTTGCAAAAACAAATATATTTTTAACGATCCTGAATCGTTCTCAGAATGGTATCAGAGCCAGAAAAGGTGGAAATTGGTAAATGAATACTACTGAACTTTGTAAAATTTTACAAGATATATTTAAATGAATCAAAGGGAAGATAAAAGGCTTGCTACTATTCAAGGTCCTGAGAAAAAACAGCTTTCTCCCTTCAAACCCACTTCCTCATCATCCATTGTTCCTACCCAAAATAGATTTACCCCAATTACCCCTATCAAAAAACAGCCCTCTTATTCATCTTTAGTTCAAAAACCGGTTACCATTTCGCCAAACTTCACTCCCAGAAAATCTATCATACTACCCCAAACCCAAACAATCACTCCTCAGAACTTTAAGAGTACCAGATCTTCTTCTTCAAAAGAAGGTAGCAACTCTTATTTCCAAAACCTTAATCAACAGCTTGTAAAAATCCTTGAAGAAGGAGAAGTTCAAATATATAACCAAGGATTTCTATCTCTTACGGATTTTCTTTTTCCCAAGAATTCCATGTTCATAGGAAGCGAGATAAAACCAAGAGAGTATTACCAAGCTATCTTAGAAAACACAGGTTCCATCAAAATAACCCATAATTACAATTCTCAGAAAAAATCGATATAGCCTACAGTAGAGTCCACATCCTTCATGTTCTTTCAATCCAAGAATGGAAAGCCCGTCCTTACACAGACAAAACCACAAACTACCCAAAACACCCCTACTTCAATTACTATGATTACCAAGATGCGTGGTATAACCTTTTTTATCTTAAGAGTTATTCGCATTCATGGTTCATATTTTTTGATAGAAACTTTGAATGTTCATACCCAAAGTGGTTCGTTAGATGGTTTAAGTTTTTAGGTAATATCCCAGAAACTCTTCCATACCCAGTCTTAGAAGGTTTTAAAAGGTTCAAGGAAATCTTCTATCAAAAAATCCCAGATTTTGAATATCTCCTCCAATTCTCCATTTTATTCAAGATTCCATGGATTATTTCCTGGACTTTTAGTGTTACACCTGCATGTGACACTTCCCCAAGCCTACTACAAAGAATTGTCCGAGTCAAATGGTGGGACAACATCCCTGCAGATCAAATTCAGAAGATGACAATTCAAGGAGTTTCAGATTATTACTCCCTGAACTATGAAGATTCTTCCTCCAAAGTCATTCAACCATCAAAAGAAGAAGACAATGAAGACAGAGAGATAGAACAACACTTAGCCACAAGTTCAAAAGAAGAACTCAAGAAAATAATCAAAAGAGTCAGAGAGGCATCGTCAAGCGGTTCCAGCACTAATCAAGATACCGAGGTTATTCAAGACGCTCAAGATCCGTATTCCGATATTAATATTTACGAATAATAAATGTAGTGTGTGTTTGGTGAATTGTCTTTGTAGACAATTTCTTTCTTATTCAAATTGTGTTATTATTCATATGTAGAAAATACACCTCTTCGTATTTTCGACTTTATATTAATCAAATAATTAATCAAATAAGAATTATTACTAACCTTTACAGGATTGAAGAAAAAGGCAATTGATTTGATAAAATCTATTGTCGGCCAAAAACAAGGAAATGGCAAGGAAGTCAAAAAGGCTACAAAAGAAAATGGCAAGGAAGTCAAAAAGGCTACAAAAGAAAATGGCAAGGAAGTCAAAAGGCTACAAGGCTATGCAAAAGAAGACAAAGAAAAAGAAGAGAAGATTGTCTACCACAAATAATGCATAATGCATTTACAACCAGTTACCAGTCATGCTCAATTATTCAAGAAAAGAAACAGGCAAATGCCGGTCACAAAGAAATTTCCAACGCCTATAAAAGAAGATCAAAGAAACGAAGAAAATCATCAGTTTCTTCTCCCATCAATTCTTTCCATATTCTCTCAATGTTATGTCTAAAAAATCCCTTAGATTTTCTACTTCAAGATGTTCAAAGTCTTTAGATTTCCAGATATTCATATCCCCAGATGTATGCAAAGCTTGTCGAGAAGACAACTGTTCAATTAATCATTTAATCAAAGAAGGTATTTTCTAAACATGCTTTTCGTTATTGTATTTGATAATGGTTGCCTTATTTTACAAAAATTTAATAATATGCATCTTATGAATATAGATGGTACATTTCAAATAAAAATTTTTATTCCAGAATATAATACAATTAGGATTCTTAACGATATTATAAACTTTTTTATTTTAAATCATATATCTCAATTTGTAGTTATTCATCAACCAAATTATCGTTATAATAGTCTTTTACAAAGAGCAGATCATAATGGTCATTCACACGTTCATCAATATTATAATTAATTTTTAAATATGCTTTGCATAATCTTATTTAATAACGGTTGTCTTATTATTAAAACTTTCAATCATAATCACCATTTCACTTTATTCATTTCCGGTAATTCTCCGATTACAATTTCTCATTACCTTTCAAGCTTCTTTATAACTAATAATATAGCAAAGCCTTCATATATTAATAAGAGACATTTAAATTATTTTGCAAAAACAAATATATTTTTAACGATCCTGAATCGTTCTCAGAATGGTATCAGAGCCAGAAAAGGTGGAAATTGGTAAATGAATACTACTGAACTTTGTAAAATTTTACAAGATATATTTAAAGATTGTTTTAAATTCAAGAAAATATATTCTTTTAATATGAAAAGAATGTTAGTGTTGGTCAACCTATTTAGGTCTGTGTTGGTCAGCCCTGTCGTAAGTGATGCAGAAAGTACAGTAAGCCGTCCAGACTATCCATGGGTGGTCCCGCAGTAGGTGGTCCCTCTAATTATTCAAGAAGTATTTAAAAGAAGATAATTTTCTTCAATTTCTAAACAACCCTTTAAATACGTTTTGTTAAAAATATAAAGTTATGTTGAATTTATTTACTAAAAACATTCTTCTGAAAATGATAAAATAGATGAGAATGATCTCAATATGAATTCTTCAGAAGTACATATTTCAAATATCGAGCAAAGTTTAACAAATTGGACAATTCCCAAACAAGATGTCAAAACCGTTTATAAAATAGGAACTTTTGATTACTTTCAAGGATATTCAATCAAAGCTACAGAACAAACTGTATCAATAAATAAAGATTATAGTAATCTTACCCTCTTATCCAAATCATCTATAATACAACATAGACAAAAATACAAATTTCTGCATATTGGATTGGTCCAAGTTGCTATCAAACCTTTATTCAGATTAGGAATAGATGCCCCAGTTTTATTAATACTAAGAGATGCTAGACACACTAATTTCCAAAATTCAGTTTTAGCCATGGCAGAGACTAATGTTTCAAATGGCCCGATTTATTTCAATTGCTATCCCAACTTTTCAGTAGGATTATTTGATCCAAATATATTAGATACCTTAGTCCTCACTATCAAAACAAAGAATTTAGAAATTAAAGAAGACACTAAGCCTGTAGCTGTAATCTACAGAGTATGTTACAAAACTATGACTTCAACTATTGAACCAAAAACTAAAATATCAAGCCCTAGAGATGAAACATTAATATTCGAAGCCAACCCTCAAAATACAAAAATTCAAATTCCTAAAAGACTAAAATGGAATGAAATTACTCAATCATGTAATTGGAATCTCCAAGATATTGGTAATCCAAAACCTATAGATAATTCAAACCACATATCAAATATCACTGAACATGAGGATGGATCAGTTGATATCAATTTTAATAATTTTAATCTTGAAGATCTTAGAACTAACTCCTCAAGGCTATCAACAGGAACAATAAATAGAACTAAAACCCCTTCTTTTCAAAGATCTCAATCTTTAAAGTTCAAAAATGTAGATTTTAATAGACCAATTCCTCAGGCCTTTTATCAAGAAGGATCTGAAGAAACCCAAAGTTATGTTTACGAACCCACTCCTTCAGAAATTCAATCTGAAACTAATCAATAAAGAACCCAAATTTAATTAAGTCAAAATGAGTAGTTCAAATATTAATATGAAATACCTTATAGAAGAATTTGACTATGATTATAATAAAGAAACAAGAGAGTTCTACTATTCATCAGTCAATAATTCTCAAAAGGAATTTAAACATCAACTCTTATGGAGAGATTACATTAATAGAAATAAAACTCATATAACATTTATTAATTGGTACGAAATGTATTGTAAAGAACAAGACATTCCAAACCCATTCATTAATATTTATGAGACCCCAAAAATAACTCAAAATTATAAAATCATGAAAAGCGATGAAACTATAACTTCAATACATCCTCCAAAGGACTCAGTTGTAATTGATAATAAATTTATAGGATTACCTTTAACAATTCCAAAGCCTGATAAAGACGAAAACCTTAAAGCTATTATTTGTCAAAATAATTATTCAAATGAAATTCTGTATACTATGAGTAACCAATTAAATAGAATAGAAAATAATCATAAAGTCACGATTCCTTCTTTTAAAGAAAAGAACAATAAAAATAATGACAATAAAAATAATGACAATGAAAATAATAAAAGTCCAATATTTAAGCCTTATCAAATTGATTCTAATACAAATTTAGGATATAACAAAAAGCTAGTTAATGAATTAGAACAAAAATTAAGTAATCTAAAAGTAAATGTTTTAAATCAAGAATCTGAATCAGACTCTGAATCAAATAATATATCTCAAATAAATGAACAGTTCACGAATAAATTAAATTTTAGAAGTAATACTAATACTAGTCGTCCTCAAACAAATTTTTTTTATCATAGACCAACTTTCCCAGATGTTCAGTTCGAAGAACGAAACGACGCATGTATGAGAAGTTCATACGATGGTTCTTCAATCTATGAATGGAACATTGATGGACTAACAGAACATCAAATTCTCAATATGATTCAAGAAATGAACATGGCTGCAAATGCTTATCGCACTAGAGATAATACTGAAAAAACTATTGCAAGCATGATCATATCAGGGTTTACAGGAATTTTAAGAAATTGGTGGGAAATGTATTTAAATGATAATGATAAACGTCAAGTTCTTGACGCAACAAAAACTGTCGTAAAACTCGAGAATAACCAACAAACTCCAACTCAAGAAGAAGATGCAATAGCTACTCTTCTTTTAGCATTATAAAACATTTTATAGGAGATTCATATATATTCCAAGAAAAAAGTTCAGAAATACTTCTAAACCTCACTTGTAGAAAACTACAAGATTACAGATGGTATAAAGATATGTTTCTTTCAAAAGTAATGATAAGACCAGACTGTGCCGAAGCCTTTTGGAAAGAAAGGTTTGTTGCAGGTTTACCAAAGCTTTTTGCAGAAAGGATAAGACAAAAACTAAGAGACGATTATAATAATCAAATACCCTACGCAACCTTAACTTACGGACAAATATCTGGATACATTAATAAAGAAGGATTAGCTATTTGTTCAGACTTAAAACTTAAAGCAAAAATAAAGAAAGACAGAATTAATAATAAAGAAGAACTTGGTAATTTCTGTCAACAATACGGTTATGAAAATATAACTACTCCTACAACATCTAAACCAAAAAAATATTCAAAGAAATACTCAAACAAAAGGTGTAAAACAAAATATGATAGAACTAATAAATATGATAAAACTAATAATTATCATAAGAAAAAACCATATAAAATTTTTAGAAAAAACCTTCATAAACAAACCGACTCAAGAGACATAATTATTTGCTATAAATGTGGTAAAACTGGACACATGGCAAAAGATTGTTATGTTAAGAAAAAGATCAATGAATTACAAATCTCTGATCAATTAAAAATTCAAATAAGCAAACTAATCCTAAATGATGATTATTCAAGCTCAGATGAATCAAGTATTTCAGATTATAATAATAATGACTTAAATGTTGTAGAAGAAAGCTCAAACACTAGCAACTCAGATTCTGAAATATGTGAATGTTTAGGAAACTGTACTTGTAGCAAAATAAATGTTATAACCAAAGAAGATAGAGAAATTCTTGAATTATTAGATAAAATCCCAGATCTAACTATTAAAAATGAAGCTACAAAAAGGTTTCTTAATTATAATCCAAAAAAAGAAACTAATACGTCAAAAGCTATTGAGTCATTTAACCTTCAAGAAGTCTTTAACAGGTTTTCCCAAACAAATAAACCAATATCTACTCAAGATCTTAAAGAAGAATTAACCACAGTTAAAACAGAAATAAGGATAATCAAAGAACGCCTCTCAGAAGTTGAAAAGAATAAAAATATTCAAGAAGATGATCCTAAAATCACAATCATTACAAATAAAGAATCAAATATTAATAAAGTTAAAATCCCTAAAAATATTTCATATCAAAGATGGCATACAAGTATTAATCTTTGTATACAGAATGAATTCAAAATAACTGTTATTGCTCTTATTGATAGCGGCGTTGATATGAATGTTGTTCAAGAAGGACTCATTCCTACAATATATTATGAAAAAACTTCAAATCGTTTATCAGGAGCTAGTGGATCAAAACTTGACATTTCTTACAAAGTTTCTAATGTTCATATTTGTAAAGATGATTATTGTTTCAAAACATCTTTAATCCTTGTCAAAAACTTAACCTCAACCTTAATATTAGGATCCCATTTTATTTATCATCTTTATCCAATTACTGTTGATCAAGAAGGAATTTGCACAAAAGTTTTAAATAAAGAAATAAAGTTTAAATTTACAGACCCAATTATTCACACAGAATTAAATACCTTAACTAACAAAGCTAAACATGCAAAACATTTAATCAATGAAATTAGTTATAAAAGAATTTTTGATAACTTACAAGATCCAAATGTTCAAAATAAAATTAAAAAGATAAAAGAAAAATTTGAAAATAATGTTTGTTCAACTTTTCCCAATGCCTTTTGGAAAAGGAAACAACATACTGTTAAATTACCATATATAAAAGAATTTAATGAAAATGATATTCCTTCAAAATCTAAAGCTATTCACATGTCGAATGAATTACAAGATCACTGTAAGAAAGAAATCCAAGATTTATTAAACAAAAAACTCATAAGACCTTCAAAATCGCCTTGGTCTTGTTCAGCCTTCTATGTCATGAACGCAGCTGAATTAGAAAGAGGCGCTCCAAGACTTGTTATTAATTACAAACCTTTGAACAAAGTTTTAGAATGGATTCGATACCCAATACCAAATAAAAGAGACTTATTAAAAAGACTTTACGACGCAAAGATATTTTCAAAATTCGATATGAAGTCTGGATTTTGGCAGATACAAATCTATGAGCAAGATAAATATAAAACAGGCTTTAATGTCCCATTTGGACATTATGAGTGGAACGTAATGCCTTTTGGTCTCAAAAATGCTCCTTCAGAATTTCAAAATATCATGAATGACATTATCATCCCTATAAGCAATTTCGCTATTGTTTACATTGATGATGTGTTAATTTTTTCAAAATCTTTAGATCAACATTTTAAACATTTACATGTATTCTATGATCTAATTCTCAATAATGGACTAGTCATTTCTTCCACAAAAATGAGTCTATTTCAAACTAATATTAGATTCTTAGGACATGATATTGTTCAAGGAACTATCAAACCAATACAACGAAGCCTAGAATTTGCAAATAAATTTCCAGATGAAATAAAAGACAAAACTCAACTTCAAAGATTTTTAGGATGTCTAAACTATGTCCATGATTTCTTTAAGGATTTAGGTATTATTTGCAAACCCTTATATCAGAGATTAAAAAAGAATCCATCACCATGGACTCAAGAACATACAAATATTATCAAAAACATTAAAGAAAAGGTCAAATACTTACCTTGTCTTAGTATACCACAACCAAATGCTAGTATCATTGTAGAAACAGATGCTAGTGACTTACACTAGTACAAAAATGACCTTTTGTGACGGTTTTGAAAAATCAGAGTGGTAACGGTTTGGAAAAAACCGTTACAAAAAGTCAAAGAAAAATTATAAAGTTCTTTTAGTAACAGTTTTTATAAAAAACTGTTACCATTACCAAACACCTAAAAACTTGAAGTAACGGTTTAGACTTAAACCATTACAAAAAGGTCCCCTATGGTGACGTTTTTTAAAACCGTTGTTTTATGTTGTGACAGTTTTTAAAAATCGTTGCCATAAGGTACCATTTAGTAACGGTTTTTGTCAAAACCGTTGTTTTATGTTGTAACGGTTTTGAAAACCGTTGCCAAAGCTAACAATATATATAGCAACGCTTATTTGAAACCCGTTTCCAAAAGTCATTTTGTTATGTGGCAACGGTTTTGAAAATTTTACATCACCAAAAGGTAGTTTTTGGCAACGGTTTTGAGACTTTTACGTCACTATATGTCATGTTATGGTAACGGTTATAAATCATATTTCATCACCATATATGATGTTACGGTGACGGTTTTGAAAAAATTACGCTACCCTAAATCATGCTATGGTGACTTTTACGTCACCATATGTCATCTTACATTGACAATTTTTCATTATAAACATCGCCATAAGTAATGTTAGGGTGACGGTTTTAAATAATAATTATCACTGTATGCTTTTCTATGGTGACAATTTTTTAAAATAAATATCACCGTATGACATCCTATGATGACGGTTCTGGAAAATAAATGTCATTATAAGTCATGTTATGGTGACGTTTTTGAAAAATAAATGTCACCGTATGTCATGCTATATTAACGGTTTTTTAAAATAAACGTCAACGTATGTCACGCTACGGTGACGGTTCAGAAAAATAAACATCATCGTACATCATAACATTGACAGTTTTGAAAAATAAACGTCATCATGTGTCATTCTACATTGACGGTTTTGAAAAATAAATGTCACCGTACGTCAAACTACAGTGACGGTTTTGAAAAGCTTACTTCAACAATGTCATGCTACAGTGACGAATTTTGTATTATAAACGTCGTCATAGATCATTCTATGGTGACGAACGGTGACGGTTTTGAATAGTAGACATCATTGTATGTCAGGCTAAGGTGACGTTTTGTAAACAAAATGTCACCCCATGTCATGTCATGCTACTGTGACGTTTTTGAAAAATAAACGTCATCGTACGTCATTCTAGGATGACGGTTTAAAAAAAATAAAAGGTATTGTACGTCATGTTAAGTGATGGTTTTGACAATAAATGTCACCATATATCATGCTACTGTGATGGTTTTGAAAAATAAACGTTATATATATCATGCTAATGTGGCGGTTTTGAAAAATAAACATAACTGTAAGACATACTACGGTGACGGTTTTGATAAACAAATTTTACCATAAGTCATGTTAGGGGGATGGTTTCTGAAAGTAAACGTTACAATATGTAATGCTACAGCAGCAGTTCTAAAAAATAAACGTTACCATATGTCATGATAAGATGTCGGTTTTAAAAAATAAATATCACGATATGTCATGCTATCGTGGCGGTTTTGAATAATAAGTGTCTTAGTATGCATGTTATGGTGACAATTTTGAAAAATAAAACGTAACGGAATGTAATGTTATGCTGGTTTAAAAATAAATGTCATTGTATATGCTGTTACTGTCACGGTTTTGGAAAATAAATGACATTGTATGTTATGATGTTATGAAGGTTTAAAAAATAGGCATGATTGTATGTTTTTCTACCCTCACGTTCTTAAAAAATAAACGTCAACCTTCAATTTTATATTGACAGTTGTAAAAATTAAACATCACCATATATCATCATATGGTGATGGTTTTGAGAAATTTACTTACCCTATGTCTTTATAAGGTGACATGTCATACGTAGCAAAGGTGGGCAAAGATTGGTCCAAAAAATCATGGTTTTAAAAAAATGAATCCATCAACTTTGTATATTTTGTATTTTTTAAAAGAGATGAATCTATCAACTTTCTGTCATATGTAGCACTCGTGTTGACATGTCATTTTGTATATTTTTTGTAAAGAAATGAATCTATCAACTTTCTATATGTATGTTCCTTAAAGTTCATAGAGTTAATACAATAGTATATAGAAAATACAAATAGTTATAACTTAAAAAGCATGCTTTTGGTGCCTCCACTGAGATTCTTCGAAGTTGGACTAGATGGTCGACTCATGTGACGCCTTCGCCTTCGCCTTCTGTCCTGACCAACTGCAACCTTCAACAACCATTTCCCCATCCCCAACTCTTCCCAACTCTTCATTCTTCACAATCATAGTTAAAAACAAGGTTAATATCATATTCAAAACAGCGTTCATATAAATACAAACAAAACTAGGCCAAGAAAAGTTACTTGAATAAAGTTGGACAAACGTGTTGTCTCAAGACTCTTAGTAAATAATTGCAAAGATTTAGAACTACCTAGCATTGTTTTGATATTGCTTAATCTCAAGTGATTAGTATCCTTTCAAATAAGATGAGGCCTAACCTTTTGTTTCTACCAAACAGTATCTACTATTAAGTGATGACAATCATACACTTACCAAGAAAACCACAATTACACCATACATTAATTTCTAACAAGATGTTCTTGTGATGTGGGTTCTATTTTGGTTTTTGGGTTTGTTGTTGTCCGGTATTCTTGAGCCCTTATGGGCTTATACAATTTTGTTGCAATTTCAAAGAGGGATTCATGATTTTTGTGCACATTAGAGTCTATTAGTGCTTCAAAATCATTGTGTGCAACATTTGTCAGGTACTGATGGTCTGATGGGTATATGTTTGCACCAGGTTTTTTAGAGGCTACCTATTTTTTTACAAAATGGCTTCTGGTGATGTTTTCTTTTAGATCTTTGGCTATAAACAATTACACTTGATATGGTTTCTTTTTTGGTTTCTGGTTCTGGTGTTTTTTGTGTCTTGGAGTTGTTGGCTTTTGCTTTACAATGTCCTATTGATACACATGGTTCAAGGGAAGATTCCGACAAATGCATGAGAAATAGTTATGGGAAGATTCCGACAAAGTCAAATAAAACAATATATTGATTAGTAATGTAACATACATGACTCGTCTAAGCCATCTTTTCTTGTGCTTTGCACGAAAGAAACTACATATTGGTCAAAAATAATGCAAGGCATAGAAGTCGTAGCAAATAAGAATCATCGGTTGATAAAGACATGCACAAGAGACAATTAAACCTAAAGAAATCCATCATTCATTTTGACCAACAGCCTCATGGCGTTGGTGTTCTTACAAAGATGGATTCAAACCTTTTGTTTTGAGTTAGTGTTTGTGATGTGTTGATCCAAGAAAAACAATCATCAAATCAATGCTATGCTTGATTTAAATCAAACGCATGTGCCCAAGTTGAGGACATCAAAATGGTTGACCATATAAAATCAGTAACTTTATTAGTTCAGTTAGTCGATAGCCTAGTAGCATGATGATAATTCATGTTTTTTGTGAAATTATAAACAGAGTTACTTGCACTACTACCGAAACATAACATTCATGAACTAACGTTTAGGCATTCCATAAAACAAAAAATAAAAAAACTCTGCTTAAACAGTCAGGGGATAAATAATTGTAAGTCTAAATAGATGCACTAAATAAATCGAAGTGCTTTTTATAGGTATTGTTTGTTCTTGATGAAACTGATTCAAATCAATTAATATAGTTATATACAGAAACTATACTCCATTCCAAACCTAAATCACTGTTTGGTGACATAGTGCATTGCAATTTTTAAGCCTACCCTCATACCTGTTGGAGCCTTTTATGAAGAAAAAGCTTCATAATGACAGACGATCTTGGGCGTGAACAACAGATTTAAAGTAAAAACAAAAAGATTTATAAAAAAATACAATAAGTTTCTGAAAACCAATTCGATAAGCAATAGAAGGAGACCGGAAATTGTACCGATGTTGCTATCTATTTCGTGTTGATCTGAGATAGGCTTCACCGTCGTGGGCATCGATTGTTTGCAATTGATGGAGAGAATGCAATAGATGATAGATCGACTATTGACGAAGATGGAATAGAGCGGGAATGGATTTTTCTTTTCCCCCTAAAAATTAGTCCAAAATCTCCCCAATTTAACCAAAATAGATTTTAAAATATGAGAGATATAGATTTTATTATTATATATATAGGGGTGGATCCAAATGAAAACTCAGTTTTCATTGTACACATGAAGACAAGTTATAGTCATTGATTAAAATTTAAAAAACTAATCAATAGTTAAAACAAAATAAGATTAATTGAGAATTGATCAGGGCCAAATTTGAAAATTTGAATCAACGTCTACCTTATTTGAATTTTTATTTTTTATTTTAATTAAAAAACTTTTACCTTCATAAAGTTTAAAATAAATTGTTTTAAAAATCACTAATATTTTAATGAAATAAATTACATAAAAAAACGAGAATTTCGTGTTATTCGATATGACGATAAAAAAGGGAAATTAATTAAAATGCCCAAAGTTTGACTTTGACTTACTGATATACCCAAAATCTCCACAATTTAACCAAAATACGCAAAAAAATCCGTAAAATACTGCATGATCACGAACATGGTTCAAAATTGATAAAGGAATCTGTGAAGTTCATAATTGAACAAACCCTACTTTCCTATTATAAAACTCAATTTTTTAATCAAACAAAGTCAAAACTCAATGATAAAGTTGACCCACCACTCTCAATCTGTGAAGTTCACCCACCACTTCAAAATTATGGTCCACCCACCACTCTCAATCCGTGAAGTTCAAAATTGAACATCCATTTCACGGACCAAAACTTCAATCCGTGATCACAGACCTTTTCACAAAAAAATTGGGCATTTTGGTTAAATTAGGAAGAGTTTGTGCATTTCAGTGAGTGAGCTTTAAACTTGAGACATTTTAATTAATTTCCCTAAAAACTATCTATACGGAAAAAATTGCTAAATCAGTAACACTAAAATGTATTAACTACAAAACAAATAGAGACAAAGAAAATGATAAAAACATAATTGTTCCTCAATACACACATTTTTAACGGAATTAGAGCATCCACACGCATCTTGCAAGTGGTATCCACACGCATCTTGCAAGTGGTATTGCAAGATGACAAGGCATGACATGTGTCTTGCAAAACCTTGCAAGACTACCATGATCTTGCTAATTATGTAAGGTCTTTCAACCATTATAATATATTAAACAAAACATCTATTAATTTAATTAGTTATTATTAATATGTTTGTTTAAATATTAGTTATTATTAATATGTTTATTAAATTTAATTCATTTATTAGTTTATTTGAACATTATTTTTTTAATATTTTTATTAAAATTTCTTACTCACGCTTTATTTTAAGAAAACAAAAGTAAAATTTTAGTTATCTATATTTTATAATTAATTTATTAGTTATATTATAATTATCCATATTATTTATATTATAATTTATTTTAGAAAGGAGTTTGGTCTTGTATGTGTGTGTGTGGAAGGTGTTATTGCAAAGCTGATGTGGCACTTGTGAAAGGAGTATGATCTTGCAGGTGTGTGGATGGTTTTACTAATAAGAGACCACTTTCATAGCAAAATAATAAAAACCACAATGATATTTTTTTCAAACTTTTTTACTAAACCTCAAGGACCAAAATTAGAGTTTACTCTTGAATAAGTTATGCCAAAAGTTGAGAATTTTATAATCTTTAATTTGACACACATGCATACACACATAGACACAAATATAAATATATATATATATATATATAGAGAGAGAGAGAGGTTCAACGAGAAGTGCAAATTTTTTGAGAAATAGAGAAGTGATCTTGGCCATTTATTCGGTCAAGATCGGCGGCTTTGACCGAGAAGCAGCGGATAATTCATCGCGTGGTCTGTGCGTGGTCTGCACAAGATAGAGGGGTAGTTTCGTAAAAAAATACGCGGGACGAGTTCATATATGAACCTTTGTGTTCATATATGAACTTTTGTAATTCACATATAAACTTTTTTTAACTAATTCATATATGAATCACAAAGGTTCATATATGAATTTGTTAAAAAAAATTATATGTTATATAATTACAAAGGTTCATATATGAATCACACAGATTCATATATGAACTCGTTCTGCGTATTTTTTACGAAACTACCCCTCTATCTTGTGCAGATCACGCACAGACCACGCGATGAATTATCCGCTGCTTCTCGGTCAAAGCCGCCGATCTTGACCGAATAAATGGCCAAGATCACTTCTCTATTTCTAAAAAAATTTGCACTTCTCATTTGAACCTCTCTCTCGCTGTAAAGCCCGTGTCCCGGTATGGATCATTTACTAATTAAATTTTTTTCTCTAATCGAATTTTTTAACGGGATTTGACGGGGAAAACCAAAAATGAGGAAATATTGTGAAAGAGGACTAAAATGGGTAAATATTAACTTATTTTGCAAGGATTTGAAGACAGGGACTAAAAGTGCACTTTTTGTATGAAAGTTGCATGGGGATCGGCTTTAAGGACCGACCCCTCCCCTCTCGTATCCGTTTTTCGTCCTACGCAAGAAACAAACCACAAGAAACCCTAGTGTCGTCCTCGCCGTCTTCCTTCCTTCTTGCTGTCACCGCCGAACCACCCCAAAACCGCTGCCGCCGCCGCCGTGGTCTTCTGCCGGCGAGAACGAAGAGCAGCGAGAGAGAAAGAGTGAATCGGCGATCGTGAAGAGAAGGGAGCCGGGATCTCGTTGTGGTTGCTGCTGTGTTGTCATCGAGAGGTAAGGTCTCCTTCTCTTTTCTTTCTTACGTCGTTGTCACGTCACCGCTGACCACCACCTTGGCCACCGCCGCAGCCATGGCTGCCGTCATGGTGCCGCCGTCGTGCACCACCAGTTCGGTGGCTGTGACGTGCATGTTTGGCTACTGCTAGGTCGTGTGTGGGTGCGTGTGGCCCGAGTTTTGTTGGTTGGATCGTCCATTTCGCCGCGCCGGGGATTTGTTATCAAACCACCACCATCGTAGGTGGTGGCTGCCACCTACACGCCGCCGCCGCCTACCACTGCCTGAGGTGGCAGTGGGTGGTGCTTGGTTAGTTCGGCCTTAGTTGCCTAAACCCTAAACCTAAATGCATAAAACCCTAAACCGAAAACAATGTTATCATTTTATGTGAAAACACCCGTTTTGTCCCTGTTTTGTAAAATACATAGAAAAATCTAAGAAGCTCGGATTGAGGTGAAACCAGTGCACAAATCTCACAAATTTTGTCTACTATGTTTCATATGTTTTACAGAAAAATTAATAAGGCCTATAGCTAGGGCCAATTTGGCAATTTGTACAGACTGGTCCGGATTTCACAGTTCGGGTAGTCTGTCTTGGAAAAATTCATATAAAATAGTAGGGACCTCAGATGAACGCGTGCGATATGTCCCTGGAAAGCTAAGACATAGGATTTTCAGTATATGGAATTATATTTCTGGTTTGATGGATTTAAGGGGGGCTAAACAGGTCGCGAACAGACCTGCAGATTTGGACCAAAAACTGAAAAAATGCACAATTAGACTTGTAGTTGTAATTTCGGGTTGGGACTACACATTGACTCTTTATAACACTTCTTTAGGCGGAAAGAAGTGAGTTGGAGTTGGCGGGTTCTTGTTGCTGTTCGTGGAGTTCTGCATTGCTATTCGAGGTGAGTTCACTCACTGCGTAGGATAGAGATTATATGTGCACTGCTGTAGCTCGTGTGTGTTAGCTGTTTTGGTTGTGTGTAGTACCAGGTTGTGTTAGTGCCTAGTATAAGACCTTATGTGTCGTATAAAACTCGGGGAGACCGAGGAATACGTACACGGGTGTTGTATGAACTCGGGGAGACCGAGGAATACGTACACGGGTGTTGTATGAATTCGGGGAGACCGATGGATACATACACATGTGTTCTGGCATGAGTTTGCTTGTTTAGAATATATTCTTAGTATTGGCATGCATTGGTTGTTTACATCTATCTGCTGATAGGGGTGGTGTCTATATGATAGCTATCTTATGTCTGTGTTTGAATTCACTAAGCTTCGTGCTTACCCTTTCCCTACAAACTACTGTTTCAGGTACGAGTGACAGTAAGGTGTGACGGTACACACTGGCGCGTTGTGAAGACTTTCACCATTGTTTATTTGGAGATACTATGTTTAGACTTGTTATATTTTCCGCTGTTTTATTCGGGTTGATTGTTTAACTTAACGAATTTTTGATAAAACGTTTATTTGGATTTAAAACACTTATGATT
The DNA here is from genome assembly GCA_033807775.1 of Saussurea involucrata. NCBI lineage: Eukaryota > Viridiplantae > Streptophyta > Magnoliopsida > Asterales > Asteraceae > Saussurea > Saussurea involucrata. Next base: position 167,046,506 of record CM066322.1, read on the forward strand.
TATTTAACTAAAACGGTATTTTTAAAAGTTAAAATTTATTGTAATTTTCGGGACGTTACACTCTCTCTCTCTATATATATATATGAAAGATCGTGTGAAAAAAAAGGATTGGGATGAGAATGGTAAAAAGGATTAGGACCATTGGTCAACTTTAATCTCAATTCACCCATGAATTGCGTTTTTACAGGAATTGATTTTGTGTATCCGAGTACATCTCATTAGTCTTGATCTTCAGTTCTCATTAATCAAAGGGTGGAGATTTCTTCTTATCATTCTCACAAAAACCCAACCCAACATATATATATATATATATATATATATATATATAGAGAGAGAGAGAGAGAGAGAGAGAGAGAGGGAGGTTCAGGGGAAAACCTCAAATAAATGGAAAACTAAAAAACACTTTATCAACCGTTAGATCAGATGATCTGATGGATGTGATTAGACGGACGGTTACAACAATATTAATTAAATAAAAAAACCTCACCTCCCCTATTTTTTATTCGAAAAAAGACGAAAAATAAACAAAATTCGAACGAAATAAATTACACCAAATAAATGATCATATTTTTTTCGTTAATTTGACATCCATATTGATATATTTTTTCTTCCGTATTTTCGTGGTTTTTCGGTTTTCCGGTTATTTAGGGTTTTCCCTTGAACCTAACCCTATATATATGTGTGTGTATATATTTGTTTAGTTTTTATTAATTAAATCTGCAAATCAGCAAGTCATTTAACCACTATTTGCATTTTAGTTTCTTGTTTAAACAAAACTTTCGAACTTTATTTATTAATAAAAGGATTATTGGTTTTATTTTCTATTGATTTACAATAAATTTGAATAGGTAAAATATTTCAAATTATACCACGTCTTTAGAAAAAGTTTCCCACCCAAAATTGATTTTCGCGCTTTCCCTTTTTTCTCACTTTCATATCTCTCTAGGGTTTCAAACTTTCAATCGCATCTGTTTAGGAATTAAGATCTCTCAAAAAGAAGAATGACGTTGAAGCTAATATTTAACAATACGAATCTCAGGTATCTCCATGTTACAATGTTTGTGTGATTGTAGGGTTTCAGAGTGGTGATATATGCAATACGACTAATGTTTTTAAGGTCGGGTCAGCAAAATAATGGGATCGGCCGTGGGCGTGCTTTCCAAATCGGAGTTTAGAGCCGAGTCTTGCTGAGGAGCTGCAGGCAGATTCTTGCGTTGATCATTGTATGAAATGTCACAATTTTCAGCCTCTAAAACCATGGATTGTCGATAAGTTCTTCTTTTCATTCAAAATTTTGAAAAACATATCTTTATACACTTTGATTGCACTCCACAACTTCAGTGCTTGACTTTATAAAGAAGAGATTTGTAGCAAACATGAATGAAGATTTTCATACGTTTGCTGGATATGTTATCATAGAGATAAATATCGCGATATTGATTAGGAAGATAGTGAAAAGGGTGGTTGTCACATAAAGCCAATTTATATAATATGTATCAGAACCACGAAGATGGTATTTGTGGTAGAGAAATGGTCTATATATGAAAGACAATTTAATTGTTTTTTTGAATTTAGGTTTCTATCAGTTAGTATAACCCTATAACAATCAAACATACAGCCCCAACTCAATCCACTAGGCATACCATTGAATCATAATATGAACAGTCGACTGACCGGATGCCAAGGCCCCTTAATACACTGTGGGAAGTTATGCAGCTCGCCACCAGGATCAAAAGTATTTCATAGCTAGCCTTTCTATTCATGTTGATAATTTAATAAGTCAAATTTAAAAATTTAATTTCATCAGTGCAATAATTTCAACTAACAAGGATAAAACCCAAAACCAAAAGTCATCTCATGAGTTCAAAACCGAATCCAATTCTAGTTTCAGCTTCATTTTAAGATGTTTACTATCGGTTGTTTGAACTTTCTATTCCAGATAAGATCCTCATCATGAGTTGTTACTTGCATCATATGTCTTTATGTTTCTTTCTTATTTTGACTTATTTATAATACAACATAGTTGTATGTTCATGAAACAAAATTACAATCTTATCATAGAGTTTTGTTGAAGAAAAACAGACGGAATCACAAAGCATCTTTCCCATTTGGTTTTAATGCTTCTCTATTGGTTTGCTTTTATTCTGTATAATTTTTCACCCTTTTCTTACTGATATTTTTATTCTCGGATCAAGTAGAGATCCACAAAATGAAACCTAAGGGGAATTTGGTCCTGTTTATAAAGCTTCAGATAACTGCTTATGAAGCAGTTGTTGTTAAAGTGCTTGCAACTGATTCCAAACAAGGCGAGAAAGGGTTCTAAACAGAGGTAGGCAGGTAGCAATGAAGCATACTTATAGCTATAGTCACCTCCTCAGCATAGTGCATTTTTTACTTTAATGAGAAACAGATTCATTTTTATTTCAAAATCGACACAGGTTGTGATGATTTTGAAGAACAAGACTGATACAGACATTATAATATTGTTGCAATATTACATTAAGAAGCATTTTTAGCTAAAGACTATAATATCATATGACAATTATTGTTTTCGCCAATCACATGGCATGACATGTAATGAAACACTTTATTTGTTTTGTAAGCTCTAGAAACTAGGATATCAATTGACATTGCTATATGCTATGTTTAGGCTTCATAGATATGCCCTTCAGAGAGTTTATCAGTTCATTAAACCATGACATGATGTAACATTACATACTAACATTAATGCTTATTGTTTCACAACAAATGTTTTTGACAGCCATTGGAAAGGAAGTGAATATCATGCTTGAATTTCTAAGTTTTTGGTATTATTTTTGACGAAAACTTTTTTTTTCTGAAGTATATAATATTTATATACGGCAAATGCAACAAAGAAACTCACACACCCTCCTCACCTTTGGTGAGTTTTGAACCCCTGACCTCCTACAAGGAAAGAGGTTCAGATTTTGGTTTTTTTGACGAAAACTTGTTTTTCACTACAACTATAATGTTAGTTTAACCTCTGCAGTAGACTATCATACGTCACTTTATTAATGTAGTATTTGAAAACTTGTCATTTAGTATTGTATATTAATTTTAATGCATGTGTTGTAACAAGACACAACATACATACTGATGAGGTTTAATATACTTTGGTGCACCTTGTGAGGTTAGGACATAAAAGTTTAGAAATCATATATGGGTTTCAGCAGCCGGCACCATTACTGCTTGGGTACATTGTGTGTATGGTGACATGATGGGATAGATAAACTTTCATCACGAACTTAAGGTCATATGAACAATCATCACCAGCAGCGTTTACATCTTTGTCTTTCATCTAATGTATCTTTTTCTTCCAAAAAACTTTTCTTTCACATTTGTTTTTACTTTACTTGTCTCCGTTTCTCCCCTCTTTCACCCACTCCTTGTCTTTTGATCAGGGTTTTCCCTATTCAATTTTTGTTCAATCTTTGTCACCTACTCAGAGTGATTTGTCAAAAAAATTCTTGCTGCCGGCTTCAACACATGTTTACAGCAACGATGTCTGCAAAGTGCAACACTTTTGGTGTCATCAACTTGACTTTTGGGTAGTAATAGGTATAGCTTACTCAAATTAATACGTTATGATATAATTTCTAATCAACGAACCATTTGAACTTGTTCTTTGTTTTGACATTTTCAGGGGATGCAATGCTTTAAATGTGGTTGCAGTGATGATTCATTCTATAAGATTGCTGGCATTTGTGGTTCTGGTTCAAGCTGCATTGAGTGTACTCTCTCTCTCTCTCTAGAACTTACCGGGTGACTTACATTCAATAGAAAAAGGTGAAGATTTGGGCTTCTTGAGAAACACAAGAACTAAGGTCTTCCATAAGACAAAGGACTTGCAGGTAAAATACTTTTATGAGTTGTGCCATATACATTTATGAGTTGTGGCAAATACATTTATGAGCGGGGTCAACAACATTTTACGAGTTGTGCCAAATACTATTACTCATTGAAATGTATATGATGCAGACACTACTTATAGAGTTTAAAAGTCTCCATCCATTGTATGAAGAATCTCATAATGCCAATCAAGAGTTAACTATAACAAGTAATATTCAATATATTGTATTGAAAGGAAACAAAATTACTCATTTTATACATCCAAATAAGTTCTTTTGCTAAATCAAATGAGCTACAATTGGGTTTATGGAGAGTGAGCTTAGTTTTCTAGTTGTTTTGGGTTGTGCCTACAAAATATCTTGATGATTATAATATTTAGATACGACAAATGCAATAAAAGAACACACACTGTCACCTTTGGTGAGGTTTGAACACTGGACCTCTGTAATGCCAAAGGCCCTGATATCAGTAGGTCAAAGGTCCTTTGGTACATACATACTAACTATTTAGGGTCAAGAGATAACACTTGGCACGTGTGTGTTCTGTTTTTTATCTAGCTTACATTATTTTTTTTTCTATTTCTCTTCTTGCTTCTTCTTTTAATGGCACCAGTTCGTTGTTAGTTTTCGAGTTAGGTTTTGCTATGTTTCTCGTCTTTGCACTTTTTCCTGATGCCTAGTGTTCTCATGAAAAATCATGGCTGACATCGCAACCATCTTATTTAATACATAGCTTTGTTGATACTGTTTATGAAATGGATGTTTATTTGAATGTTTATTTTCAATTTATTCAAGCTCATATGTTAGTGTTCTTTTTCCAGTGTTTTTCTTGATGAACATATCATTTCCTAATATGTCTATATAAATGTTTTATCAAAGATGGAGCAAAGATGGCGAGTGTTGTTTCTTTTATCAAACTTTTACAAATCACGTGTAGCAGGGTATTGTGCTTCATTGTCATTACTCATTATTGGTAAATGTATCTATATCTCTCATCGTACCAAAATATATTATTCAACTCGTATTCATGTAAAATGACTACACGATAGCCTCTTACACGATTGTAAAACCATGTAAAGACCCTTTTTGTTAGCGGTGTGTAACTAGTCTTGTACGTTGTGGTTCATTCTATAAAATGTCAGTCTCAAATTTGTGGGTGAATGATTTTTCAAACTAATTTACTAGGCATCTTGTTACACACAAGTCATCGTTCTTTCTAGAGTTGACTTTAGTGTTTATAAGTTTGAACATGTTTTATCTAATGTTTCCTTTAATCTTATGTTACGGTTCTATCACTGTTGTGATTTGTGTATTCATTAGTTGTTTTATACCTACTGGATTTTATTTTCTTGCAGGTACCACAAAGAACTTCTAATCATAGTGGCGACAAGCAAAGGCATACGAAGCGAAGTAACTATACAACTATTAACGAGATGGTGAAAATATCAATCAAACTAGGGGTATAAAATAAATAAATAAAAATGTTTAAGCTTTTTAGTACTTTTATTATTGTGTTATTGGTGTTCTCATACATTATTCTGTGATGTATAATATAATATATATTCTTATATGTGTTGTTAATAAAATTGATTCATATTTTGCGTTTTCAAATGTAGTTTCAATTTCCTTTCAAATAATAAAAATCGTCACCAAAAAATAGCATATAGCAATGGTTTTGATAATATAATGTCACTGTACGTGTTATGCTATGGTGACGGTTTTGAAAAATAAATGTCACCATATGCCATGCTATGATGATGGTTTTGAAAGATAATGTCACCATATGTCGTGCTATGACGATGGTTTTGAAAAATAAACGTCGCCGTAAGTCATGCCATGGTAACATTTTTAAAATATAAACGTCACCATATGTTATGTTATGGTAACGGTTTTGAGAATAAATGACACGTATATCATGTACGGTTGACGATTTTAACAAATATACGTCAACATATGTTATGCTATAGAGACTGTTTAAAAAAATAAACATCACTATATGTTATTCTACGGTGATGGTGTAGGCAAAATAAACGTCATTGTATGTCATGCCATTGTCACGATATCACAAACAAACGTCACTTTATGTCATGCTACCGTGGCGGTTTTGAAAAATGAATATTATCATACGTCAGGTTACAATGCCAATTTTGAAAAATAAACATCACCATATGTCATGTTATGATGACGGTTCTAAAAAATAAACGTCACTGCATGCCATGTTACAGTGACAACTTTACAAAATAAGTGTCACCATATGTCATGTTATGGTGACTGTTTTAATAAATAAACATCACCATATGTCATATTATAGTGACTATTTTGGTAAATAAACGTCATCTGATGTCATGCTATGTTGATGGTTTTCACAAATAAGTGTCATCGTATGTCATGATACGATGACGGTTTTGACAAATAAACGTCATCGAAAATCATACTACGGTAACGATTTTCACAAATAAACGTCACCAACTGTCATGTTACAGTGACGTTTTAGACAAACAAACGTCACCGTATGTCATGCTACAGTGACGTATTTGACAAAGAAATGTCACCGTATGTCATGCTTTGGTGGCGGTTTTGACAACAAACGTCATCATATGTCATGCCACTGTGACGGTTTTGAGAAATAAACATCATCGTACGTCATTCTATGGTGATGGTTATGAAAATGACGTTAACACATGTCATGCTACAATGACGGTCTCGAAATATAAATGTCATCGTATGTGATCTACAGTGACGATTTTGACAAATAAACGTCATCATATGCCATGCTATGGTGATGGTTCGGATAAACCATCACTGTATGTATGGACATGGTGATGGTTTTGAAAATTAAATGTTACTATATGGCATGATAATGTGACGTTTTGAAAAATAAACGTCACCGTACATAATGCTATGGTGACGATTTTAGGAAAAATATTGTTTTTTTATATACACCAAAAGGTGACGGTTTTAGCTTATGGTAACACTTTTTGATGTGATAAGGTAACGTTTTTTAAACGTAACCAAAAGTGTATCAAAAGTGACGGCAAGATAGGTGACGATTTTTATGCCCACGAAAACCGTTAACGTATACCTACGGTAACGATTTTTAACCGTCACTAAAGACCTTTTTTGTACTAGTGTTAGGATTTGGTGGGATATTAAAACAAAAAATTAACAATGATTCAAAAGAAGAATTAGTAAGATTCTTTTTAGGAGCTTGGAATGATACTCAAAAGAATTATTCAACTGTTAAAAAAGGAATTTTAAGTATTGTTTTATGCATCAAAAAATTCGAAGACGATCTATACATGAAACCCTTTTTATTAAGAATAGATTGTCAATCTGCAAAACCTATCTTAGAAAATGATATAAAAAATATTATTTCAAAACAAATTTTTGCAAGATGGCAAGCATTGTTAAGCAATTTCGATTTCAAAATTGAATTTATAAAAGGCGAAAATAATTCTCTCACAGATTTTTTATCACGAGAATTTTTCAGGATCGTTAAAAATATATTTGTTTTTGCAAAATAATTTAAATGTCTCTTATTAATATATGAAGGGAATTATTTTCGCCTTTTATCACGAGAATTTTTCAGGATTGTTTTTGTAAAAATTCTCGTGATAAAACATCTGGGAGAGAATTATTTTCGCCTTTTATAAATTCAATTTTGAAATCGAAATTGCTTAACAATGCTTGCCATCTTGCAAAAATTTGTTTTGAAATAATATTTTTTATATCATTTTCTAAGATAGGTTTTGCAGATTGACAATCTATTCTTAATAAAAAGGGTTTCATGTATAGATCGTCTTCGAATTTTTTGATGCATAAAACAATACTTAAAATTTCTTTTTTAACAGTTGAATAATTCTTTTGAGTATCATTCCAAGCTCCTGAAAAGAATCTTACTAATTCTTCTTTTGAATCATTGTTAATTTTTTGTTTTAATATCCCACCAAATCCTAAGTCACTAGCATCTGTTTCTACAATGATACTAGCATTTGGTTGTGGTATACTAAGACAAGGTAAGTATTTGACCTTTTCTTTAATGTTTTTGATAATATTTGTATGTTCTTGAGTCCATGGTGATGGATTCTTTTTTAATCTCTGATATAAGGGTTTGCAAATAATACCTAAATCCTTAAAGAAATCATGGACATAGTTTAGACATCCTAAAAATCTTTGAAGTTGAGTTTTGTCTTTTATTTCATCTGGAAATTTATTTGCAAATTCTAGGCTTCGTTGTATTGGTTTGATAGTTCCTTGAACAATATCATGTCCTAAGAATCTAATATTAGTTTGAAATAGACTCATTTTTGTGGAAGAAATGACTAGTCCATTATTGAGAATTAGATCATAGAATACATGTAAATGTTTAAAATGTTGATCTAAAGATTTTGAAAAAATTAACACATCATCAATGTAAACAATAGCGAAATTGCTTATAGGGATGATAATGTCATTCATGATATTTTGAAATTCTGAAGGAGCATTTTTTAGACCAAAAGGCATTACGTTCCACTCATAATGTCCAAATGGGACATTAAAGCCTGTTTTATATTTATCTTGCTCATAGATTTGTATCTGCCAAAATCCAGACTTCATATCGAATTTTGAAAATATCTTTGCGTCGTAAAGTCTTTTTAATAAGTCTCTTTTATTTGGTATTGGGTATCGAATCCATTCTAAAACTTTGTTCAAAGGTTTGTAATTAATAACAAGTCTTGGAGTGCCTCTTTCTAATTCAGCTGCGTTCATGACATAGAAGGCTGAACAAGACCAAGGCGATTTTGAAGGTCTTATGAGTTTTTTGTTTAATAAATCTTGGATTTCTTTCTTACAGTGATCTTGTAATTCATTCGACATGTGAATAGCTTTAGATTTTGAAGGAATATCATTTTCATTAAATTCTTTTATATATGGTAATTTAACAGTATGTTGTTTCCTTTTCCAAAAGGCATTGGGAAAAGTTGAACAAACATTATTTTCAAATTTTTCTTTTATCTTTTTAATTTTATTTTGAACATTTGGATCTTGTAAGTTATCAAAAATTCTTTTATAACTAATTTCATTGATTAAATGTTTTGCATGTTTAGCTTTGTTAGTTAAGGTATTTAATTATGTGTGAATAAATGGGTCTGTAAATTTAAACTTTATTTCTTTATTTAAAACTTTTGTGCAAATTCCTTCTTGATCAACAGTAATTGGATAAAGTTGATAAATAAAAGGGGATCCTAATATTAAGGTTGAGGTTAAGTTTTTGACAAGGATTAAAGATGTTTTGAAACAATAATCATCTTTACAAATATGAACATTAGAAACTTTGTAAGAAATGTCAAGTTTTGATCCACTAGCTCCTGATAAACGATTTGAAGTTTTTTCATAATATATTGTAGGAATGAGTCCTTCTTGAACAACATTCATATCAGCGCCGCTATCAATAAGAGCAATAACAGTTATTTTGAATTCATTCTGTATACAAAGATTAATACTTGTATGCCATCTTTGATATGAAATATTTTTAGGGATTTTAACTTTATTAATATTTGATTCTTTATTTGTAATGATTGTGATTTTAGGATCATCTTCTTGAATATTTTTATTCTTTTCAACTTCTGAGAGGCGTTCTTTGATTATCCTTATTTCTGTTTTAACTGTGGTTAATTCTTCTTTAAGATCTTGAGTAGATATTGGTTTATTTGTTTGGGAAAACCTGTTAAAGACTTCTTGAAGGTTAAATGACTCAATAGCTTTTGACGTATTAGTTTCTTTTTTTGGATTATAATTAAGAAACCTTTTTGTAGCTTCATTTTTAATAGTTAGATCTGTGATTTTATCTAATAATTCAAGAATTTCTCTATCTTCTTTGGTTATAACATTTATTTTGCTACAAGTACAGTTTCCTAAACATTCACATATTTCAGAATCTGAGTTGCTAGTGTTTGAGCTTTCTTCTACAACATTTAAGTCATTATTATTATTGTAACATCCCAGATTTCATAGCAGGCAACCAACCGTAAATAAGCATTCGAATTACATAAAACCTTGACTTTACATCATCAATAATTTATACTAAACAAAATTGACAGCGGAAGTCTCTAAATCCACAGCCGAGAGCTATTCTATAGTCATCATAGCCAAGACTTGAAGTTACTCTAAGCTTCAAGTACTTCTTATCGCCTCCTAGTTCTTACTGGAAGAACCCTTAACATGCTTACCTGAAAATGGTTTAGTTTTGAAAGCGAGGGTTAGACCAAAAGGTCTAGTGAATTCCCTCCGTAAAAGAACATGTATAAACAATATGAAATCCTTTCGTTAAAATGCATCATAAATCATCACATATGGTACTGCACTGTGTAATGGATCCCTTAACCATTCGCGATCGGGGCCCAAGCAGACTCCCCTTTCGCCCTCTCGTATCGGGGCCCAAGCAGACTCCCCGATACCCGCCTAGGAGGAAACGAATTCCAACCTACCGTCTCGTCAAACATATCCAAGGGATCATTAGATCCCGAGGCTCATTGATCCCACAGTACAGACCGACATCACATAGCATGCACATACGTTTCATAAAAGCATTTGACTCTTTATAAATCATGCGCATCATTTCAACGTATCAAACATTCATTTTCCTTCCATGCATATCATTTCATAAATATTTCATGCTCGTTAAGACCATAATCAGTAAAAGAATCATTTCACATTTGCGTCGTAAAAGAGGTTTAGGGAACTCACCTTGATTGACGTACACCGCACCTCTTAAATACTGCCAAGCTATCCCAACCGAACACCTAAGGCAATAGATCCACATCAGATAAATAGTTCAAACCTACTGTCCGGATACACTTGTCCGGATACCATACTTGTCCGGATACCATACTTGTCTGGATACCATAATTGTCCGGATACCGTAATTGTCCGGATACCCCACTTGTCCGGACGCTAGACTTATCCGGGCAAAACTACCCGGACACTAAGCTTATCCGGAGACTTCAGCTACCCGGATACTAAGAAACACCCGGACACCCTCATGGGGCACTTACCCGGACACCTGCAACCTACCCGGACACCATCGAAGGCTGGTGTCCGGAAAACACGGCTGTTCGAGTTTAATAATTCTTAAACTGATTTCTAACCCGATTTTAGGCATTAGTTTGATTAAATAACCTCCAGGGTTCCTCCACCATCCTCAATCATTCAATTAATCACACTTTAACCTCTTAAACTCGATTACTAAGCCAAAAACCCTCAAAACCCACTTCCAAGGAGAAAGTGATGAAAACTCAATGAATCTCTACATTCAGACTTATGAATCCAGATTGAATATGAGGGAAAACTACACTTAATAAGGAAAAACGGGATTAGAGAAGACTACCTTGATGATTTCGATTTCTGCTTAGCCTCTTCTTTGATTTCCTCCTCTTCTCCTCCTTCTTCCTCTTTCCTTCCTTAGCCACCAACACCAAGACCAAAAATACTGATTAATGCAAATGGAGGCTGCCCTAGATGTTTGTGCCTATATATACCTTCCTCAAATTACAGAAATGGCCCCTTAACTTAACTTTTGTTTTTCATACTTTGACCACCAAACTCCAAGACTCACTAATATTTTGGGTTGTTACAACACTCCCCCCTTAAAAGAATTCCGTCCCCGGAATTCCTCATTGGAAAAGATGCGGGTATCTTGCCCACATCAAAACCGACACTTCCCAAAGCAAAGCTATATCTGACTCAGTCAACCACCTCATTAAACTCGAAGCATGGAACCTTGGATGCATTTCCTTCAGTTCTTACGGTACTCTAACTCGTAGGCTACTGTTCCTACTCGATCGATCTTGACTATAGAAGATTTACAAAGGTTTCTCATGCATCAACACTTCCTTTAAGGAGGAACCTAGCTAAATCCTCTGCCACAACACGAGATTCATTTACCAAGAGATAGACACACGCTTGACTGCTTGACACAACTCCAAACCTGAACGCCCCGACAACTCACAACCTAGAGTTCCTTCATCGAAATACAAGCAATCCTAGATTACTTCTCCTAATCAACAATCGACTAAGCGAAAAACATTTCCCTTTCTCGGACCACCACGACCACAGCTCGTCAACCATTTCTTACATCCTCACCACTTCATCACTCTATCCTTGTACGTAACCCAGGGTAGGAACCTTCAAATCTAACGTTGAAGTGTTCACCTACTAGACTTAAACTTATCCTGAAACACATCAAATCCTCGCTGATTACCACGTTCGTTCGGTCATAAAACATAACTCCGGTTACCCTCACCCAACTGGGAGGAATAACCATGGTCACACCATGCTATTCTCACTAGCTTAAACACTATACGACCAAATCGTTTAAACATTTCTCACAAAGTCACTAGCTTAACTCATTCAGTTGTCTCATCCACTTCTTTCTTGTACAAAATCAAACACAATTCCCTTCCTCAATACTCTTTCCAACGGTTCGCACGCTTATCAATGACAATCTACACAACACTGCACCTTTCGGCATCACCGTCCGGTTTACTACTTCCAACTTACTCACTCATTCCGACATACTATCTTCACCTCCCCACGTTAGCGTGGAGCATTGCCCACCGAGCATTATTTGCCCCTCTCTCCCGACCTTTCCACATGCTGGTGTCGCTTTCTCGATACTCACATAACCAAACAGTTGCACCAAGATCTTATCTTAAGGCATTCAACCAAGCCGTCTTGAAACTAGACCAGTGTTCGACGTTACTACCCATTCTTTAATCTCCAACTTTTACCTTATCATGCATTTCTTTCACACCTAAGCAACAATTCACATCTATCCCACCACATTTTGACTAACATAACCCTCATCCTCTTTGAAACTTCCAATGACCCCAAAATATGCTTCTTAGTAACGTCCCCTATTCACGCTAATAATCCACCCCCTTGGATTCCTATTACAAACGGATCTATTAATTCAAGAACACCCCGAAACTCGGGTTCCACAATTCTTTCGACTAACCACTATGATCATAAAATCAGACAAATATATAAATATACCGTCATCCCGGATTTCTTACTTAGATTTACCTTAAATAATTCTTTAACAATCAGTGTGTTAGTCTCAATAACACTTCCCCAAAAATTGTAACACATCCTGTAATAACAAATGAACGTCATTACTTAACAAATTTATAAAATTTAAATCAACCAACCAAAGGCTTATACCTCTATCATGACATTTCAAATCAACTAACGATCATACTACTACTCCGACCCACAATCATCATCACGTCATTCCTTAAACATAACCAAAATTTCCAGCTATTTTCTTCTAGGATCATTCCCTCACGCATAAGGAACAATTTTCATTCTTTAACGATGTCTCCTCTACTATACTACAGCTTGACTAATCTATTCATCATCTTCTTTAAACTTACTCTGCCTTCAAGAATATACTTAACAACATACGTAACCACAAAGCTTGGTCTCACAGATGGGCAATCACCCAATTCTGCCCCGACATTCCATTCCAATAACAGTCAAAAATACACACCTACTTACAACCCACGTACTTCAACAACTGGGATTGCAAAACGTACACTCTATCCGAAATCCCAAAAGGACTTCCTTCTAATCCTTCATCTTTCTAACATCGCCTTACTACATCACCGGCTGACACAGATATCTTGGCAATTGACGCTACTATTCATTCGTACATTCACCACTCCTATTATCACACTACCGACCAAGTCTCTCATGGTCATTCGTACACAATTCACGTTTTCCTTCATATTCTCCCGTATACTATAATCGAGTCTGTCTCGCTACTTAGTCCTCTCCCAACTTGTTGAACTATGACTCACGAGTTCACACTTAGCTCAAACACGAACATCCTAACTAGCTCTTTTATGACCCGAGTCCTTTCTTAGACACGACACCTTTTCTTACAGACTGGTATAGTCTACACTCACTTCGCTTGCGTTACACACCTTGTCCTCCTACGGACCCTCCTCGCCTCGTAAATAGAACGCCTATTCAACAACAACAGTCTCTTACTAATTTAACACCTCTACAAGATATTCTATCAACTTACACTCATCTGGTTCGAGTCTTCGGCCTCGGCCAACATACACCGTTGCCGACTTCAACAACAAAAAGGCAACTCTTAACTACTTCCTTAACCTATCCTTTAACATGCGTTCCTTACGGGACCTATTCCTCCCTACACATCATAGTTAACTTTATAATCCGTCGCCCCTATTTCGAAACTTACTCATGTAACATCAATATTACAAGCTCCCTTCGAAACTCATGGCCCCCACCGTGGACCTTTCATTCCTGCCTCACAGCACTACTCATAAAGAGTTGCTAAAAACCCAAAACCTTGATGACTCCTAGTCCTTCCTCCGGGCACCATCGCCCCTCGGCAACTGTGTTCTCAGTCACCGAGCAAAGGTACAGACCCTCATACACCTGACACTAAAATCCATTCCCGACTCTTCCAGGGTCCAACTTTCCCCTTAAACACAAATACCAAAACTACTTACGTTCTCCCTTGACTTGACCAACGCCTCTCCGCTCTCGGAGTTCTTCCTTAGCTTAAGACGTAATACTCTACGACCTAGTAGGTTCATAGCCTTCATGCATGACAATACAGTAAATAAATCCTTTTACACAATTTATCATTTTAAATAAACCACATTTGGGAAAACACTTGGGTACACATGACCCCATAACTCTTATAACTTCAACGCCCTGCACAACGATTCTAGAATCGTTTGCATGTATCTTTCCGTGAACCTTAATCTTACTCAAATCTGAACGATGTTATTACGACAGTAATACGTTGAATGAAAAATCCTTTCATACGATACAATTTCGAAATAAATTACTGACACCAAGTAAACCAGTCGTTTCTCACACTCTTTTATATGATATCAATCGGTTAAAATTCATTTGATTGTAAAAGTTTTGCTGGCACACGTCTTCTCGACCTTTTATAATGATTTAACTTATCATGAAAAGTGTGAAATACTTTGCAATCGTTATTCTCAAAATTTCATTGTGCAATGTGAATGAAATCACCTTTTCTTTAAACATACGCTTGCACATTCTGGCTCCTTTTCGATCAAAATTGATATTTACACATTTAATTTAAATCGTGAAAATTTTCATGTTATATTTAAGAAAGCTATGCATGAAACTCTACTTGCAATTGAAGGCTACTCACCCTAGCAAGGTCAACCGCTTTACCCACGCAACTTATCCCTGACACTCTTTCTTCGACCAAGGGTCGCCCTCTCGGTCAAGCACTAACTTGATGTACATGCGTTCCACATCTCACTTACTCAACCATGTCACACTATTTTCGCTTTGATCGACTGTCTCACCTTCTACTTCTACATGCTGTCAGTTCACTATAAGTACCTTATTCCATTTATCCTGCCAATGAAAAGCTAGACTAAAAGTCAGGACTCTATTGATACTTTCAAGGTTTTGACACTGTTCGATCTTACCCTCCCAACTGATCTATCCCATGGTTTCCATAACTAGGACTCTCCCGAAACTGGAGTCTTACTCAAACTCAAGCATTCATCCTCTCCGAATCCACGAAGTGCTACCTCTAGACGACTCATAACATTCTTTACAACGTTTCTTCTCTACGATGTCTACATACATCACATCATACTGACTCTTACACGACACTTCCCCAAACAATGGAGCTCGATCTATCCCTCAGGGATCTTGCTGACCTATTCCTCAACGCTCTCCCAGCCATAACGCTAAACTGAAAGAAACCGATAGTTAATCCTTACTAGACGTGACACAACAAATTTGCTATAAGTAAGGTATTGTAAGCACGCACATGTACCTGTAAGTTCGTAGTTACACTGGCCAGGTGTAATCCCAAACTTACCTTACACGTTTGTCCTTGGCACCTTATTCCTAAGCGCATTTATAGTGATCGTTCCTAGAGGCAATCCTATGTCTCGGCTGTGTTCCTCATCTTACAGTTTAAGTTTAGGCCCGAATGGTCACCTAAATCCCTTAAACTAAGGCTCTGATACCATTTGTAACATCCCAGATTTCATAGCAGGCAACCAACCGTAAATAAGCATTCGAATTACATAAAACCTTGACTTTACATCATCAATAATTTATACTAAACAAAATTGACAGCGGAAGTCTCTAAATCCACAGCCGAGAGCTATTCTATAGTCATCATAGCCAAGACTTGAAGTTACTCTAAGCTTCAAGTACTTCTTATCGCCTCCTAGTTCTTACTGGAAGAACCCTTAACATGCTTACCTGAAAATGGTTTAGTTTTGAAAGCGAGGGTTAGACCAAAAGGTCTAGTGAATTCCCTCCGTAAAAGAACATGTATAAACAATATGAAATCCTTTTGTTAAAATGCATCATAAATCATCACATATGGTACTGCACTGTGTAATGGATCCCTTAACCATTCGCGATCGGGGCCCAAGCAGACTCCCCTTTCGCCCTCTCGTATCGGGGCCCAAGCAGACTCCCCGATACCCGCCTAGGAGGAAACGAATTCCAACCTACCGTCTCGTCAAACATATCCAAGGGATCATTAGATCCCGAGGCTCATTGATCCCACAGTACAGACCGACATCACATAGCATGCACATACGTTTCATAAAAGCATTTGACTCTTTATAAATCATGCGCATCATTTCAACATATCAAACATTCATTTTCCTTCCATGCATATCATTTCATAAATATTTCATGCTCGTTAAGACCATAATCAGTAAAAGAATCATTTCACATTTGCGTCGTAAAAGAGGTTTAGGGAACTCACCTTGATTGACGTACACTGCACCTCTTAAATACTGCCAAGCTATCCCAACCGAACACCTAAGGCAATAGATCCACATCAGATAAATAGTTCAGACCTACTGTCCGGATACACTTGTCCGGATACCATACTTGTCCGGATACCATACTTGTCTGGATACCATAATTGTCCGGATACCGTAATTGTCCGGATACCCCACTTGTCCGGACGCTAGACTTATCCGGGCAAAACTACCCGGACACTAAGCTTATCCGGAGACTTCAGCTACCCGGATACTAAGAAACACCCGGACACCCTCATGGGGCACTTACCCGGACACCTGCAACCTACCCGGACACCATCGAAGGCTGGTGTCCGGAAAACACGGCTGTTCGAGTTTAATAATTCTTAAACTGATTTCTAACCCGATTTTAGGCATTAGTTTGATTAAATAACCTCCAGGGTTCCTCCACCATCCTCAATCATTCAATTAATCACACTTTAACCTCTTAAACTCGATTACTAAGCCAAAAACCCTCAAAACCCACTTCCAAGGAGAAAGTGATGAAAACTCAATGAATCTCTACATTCAGACTTATGAATCCAGATTGAATATGAGGGAAAACTACACTTAATAAGGAAAAACGGGATTAGAGAAGACTACCTTGATGATTTCGATTTCTGCTTAGCCTCTTCTTTGATTTCCTCCTCTTCTCCTCCTTCTTCCTCTTTCCTTCCTTAGCCACCAACACCAAGACCAAAAATACTGATTAATGCAAATGGAGGCTGCCCTAGATGTTTGTGCCTATATATACCTTCCTCAAATTACAGAAATGGCCCCTTAACTTAACTTTTGTTTTTCATACTTTGACCACCAAACTCCAAGACTCACTAATATTTTAGGTTGTTACAATTATAATCTGAAATACTTGATTCATCTGAGCTTGAATAATCATCATTTAGGATTAGTTTGCTTATTTGAATTTTTAATTGATCAGAGATTTGTAATTCATTGATCTTTTTCTTAACATAACAATCTTTTGCCATGTGTCCAGTTTTACCACATTTATAGCAAATAATTATGTCTCTTGAGTCGATTTGTTTATGAAGGTTTTTTCTAAATTTTTTATATGGTTTTTTCTTATGATAATTATTAGTTTTATCATATTTATTAGTTCTATCATATTTTGTTTTAAACCTTTTGTTTGAGTATTTCTTTGAATATTTTTTGGTTTAGATGTTGTAGGAGTAGTTATATTTTCATAACCGTATTGTTGACAGAAATTACCAAGTTCTTCTTTATTATTAATTCTGTCTTTCTTTATTTTTGCTTTAAGTTTTAAGTCTGAACAAATAGCTAATCCTTCTTTATTAATGTATCCAGATATTTGTCCGTAAGTCAAGGTTGCGTAGGGTATTTGATTATTATAATCGTCTCTTAGTTTTTGTCTTATCCTTTCTGCAAAAAGCTTTGGTAAACCTGTAACAAACCTTTCTTTCCAAAAGGCTTCGCCACAGTCTGGTCTTATCATTACTTTTGAAAGAAACATATCTTTATACCATCTATAATCTTGTAGTTTTCTACAAGTGAGGTTTAGAAGTATTTCTGAACTTTTTTCTTGGAATATATATGGATCTCCTATAAAATGTTTTATAATGCTAAAAAGAAGAGTAGCTATTGCATCTTCTTCTTGAGTTGGAGTTTGTTGGTTATTCTCGAGTTTTACGACAGTTTTTGTTGCGTCAAGAACTTGACGTTTATCATTATCATTTAAATACATTTCCCACCAATTTCTTAAAATTCCTGTAAACCCTGATATGATCATGCTTGCAATAGTTTTTTCAGTATTATCTCTAGTGCGATAAGCATTTGCAGCCATGTTCATTTCTTGAATCGTATTGAGAATTTGATGTTCTGTTAGTCCATCAATGTTCCATTCATAGATTGAAGAACCATCGTATGAACTTCTCATCCATGCGTCGTTTCGTTCTTCGAACTGAACATCTGGGAAAGTTGGTCTATGATAAAAAAAATTTGTTTGAGGACGACTAGTATTAGTATTACTTCTAAAATTTAATTTATTCGTGAACTGTTCATTTATTTGAGATATATTATTTGATTCAGAGTCTGATTCAGATTCTTGATTTAAAACATTTACTTTTAGATTACTTAATTTTTGTTCTAATTCATTAACTAGCTTTTTGTTATATCCTAAATTTGTATTAGAATCAATTTGATAAGGCTTAAATATTGGACTTTTATTATTTTCATTGTCATTATTTTTATTGTTCTTTTCTTTAAAAGAAGGAATCGTGACTTTATGATTATTTTCTATTCTATTTAATTGGTTACTCATAGTATACAGAATTTCATTTGAATAATTATTTTGACAAATAATAGCTTTAAGGTTTTCGTCTTTATCAGGCTTTGGAATTGTTAAAGGTAATCCTATAAATTTATTATCAATTACAACTGAGTCCTTTGGAGGATGTATTGAAGTTATAGTTTCATCGCTTTTCATGATTTTATAATTTTGAGTTATTTTTGGGGTCTCATAAATATTAATGAATGGGTTTGGAATGTCTTGTTCTTTACAATACATTTCGTACCAATTAAAAAATGTTATATGAGTTTTATTTCTATTAATGTAATCTCTCCATAAGAGTTGATGTTTAAATTCCTTTTGAGAATTATTGACTGATGAATAGTAGAACTCTCTTCTTTCTTTATTATAATAATAGTCAAATTCTTCTATAAGGTATTTCATATTAATATTTGAACTACTCATTTTGACTTAATTAAATTTGGGTTCTTTATTGATTAATTTCAGATTGAATTTCTGAAGGAGTGGGTTCGTAAACATAACTTTGGGTTTCTTCAGATCCTTCTTGATAAAAGGCCTGAGGAATTGGTCTATTAAAGTCTACATTTTTGAACTTTAAAGATTGAGATCTTTGAAAAGAAGGGGTTTTAGTTCTATTTATTGTTCCTGTTGATAGCCTTGAGGAGTTAGTTCTAAGATCTTCAAGATTAAAATTATTAAAATTGATATCAACTGATCCATCTTCATGTTCAGTGATATTTGATATGTGGTTTGAATTATCTATAGGTTTTGGATTACCAATATCTTGGAGATTCCAATTACATGATTGAGTAATTTCATTCCATTTTAGTCTTTTAGGAATTTGAATTTTTGTATTTTGAGGGTTGGCTTCAAATATTAATGTTTCATCTCTAGGGCTTGATATTTTAGTTTTTGGTTCAATAGTTGAAGTCATAGTTTTGTAACATACTCTGTAGATTACAGCTACTGGCTTAGTGTCTTCTTTAATTTCTAAATTCTTTGTTTTGATAGTGAGGACTAAGGTATCTAATATATTTGGATCAAATAATCCTACTGAAAAGTTGGGATAGCAATTGAAATAAATCGGGCCATTTGAAACATTAGTCTCTGCCATGGCTAAAACTGAATTTTGGAAATTAGTGTGTCTAGCATCTCTTAGTATTAATAAAACTGGGGCATCTATTCCTAATCTGAATAAAGGTTTGATAGCAACTTGGACCAATCCAATATGCAGAAATTTGTATTTTTGTCTATGTTGTATTATAGATGATTTGGATAAGAGGGTAAGATTACTATAATCTTTATTTATTGATACAGTTTGTTCTGTAGCTTTGATTGAATATCCTTGAAAGTAATCAAAAGTTCCTATTTTATAAACGGTTTTGACATCTTGTTTGGGAATTGTCCAATTTGTTAAACTTTGCTCGATATTTGAAATATGTACTTCTGAAGAATTCATATTGAGATCATTCTCATCTATTTTATCATTTTCAGAAGAATGTTTTTTAGTAAATAAATTCAACATAACTTTATATTTTTAACAAAACGTATTTATATATATATATATGGTACAAATCAAATACAAACCATGTATTTGTTGCACCCCTTACAAACCACAGTCTGCATATGTGCAGACTAGTTCTGCATATATGCATTGTCCCATATGAATGTATGTCCATTATATGTATATTCTTACACATATTCATATGCATATACGCAGAACCAATCTGCACATATGTAGACTGTGGTTTGTAAGGGGTGCAACAAATGTAAGATTTGCATTTTACGGAGCATCTATATATATATATACATACATATAATAAATAAGTAACTAACATGCCACGTGTCGTTTTCTGGTGAGCCGACTTCAGTATTTTCCCGCCTAAACATGTCTCTGGATGCAGTTTACATTATAAGTTCAATTAGCACACCCACATTCACTTCTCCTTAAATCTCTTCTTAATTCAATTTTTTTAATTTATATGTTACATTTACTACCCTTATAATTAGGTATGTAGTTTACTTTTAATCTCTTACTTTTTTATTTTTCATTTTAGACTCTTATCATATAAACATAAATAATGTATATGAACTAAAATGCATTAAAAACATTTCTATTTTTTATAAGTTATATCATTGTAATCGCTTCGTCAATACCTTCGAAATGGGTCCAATATTGAATATTTTTGAATTTAATTATATTATTAAATATCATAAATATATATGAATTAATGTGTCATGATTAGTATGAGATTTGTTGAAATTAGTATGAGATTTGATACAAATAAACACTAAATAGTCGTGATTTTCTTTTTGCAATTTCATATCAATTTTTACTTCAAAGTCGAATTACTTCGACGAATTACAATTCTATCAAATTCCATTATGTCAACGAAACACCCTTAAAATTAACATAAGGGATTTAATTACTTGGAAAAAAAGATATCACTTATCAACTGACTTTTGGATTATGAGTTCGAACCTTTTTCAAAAAATATGAGTTTCATTTGCTGTATGTTTTGCCATGACCATAAATAAAAACCACGGACAGTCATTATCGAAGGTTGGTTTGTTTCTGAGACAACCGATCTTCACCCATGGTTAGTTGTATGTTGCTTTATCTAGAGTAAAAAGTAGACAAAGTTTAAAAATATTAATTATAAATGATGATGATATAATTAACAATAGAACAAAGAATGTTGTATATAAAGAAGTATTTGGTAATTTATGATACGTGGTTCTTATTTTATTAATATTTTAACTATGTACTTTTCCATTATTTCATTTACGTTATATTATAAATTTTTAATATTTTTATTAATTTTTTGCAAAACATTCTTTGTGAAAACTGCCTAAAACACGGACATTTTGTAACCAGGTGCAAAAAAAACAACTTTAAAGGGAAAAAAGCTTGGAAAAGTAGCATCGTACTTTCGATGATCATTCGTATCTGTAAGATAAGTTTTCTGGTATGATTTATTTTTTTTAAATTACTCTGTGTAATACACGGTTCAAACCTATTATATATATATAAATAGGGTTGGGTTCCGTTGAGAAGTTAGGGTTAAGGTGAAAATCGTGAGAAGTTGTTATGAATACACATTAGAATGAGAAATGAAAAAATTACCCACCAACTTTTGTGATGGTTAGTGACAAATCACCTTTAGCGACAAATTTCCTAAGGAAAACTTTCTAGGTAAAAGTCTTTCGTTTAATAGTGTAACCGATCAAAATTCATAGAACCGGAATCGGAACCGGCGGTTCCTGAAATGAAGGAACCGTAACCGAAATCGCTTAGATCGGTTCTCTATATTTTGGAACCGGTCCAGAATCGTTGAGAACCGGTTTCAGTTCCGGGTACCTGGTGTCAATTTTTTTATTTTTTATTTTAACATTTCATAAAATAAAAACTTAATTTTATGTCTAATAAGTATTGATGGTTGTGTAACGTAAGTGTTTAATCTAAAAGGTAAATCTATTAACTCAATTTTAGTTATATTAAATATTTGAACTTAACAAATATATAAATAATTTTTATTAAAAATAATGGGTATCCGTCGGTTCCTGTTCTGCCAGCAGGACCGGGTATCCGGTCTCAGGTAAACAATTCCAAAAAATGAGAACCTTGTTATATAATTTTTCTGAAAATGGTCCTTGTGTTTCAATAAATCGAAAAATCACCCTTATTCTTTACATGTGGTTTCTGAAATGCATCACTTGCCCTAACTCGCCGTACAAAGAAATCCTTAAATGATGAGCATTTTAATGATTTTGCATATTCATTTAATTAAAATTGAGTATCCAAGCATATATAGGTATAAGGTCATGCGTACCCGTACCTAATGAACCCAATGAACCCACTTGCCACCTCAGTGCCACATCAGTTTTTCTCTTTTCTACCCTCCTTACCCAAAAGTGGAGTACCAGTACCAAATGAACCCAATGAACCCACTTGCCACCTCATCTTTTTTAATTCTTTTATTTATACATTTAATTATTTAACAAAATAAAAATATTTATATATTTTTTAATAAATAAAAATAAGATAAATAATAAAAATAAAAATTCATATCATTCATTAAAAAATTAAAAATTACAAAATACAAAACACTAAAAAAATAAAAATTACCTAAAATTATGATATTTTCTAATTTTCTCTTTTCTTGCGGTGTATCCGATCGGTTACGACGGGATATAGGTGTGGTGTTTGGATTCATGATGAAATTTGAGATAAATGGAAGAAGGTATTGAATTTGAGAGAAATGGAAGAAAATATGTTTTGGTGTAAAAAAATAAGATGGTATAGGTTAATATATATAGTGTGATTAATTTGAAAAAAAAAATAATTTTTTTTTTGTAAAATAGCCGTTTACCAACGGAATTGTTTCAAAAAAATTAAAAATAAAAATAAAAACAATTTAAATAGGCAACGGGTTGATCGGGTTGGTGAACCCTGTAGCCGAACCTGATTGGTACCCGATCACCCCCCTTAGCGATGCCCGATGAAACCCGCTGGCCATTTGATGAGCCCGATCCCTTACCCGATCACCGCTACGGATGGTCTAATGTTTTTAATATTTTTTTTAATAAAAATATAAATAAATTACCCCCTCTAGTAGAAATGCGAGCCCAACCCAAAACTAAAATAACAAAACCTCTTTAATTACAACATTCTCCCTAAGCTTGTTCCCACAATATTAAACAAACCCAATAAATACAAAGAACGCTCCCGACTTGATTACAGCCTCTTTCAGCAAGATCGATCTAGAAATTTTTTCATACGGTGGCAACATATTTTTTCATACGATTTTCATTGACGTGTCTTCGTCTTTTTACCGACGTTCAGTATCGCCAAATCCCCAGCGTTATGAGGGATTTTTAAAGTTCTTTTCTTGATTTCGAAGGATTTTTAAGTTTTTTAATCAATTTCGAGAGACTTTTTGGGTATTTTTGGTTGATATAAGAAGAGCCGAGTCGAGTAACAGGTTAATCGAGCCGAGCTGGGAAAAAAATACTAGGCTCGAGCTCGATTAATTTTTCAAAGTCGGGTTCGAGCTTGAGCTCGTATATTTTTCAATGTTCGAGCTCGATGCTCGTTTATGAGCTCGAATTCGAGATCGATTAACTCGTTTATGTACTCAAGATCGACAATTTTTATATTTTGATTATATAATTGGTAAACATATATATATGATACGCTCGAAAAAGTGTATGCTCGAATGGCTCGGCTCGACTCGATTCGTAAAGCTTAGTCGAGCTTTAGAACGAGTCGAGTCGAACATTGGTGTTATGGAGTTCGCCTCGTTAACTTAAACAAGCTTTATTTTGTGTTCGAGATCGACTCGAGCTCGATAACTATTAGGCTCAAGCTCGAGATAAACAAACTCGAGCTCGAGTAGCTCGTTAAAAGCTCGACTCGTTAACACCCCTGGTTGCAGGTGTGGAGGGAGGGTAAGGACCCGGTCTCAGTGAGAAAGGAGTCATGGATAGGTCATCATTTTTATATAAATAAAATATTAAATATTAAACACACTTGTACATAAGCTTTAAAAACATGTACACTCGAATAAAAAAATTCAAAATCGTCAAATTACCCTTCAACTAACGAGGTATCCGTTAAGGGAGTTAAGACAAATGACGTCTTTCAAACCCAAATATAAAGAGTAAGAATAATTTTTCGAATTATTAAAGTACAAGGACGATTTCCAAAATTCCGATGTAACCATAGGGACCAAAAAGTGGAGTATAAATAAGAAAAATAAAGCTATATATTTCATATAGGAATGAATAGTTTCGAATAAAAAATACAAAATGTTATCATATTTTATGTCTGCATTTATATATTTTTTTCAAGATTATACCAGTACATTTATGATCTATCGCCAACAATATTGACAAAAAAAAAATCATGGATAAAAGGTGATCGATATGGACCTTAACACTAACATATAATTAAGTAAGTTGGAAAACGTATCAAATTAAACCGGCCACTTGTGTTGTGGTGTACTGGTAAAGTCTTTAGGGTATGTAGTGGAAATTCTCATCTTTTTATGGTTTAAATCCAGACGTTGTCAAAGCTCTTGTGGTCATAGAGGTTCACCTGTGACGACTCCAGGCCAATCGTGATCGCTTAGAGATGAATCACACAGATTCATATATGAACTCGTCCCGTGTATTTTTACGATTAAACAGATATAAATCGGGCCGGGCTTAAACCGGGCTTGGGCCGAGAATTTTGGCAAAAACAGGGCCTGTTAGGGCCCGGGGGGCTTGACCGGGCTTTGGGCAGAGATTGGCCCGCCCAAAGCCCGGTTATTTCTGAGATCAAAGCCCGGTCAAGAACAGAAACAAGAACAGATATATAACCAAACAGAAACAAGAACAGATATATATACAGAGACGAATTCAAACTTCTATTTCAAAATCCTCCTTATTTTACATCTATATATCTATTTATTTATCAATGTTTGTGGAGATTGATCGACATATACCATAGTAATGTTTCTGTGACAAAATGGTATCAGCGGCGTTGGGGGCGAGCGTGGGAGCCGGAGCTGGTATCATCACGACCGGAAGTAGATGCCTCCGGCTCATTATTTGCCGGAGGAGCTGCAACACGACCGGAAAAAGTTGATGCCCCCGGCTCATCATTTGCCGGAGGTGGCGCAGCGGGAGGAGCTGCAGGTGGAGCAGAGGGAGGAGCAGCAGGTGGCGCCGCTGGTGGAGCAGCGGGAGGAGCTGCAGGTGGCGCCTCGGGAACAACAGTGGGGCCATCACCTCCATGGCCTGGTCAAACAGCTGAGGATTCTGAAGAAGCATATCCTTCAGGTAAAACAAATGGTTTAAATCAAACAAAATTGAACTCATCACGTAAACACTAAAATTGAACTCATCACGTAAGCACTAAAATTGAACTCAACTCCAACTCACCATACAGGTTCTCATATGGAAGTTGAGTTGAGTGCTGTTTCTGAACACCTTGCGACAGTACTGCCACCTCCTATTCGACATTTTTGGCAGAGATTGGGTTGTAAGACTGAAGCTTACATCTCTATTATAAATAGGGAGGATTTAGCGTGAAAAATTTGGAGGGAAATTCTGTTCCCATATTATAAATCGAGAGAGAAGGAGGAATCATAACTGACCAGTTTGGTTCTTCGAAGAGCTTTTGGGGAGCACATGCTGATAACGTGTAAAAGAAGATAATATTCTCCCCATCCATTATTCTGTAATACATAAAAGATTAATTAAATAAATGGTTAATCAATCCTTCATTTGGATGAAAGCTAAACAGTTCATAGAGGTTATAGCACAAACAGTTAAAAAACAAGATTGTTATAGCGTATACCATAAAGAACATGCAGGCTGGAGCAAAAAAACCAAGCAGAAGTAGAGAAACAAAAATCGTTGGAAGTTTAAAAATTGAGATCAGAAAACTTACATGTTGTGAAGCAAACCAGATTTCCAGATTTCGTTGGAGTATTGATGGAGGTGCTTACCAGATTTCCAGAATTCGTAATAGCCAAAATATTGTTTTTAGCCAAAATATATAGGAGGAAGAAGGGACTTATTTTTGGGGCTTAATGCAAAAATTAATGCAAATTAATTTCGAAATTAATGCAAAAATTTAATCAATTTCCAAAAAAAAAAAGAATTAGCTTTCTTTCTCTCTCTCATTACAGTTCCTGGTTTCCAAAAAAATTTCCTGTTTTCCATATAAAAAGAATTAAATTTTTCTCTCTATCTAGAAATTAAGTAAATATGCTTTAAATTGTAGTACATAGTGCTTAAATTGTTGTTTTTAAGAGTTTGGAGGCTTCATGCTTTATAATATAGTATATAGATATAATTGCAACAATATATTTTCATTTGCAATTTTTCATTTTAATCAAAATATCAAGAGGATCCAATCTAATCTAAAGAATAACCAATAATAACATTAAAACCAGTCCGAGTCCGATTGGATGATAAAATCCACTATCCAATAGATTACGGGATCAAATCAGATCCACTTAAATTAATTGGATTTCAACCCAACTTCCAAAAAGATATATACTGATTCATTTAGAGATAAATATATCGGATTCATTAAAAGATGCACAAGTTTTCTTCCATACTAATACTAGTGAACATATAACTATGCAAATTCGATGCAAAACAACATACATATATAAACCAACTACCAAAAAACTCGACAAAAACAAACACCATTTGGCTAACATATATAATTGACCCAAAAACCATATAAACATATTTGCAAAACTCACATTCTAACCTGTTGCACACCACTCCTCGGTGGAATATGTTGAAAATTATACTAAAGATAAATATATGGTATGAATCTGATTCAAATTTTGTTTTGGGTATAACAGAATTTCCCTCAAAAAACCTATGGGAACAGAATTTCCCTCCAAATTTTTCACGCTAAATCCTCCCTATTTATAATAGAGATGTAAGCTTCAGTCTTACAACCCA
This sequence comes from Saussurea involucrata, assembly GCA_033807775.1. NCBI lineage: Eukaryota > Viridiplantae > Streptophyta > Magnoliopsida > Asterales > Asteraceae > Saussurea > Saussurea involucrata. Next base: position 167,073,973 of record CM066322.1, read on the forward strand.
ATCTCTGCCAAAAATGTCGAATAGGAGGTGGCAGTACTGTCGCAAGGCATCAACATTTTGCTAACAATGTTTGGAGGAGCTATCATATCCCTCAGTATGTTAGGTTCTGTATTTAGAGGGAATCCATTGTCTATCATTTCATCCATTAGCTGCAAGAAATTCAACTTTGTGGCTTAAACATTTTAAAGCATGAACATCCAAATAACTACAAGTAAGTGGACTTGTTAAGCAACATAAATCTTTAATATAAGAAAACTAAACTACAGTTTCTGATATATTAATCACAGTGTACAACTTAAATCCAACATACCTCATATACAATAACAAAGTTGGTCTTTAAATCCAACATACCTCATATACTACTTAATTGCAAGTGTAAAATAATTTACATTCTTATCTTTATAACCAACAAAAGACTATTTTGGTTGTCAAGAAAATTTGGTCTTTTCGTTAAAACTGAAATATCAATGACTAGAACATAGGTATCATAGATGGATACAAATTTGGAAAAGGTAATGCGTTGGTGAAGCAATCACCGGTAAAACCTAAATTCCAACGAAAATATATCTCCATAAATAGAACATAAAAGGAAACAATAAATCAATTTTTAGAAAAATCGTAGGAATACCTTGAAGGAATCAGGTTGAGGGATTGTTTGCTCCCAAAACCAAGCACAGATTGATCGATCGATCGACACGATGACCGGTCAACTGCTTCTCCAACATCACCTCTCTGCAAATGTGATTGTAATTTCAATTAAGAAACAGAAACACAAACACTGGGATCTTCAATTTTAATGGTTTTAGTAGAAAGAATGCTTTGACATACCTGGAATCTGAAAGACTGCAGCATATCTGTTGAGTGGATGAATGAATTGAAGTTGGATTAGTGAGTGCAGGTTTTTAGGGCACGAAAAGGTTGATTTCCCCCAAATCGAATTGACTCCGAACAGGGCTGCTGGACGATGAAGCCATTTGCATATGAATTCATGTAAGTTTTGCATCTTTTAATTTTTTTAACAAAAAAGATATAAAATGGATCTATGTTGGAACCGAAATAGGTCAAAATATGAATAAAGTAGAATGAAATTTAATCATAGGGTGTTTACGGGTTAACAAGGAAAATGTGAAGCGAACCACAAGAGGCCGGTATTGATTACCCGAACCAAAACTCAATCATAGGTTGAACCGAACCGCACTGAACTGAAATAAGGCAGTTACTTGCGGTTTGGTTCACGCTTACCCGAAGTTATAAAAGTATCATTTACAATATAAAAATGGTACTGAAATATAAATTTAAAAATCATTAAACAACAGATAAATAAAAATAATCAAAACACGACAAATTAAAATATAAGTTTAATCGTTTATAAACATCCATTATTTGGTTACTCTCATATTCTTTCACGACTTCATACCGCCATGTTTAATCATCCATCGTTATAATTGACAACAAAACGTAAAAGATGTTTACTCATTTAACTTGAGGTTAATAAATGATATAAATTAAATGTTATATATACATCACATCTGGTTCGGTACCTAAAATTCAAAACCGAAACCGACCCAGCTTTTTCAGTTTCGGTTTCTTGATTTTCAGATTTTCCGGTTATCGGTTTTTTAGGTTTTGGATCAAACGATTCAGCTCGGTTTTCCCTCCTTTTTTTTGACACCCCTAATGTTTGATCATGTATTTGGTTTGGCATAAATTAGAATGAAACTTGTCGAAATAATTTGAATCTGTCAATGTGGTTTGTTGAATATAGTAGTATCGGTTTTGCATATGTCAATTTATATTTTTAATCTGCCGAATTTCAATATGAAATTTTCATGTAGCTTGTAAAAATTCATAACAAATCCCTCGTTTATCGGATTATTGCGTATCATATATTTTTGAAAACCTGCAAATGTCTACATTGATTTATTGTCACATGAGCAAACTGTGATTTTTTTGCCAAGACGTCTAAAATATGTGTTGGTCTCGTTTTAGACCATGGCAGGGCGACTGTTTTCAAAAATTCGTATACAATTCATTTTAAATCTGATTCAATTCATTCTTGATTCTTTGGAATCACAAGACTTTTATTTTAGAAGTGTTGAAATATGTTATATAGATACATTAATTCTTTTCTAATTCGATGTGTTTTGGGGTTGTAGGAACTTCAGGGGGTGGGGGTTGTTTGTGACTTTGTCTGAAGTTGTGGGCGGCGACTCACTTCCTGGTGTTCAAAAAAACCGGAAACCGAGATGAATCGCTTGATCCGAAACCGAAAAAACCGAAAACCGGAAAAATCAAAACCGAAAACCGAAAAACCGGGTATTCACGGATCGATTTCGATTTTAAGTTATAGGTATCTGCAGGGTAACCGATCCAAACCGATATATAATAGAATTAATAATATTATATTTAATATTAACTATTTAAACTTTGAATAGTCGTCAACCGAATAGTAGATATTTTTAAACAATAAACTTATTTTAATTTCTTGTTCTTGGATTATTTTTATATTTTTGTTATTTAATGCAAGCACCTGAGTGAATATTTGATAGGTTTATGCTTGGTCTCCTGTGTAATTTGACCATCTTGCCCCTGAACAAACTAAATTATGCCCAACTTCAAATTGCAGCAGTTATAACTCCAAAACCTATACGTATAATCATTTACAAACTCAATAAACTAGTGTTGGGTCCGTACATTGCATGGTGGCTATAATTTATTTTTATAGATAATGAGTTGAATTAAAATAAAACGTAATTCATCAATTAATATATGTATATATATATATATATCAAAAAATAAACAAAATCTTCATCATTGATTACTATTTTATATTGCACTATAATATGTACCATTTGGTTGGTTTTGATTTCAACCATGGTTATAGATAATCATTCATCCATCTTTTTTATATCCATCATTTTTTCTTCCAAATTATCATATTACCGCTAATGTGGGATAATTAAACATAACCTTATTTCAAGATTGTGGAATACCCAAAACCTCATTGTTTTGAAGTCATCATCTTTTTTTTCTCTTTTAAATTTGCGCCACACTTTTTACCATTTGATTGATTTTGATTCCTACTATGTTTATAAATTTCAAAACCCTTCATTCCTCTTTTTTATATTCATTATCTTCTTCCAAACTATCATATTCCCACCAGTGTGGGATGATAAAAATCAACCTTATTTCTAGATTTGAGGGATACTCAAACCTCATGTTGTAAAATCATCATCATTGGTTTTCCTCTAATTTCGCACTCTAATTTTACCATTTAGTTGTATTTGATTTCAACCAAGGTTATAGATTTCACAACCTTTCATCTCTTTTTTTATACCCATAATTTTCTTCCAAACTATCATATTACCACCAATTTGAGATGATGAAACTTAACGATATTTTAAGATTTGAGGATTACTTAAACCTCATGGTATCATTCGTTTTTCTTTAATTTTTTACTATTATTTTTACTATTTGGTTGGTTTTGATTACAACCATGGTTATAGATTTCAAGTCATTCACCCCTCTTTTAATACCTATCATCTTTTTTCAAACTATTATATCACCACCAATGTGGGATGATGAAACTGAATCTTATTTCAAAATTTGAGAAATACTCAAACCTAATGGTCCAATATCATCATCCTTGGTTTCTCTTTTAATTTTGCTTAATAAATTTTACCATTTGGTTAGTTTTGATCCAACCATAGTTATATATATTGATGTCGATATTGAATGATATTGATATATTGATTGATTGGATATGGTAAAATGAGTCAACTTTATTTGTTATAAATAAATATTTTTATTTTTTTGCAAAAAATAAGGTGGCTAAATTGAGTCAACCGTAGGAGTTAACACAAAAACATTCATCCCTCTTTTCTTATACTCACTTTATACTTCAAAACTTGCATCTTCTCATCAATGTAGGATGATGCAAAAATAAGGTAAGCTAAATTGAGCTGACCACATGAATTAACACGAAAACATACATCCTTTTTTTCTAATAACCATTCTTACTTCAAAACTTTTATCTTTTCATCAATGTTGGATGATGAAACTCAACCACACAAAAACATTCATTCCTCCTTTATTATACTCATCTCATACTTCAAACTTGCATTTTCTCACTAATGTGGGATGATACAAAAACAGAATAAGCTAAATTAATCCAAGCACATGAATTGACACAAAAACATCCATCCCTCCATTCTTATAGCCACTTCCAACTTCAAAACTCAACCACATTTCAATGTTTGTGGAATACTCAACTCTCATGATGCCAAGTCATTCTTGGTGGTTTCTCCTTGGGTTCTCTTTTTAAATTTTGTCTAATTATTTTTACTATTAGGTTAGTTTTGATCCAACCATGGTTATGTATATTGATGTCGATATTGATTGATTGAGTATTGTAAAATGAGTCAACTTTATTTGTTGTATAAATATATTTTTTCTTTGCAAAAATAAGGTAGGCTAAATTGAGTCATTCGTAGGAGTTGACACAAAAACATTCATCCATTCTTTCTTATACTCACTTCATACTTCAAAACTTGCATCTTCTCACCATTGTGGGATGATGCAAAAATAAGGTAAGCTAAATTGAGTTGACCACATGAATTAACACAAAAGCATTCATCTCCTTTTTCTTATAGTCATTCCTATTTCAAAACTTTTATCTTTTCACCAATGCAGGATGATAAAACTCAATCACATTTCAATGTTTGTGGAATACTCAACTCTCATGATACCACCTCATTCACCTTGGTTGTTCCTTCAATATATATAAATAAAATGGATGGTGAAAAGCAACCAACTTAAACTTGAGATGGTTAGCCAAAATTAGCCAACCACATGAGTACATATAGAGGGTCAACTAAAATAAGCTAACCCATGAGTTTTCACAAAGACTTTCCCTCCTACTAATAACGACACACATCATTCTTTCATTCTATATGATAGGGGTGGTATTTTTTGCAAACCACTGCATTTGTGAAAACTATGCAACCTAACTATACACCATAAGATTAAATCATCAATGGCTAGGATTCATCCAATGGCATAAATTGTAATTACTTTACCTTTTGAAATTATTTTACTAAATAAAAGACACGTGAAAAAGGCATATTTGTCAAAAAGTGTCTCCATTAACCATCCCAAAAAATCAGCAGAATTCATAAAAGCATCTTCATCCCAAAAAATCAGGAGAGAGAGAGAGAGAGAAAAAAAAAGTGCAGGTTCATCTTCATCCCAAAAAAAAGAACACAATGTTTTGGGGATCTGCAGGTTCAAAGTCATCCATTCCTGCCATCTTCATCGCTTCCACCACCGCCTCCGCCGCCGCCGGAAATAGGCACCACCACCGTCGCTGTCCACCAAATCCACCGACGCCGCCGCCGGAAACAGACAACACCACCGCCGATGTCCACCACAGTCACCACCACCACCGCCGGAAACAGACACCACCGCCGCCGCTGTCCACCACAGTCACCACCACCGCCGCTGACCACCATAGTCACCACCACCACCGCCGTCCACCACAGGCACCACCATGATTTATGATTCAAAGATTTCTGGGTTTATGATTCAAGATTCAAGATTTCTGGGTTTATGATTCAAGATTCAAGATTTCTCGGTTTATGATTCAAGATTCAAGATTTTGTCTTCATCAAGATTTTCTGGGTTGAATTTCATGGATTCATGATTTTTGGGTTTCTACTGGGTTTCGATTCATGATGTTCTTCATCATGAAGATTTCTGGGTTTATGATTCAAGATTCAAGATTTTGTCTTCATGAAGATTTTCTGGGTTGAATTTCATGGATTCATGAATTTTTGATCTAAATTCTGGGTTCATGAATTTTTGTATTCTGGGGTTCATGAATTTTTGTATTCTGGGTTCATACCCAGACGAAGAAGAACCGATAATATGTTAAATCAAATGGGATATTAACAAATCCCATTAATTTAGGAAATTACCTAATTAGATAACAATTTTCGGAATATTGAAAAAAAAAATTAATATGTAAAATGACCTCTATACCCCTATGGTTATATATTAATTAATAATTAATTTTAATTAAATTTATTAAAATGATTGGTGGAGAAGTGGTTTGCATAGTTTTTACAAATGTACTGGTTTCTAAAAGAAACCTCCCCTATATATATGTTGACTTATAATATATTAATGACATGTTTAATATTGTAATCTCTAAAATTCACCTTGGTTGTCCCTTTAATATATATAAATAAAGGGAATGGTGAAAACAACCAAGCCAAACTTGAGATTGTTAGCCAAAATTAGCCAACCATATGAGTACATATAGAGGGTCAACTAAAATAAGCTAACCCATGAGTTTTCACAAAAACTTTCCCTCCTCATAATAAATACACACATATCATTATTTCATTCTATCGTCTCCTCACCAATGTGGGATAACCGAAACGAACCATATTTCAATATTTGATGAATACTCAAACCACATTATACCACCTCATTGATATATATATATATATATATATATATATATATAAGTTATCTGTAATAACTGTAAGAACCAATCTCAACCACAAATCAAACGATAAATTAAGAAATTAATATTTTTGGTAATTTAATTTAAATTTTCAATTAAAGGGCATCTTGGGTATTTTAAAAATATCCTCTCTCCTTTCTCCTCCCTCCTCCCTCCTCTCTCCTCTCTCCAATCTCCGATCTCCAACGAAAACCAGTTACACAATAGGCATTGTGATACCCAAAACAAATAAATACCATTGTGATACTCAAAATGCATAAATACCATTGTGATAAAATGTAACAACCCGATTTTATAGGTATTGAGAGTTTGGTGGCCAAAGTGAGAAGATTGAAACTTTAGTGTCCAAGGGGGTGAAAACAAGGAAGTTAAATAAGAGAAAACCCTATTTCTTCTTGATTCTTATGTTTCATACGATTGGGAGGAGAAATTGGAAGAAGAGAGGAAGAGCTCATCTATGGTGGAAATGAGGAAGAAGGATAGCACCATGGGAGTGAAGACTTCATCTTCTTCAAGGTATGAACCCTATCCCTTCTTCTTTATAGTTGAGGGTGTTGTTTTGGTAACTTGGAGTTTTGTAATCTTTGGGATTGTGAGTTCTAATCAATGGAATAAGAAACAAATGATTTTGGGAGTGATTCCCTCATGTTTTGGATCAGATCATTGAGAAATCTCTTCTTCTTTGTTAAACAATCTCCATTTCAATGGTAGATTTGGGTTTTGTCAAGAATGTGATTTTGGGGTTTAAGGGATGAATCATTGGATGGGTTTTAGATGGATTTCATTAGATTAAATGATGTTTTTATGATTGGTAATTGTGGGGAAAGGTTTAGAACATCCATTATTTCATTTAGAATGCTTAAAAATCGATTTGGGAGCATTTTGGGGGGTATTGGAGTTGAGTTTTCGGACTGGTTTTGGCTGTGCAGACTTGGGAGAGACGAACAGGTGGTCCCGCGGTTTGTCCCGCGGTTTGCAAACCACGGGACAAGTGGCGGGAGCCCCTGTTTTGTGCGTCTTCTTCGGTTAGCTTCTTGTTTCGGGTCTGGAATCGAGGCATCGTTTGGGGGTTTGTTTTAGGGACTTAGTAGGGATGTTTTGGGATGTAATTAGATGGTTTAACACCATTCTTGTGACGTCCAATTCAGGTGTTCGGTTTGAACTAAAGTATGTCCCGGAGCGTGTGTCGAGGTGCTAAGGCTAAGGTGAGTTCCCTAAACCTTTTTACGACGTAAAGTGTTAAATGTTTTAACTGATTATGGTTTCATTTACAAGCATGAATTGTTTGTAACTGCCACGCATGTTTTCCCATGAACTACATGTTTTACTTAAGAAAGCTTATTATGATATGATGAAATGAGAATGATGATTTAAAGGATTTAAAGTTGCATGTTTTATGAAATGAATGACGTGCTATGTGGAGTCGGTCTGCACTGTAGGATCAGAGAATGATCATCGGGGTCTGATGATCCCTTGGATATGTATGACAAACTGGTAGGTTGGAATTCGTTTCCTCCTATTTCGAGTAGAGGGGAGTCTGCGTAGGCTCCAGAAGAGGGCGAAATGGGAGTCTGTTGGGGCCCCGATCGCGGAATGTTTATGTGATCCAATACACAGTGCAGTACCATGCTTGATGATATGTTAAGGTTTACGATGAATCTTTTATAAACGTTTTCATACTGTTTTACATGTTGTTTTCGGAGGGAATTCACTAGACTTGTTGGTCTAACTCTCGCTTTCAAAACTAAACCATTTTTAGGTAAGCAGGTAGTAGAAGGCTCAGGTTAGTGAGCAAGAGCAAGATAGAGTACAGGTGCAGCTAGAGGCAGTGCATGTGCCACTTGTAGCAGTTAGATTATTCTCAGTTGTGTATAGGTTGTTTCCGCCAACCTTAGTCTGAGATTGATGTAAAGAGAATTTTGAGACCCGATTTTGTATATGTTATGATTTAATGCTATGTATGACTTGTTGCGTAAATTGGGATGTTACAAATGGTATCAGAGCCATAGTTTAAGGGATTTAGGTGACCGGACGGGCCTAAACTTAAACTTGGGAGTAGAAATCATAACTGAGAATCAGGTAATGCGTTAAGAGGGCACTAATGTAGATACAGGAAATGCGTTAGGAGGACACTATTATAGAGATAGGACTAATAGGGTACTGAGGACTGTCATGTGAGGTAAGTTTGGGATTTCACCTGCCCAGTGTAATTGCGAACTTACAGGTACATGTATGTGCTTAACCTACCTTATTAACCTACCTAGTGTTTATATCGTATTCCAGTATGCTAGAATGTCAACAAGATCCCTGAAGGATAGACTGAGACCCATTGTTGGGGAAGTTTCATGAGAAGTCATTTATGTCGTGATGTATGTATACACCGTAGAGAAGGAATGTTGTATAGAATGTTATGAGTCGTCTAGAGGTAGCTCTTCGGGGATTCAGAGAGGATGAATGTGTGAGTTTGAGTAGGGCTCCGGTGTCGAGAGAGTCCCAGTTCTAGGAATCATGGAATAGATCAGTCGGGGTGGTAAGGAAGGACTGTGTCGAAATCTTGAAAGTATCAACGGAGCTCTGGATTCTTAATCGAACTTTTAAATGGCAGGGTAAATGAAATAAGATGCTTTTAGTGAAATGAAACCATGTGGAAGTGGAAAGTGAGATAGTTGATTAAAACAAAATAGTATGAAAGGGTTGAGTAAGCGAGATGTGGAAAGCGTGTTCATCAAGCTATTGCATGACCGAGAGGGCGACCATTGGTCGTAGGTGGAGTGTCAAGGATAAGTTGCGTAAGTAAAGCGGTGGACCTTGTTTGGGTGAGTAGCCTTCAATTGCAAGTAGAGTCTCATGCATGGCGATCTTTTATGTAACATAAAATTTCCATGATTTAAGTTAAATGTGTAAATATAAATTTTGATCGAAAATGAGTCAGAATGTGCACGTGTATGTTTAAAGAAAAGGTGATCTCATTCACATTGCACATTGAAACCTTGAGCCTAACAACTTGCAAAATATCCCACTCTTTTAATGATAAGTCAAATTTGTTGCAAAAGGTCGAGAAAATGGTTACCTACAATTCTTTTATAACCAAAATGCTTTTTGATCCATCGATATCATACAAATGAGTGTGAGAACCGACCGGTTTGCTTGGTTTCGGTATTTTCTTTCAGAATTGTGTCATATGAAAAGATTTTCATGCGGTTAATTACTGTCATAACAACATCGTTCAGAGTGAGTAAGATTAAGGTTCACGAAAGATGCATGCAAGCGATTCTCGAATCTTTGTGCAGGGCAGTGAAGTTATAATAGTAATGGGGTCATGTGTACCCAAGATGTTTCCAAGTGTTGTTTTTTTTAAATGATAAAAGGTACGAAATGATTTATCTATTGCGTTGTCATTCATGAAGGCTATGAACTCACTAGGTCGTAGGATATTGTATGTTAAGCTAAGGAAGAACTTCAAGAGGGGAGAAGTTTTGGACAAAGTCAGGAAAGAATGTTGTAGCCTTAATATTTGTGTTCAAGAGGAAAGGTGAACAGTGGTATAGTCGGAAGTGGATTATAGTATCGATTGTATGAGGGTTTGCACCCTTGTTCGGTAACTGGAAGTACGGTTGTCAAGGGACGGTTGTGTCCAGAGGAAGGATTTGAAGCCTTCGAGGTGATGGTTTTTTTTTGGAACTCGTTATGAGTGGTGTAGTGAGGAAGAATGAAATGTCTATGGCGTAGGAATATGAGTTTCGAGGTGAGCTTGTAATGTTGATGTTATATGAGTAGGTTTCAAAAAGAGGGAGTCGAATCATGAAGTTGATTATGATATGATGGAAGTATTAGGTTCCGTAAGGAACCCTTGTTAAAGAATAAGTTAAGAAAGTAGTTACAGGTTGTCAGTTGATGTAGAAGTCGACAGTTGTGTAAGATGGCCGAGGCCGAAGACTTGAACTAGAAGGTTGAAAGTTGATAGAACACCTTGTAGGGGTGCTGAGTTAGTGAGAGACCGCTGTTGTTGAACATCGTTCTATTTTCGAGGTGTGGAGGGTCCATAGAAGGATAAGGTGTGTAACACAAATGGAGTGAGCGTAGACTATATCAGGCAGTAAGGAAATGTGTCGTGTCCATGTAAGGGCTCGGATCGTAAAGAGCTAGCTAGAATGTTTATGTTTAAGCGAATTGAGAACTCGTGAGTTATAGTTCAACAAGTTGGGCAAAGAGTACACGGATGTGTAGTGACAGTATTTGTCGAGCTAATGTGCTAGCTAATGCCATAGTGATGTGGTGTAGAGAGAGAGGAAGCATCGAATAGAAGCCTTTTTAGGGTTTCGGATGAGGTGTACGGTTTGGAACCAGATTGTTGGAACACGTAGGGTGTAAGTTGACGTTGTGGTATGTTTATGTTTCGGGATAGAATGACGGAGTGGTGGTGGTGGTTATCCAAAGGAGAAACCAAGTGCTTTTGGTTGTAAGAGACGCTAGGTAAGCATATTTCAGGATCATTTGAAGTTTAAAGAAGATGATGGGTGTGTAGTCAAATTGTCGAGGAATATATGTGAACTCCTTAAAGAGTGTGAGCTATTGATTCTGTGTGAAAGAAATGTCTGAGAAAGTAAAAGTTGGAGATTAAAGAATGTGTAGTGAAGTCGAACACTGGTGTCGTCTCAAAACGACTTGGTGGAATGCCTTAAGTTAGGATCTTGATGCAACTGGTTGGTTATGTAAGTTTTGAGGAAGTGATATCAGCATGTGGAAAGGTCGGGAGAGGGGGGCAAGTAATGTTTGGTGGGCGGTGCTCCACGCTAACGTGGGGAAGTGAAGACTGTATGTAGAATTAAGCGAGTAGATTGGAAGTAGTAAGCTTGACAGAAACACCGAGAAGTAGAGTAGTGTATGTTGATTGTCGGCGATTAGTATGCGAACCTTTGGAAAGAATATTGAGGAAGGAAATTGTGTATGATTTTGTGCAGGAAAGAAATGGATAAGACAATTGAACGAGTTAAGTTAGTGACTTTGCGAGAAATGTATAACCGAATTGGCCGTGTAGCGTTTAAGCTAGTGAAAATAGTATGGTGTGACCATGGTTACTCCTCCCAGTCGAGTGAGAATAACCGAAGTATTGTTTTTTTTTTGACCGAACGAAAGTGGCAATCAGCGAGAAATGGTTGTGGTTCAATTTAAGTTTAATTCGAGTAGGAACAGTAGTCTACGAGTTAGAAGTACCGTAGGAACTGAAGGAAGTGCACCCAATGTTTCTTGTTTCGAATTTAATGAGGTGGTTGACTGAGTCAAAAGTGGTTTTACCTTGGGGAAGTGCCAGTATTGCTGTGGGCAGGATACCCACATCTTTTCCCAATAAGGAATTCCGGGGACGGAATTCTTTTATGGAGGGAGTATTGTAACAACCCGATTTTATAGGTATTGAGAGTTTGGTGGCCAAAGTGAGAAGATTGAAACTTTAGTGTCCAAGGGGTGAAAAGAAGGAAGTTAAATAAGAGAAAACCCTATTACTTCTTGATTCTTATGTTTCATACGATTGGGAGGAGAAATTGGGAGAAGAGAGGAAGAACTTATCTATGGTGGAAATGAGGAAGAAGGATAGCACCATGGGAGTGAAGACTTCATCTTCTTCAAGGTATGAACCCTATCCCTTCTTCTTTATAGTTGAGGGTGTTGTTTTGGTAACTTGGAGTTTTGTAATCTTTGGGACTGTGAGTTCTAATCAACGGAATAAGAAACAAATTATTTTGGGAGTGATTCCCTCATGTTTTGGATCAGATCATTGAGAAATCTCTTCTTCTTTGTTAAACAATCTCCATATCAATGGTAGATTTGGGTTTTGTCAAGAATGTGATTTTGGGGTTTAAGGGATGAATCATTGGATGGGTTTTAGATGGATTTCATTAGATTAAATGATGTTTTTATGATTGGTAATTGTGGGGAAAGGTTTAGAACATCAATTATTTCATTTAGAATGCTTAAAAAATCGATTTAGGAGCATTTTGGGGGTATTGGAGTTGAGTTTTTGGACTGGTTTTGGCTGTGCAGACTTGGGAGAGACGAACAGGTTCCCGCGGTTTGTCCTGCGGTTTGCAAACCACGGGACAAGTGGCGGGAGCCCCTGTTTTGTGTGTTTTCTTCGGTTAGCTTCGTGTTTCGGGTATGGAATCGAGGCATCGTTTGGGGGTTTGTTTTAGGGACTTAGTAGGGATGTTTTGGGATGTAATTAGATGGTTTAACACCATTCTTGTGACGTCCAATTCACGTGTTCGGTTTGAACTAAAGTGTGTCCCGAAGCGTGTGTCAAGGTGCTAAGGCTAATGTGAGTTCCCTAAACCTTTTTACGACGTAAAGTGTTAAATGTTTTAACTGATTATGGTTTCATTTACAAGCATGAATTGTTTGTAACTGCCACGCATGTTTTCCCATGAACTACATGTTTTACTTAAGAAAGCTTATTATGATATGATGAAATGAGAATGATGATTTAAAGGATTTAAAGTTGCATGTTTTATGAAATGAATGGCGTGCAATGTGGAGTCGGTCTGCACTGTAGGATCAGAGAATGATCCTCGGGGTCTGATGATCCCTTGGATATGTATGACAGACTGGTAGGTTGGAATTCGTTTCCTCCTATTTCGAGTAGAGGGGAGTATGCGTAGGCTCCGGGAAGGGGAGTCTGCGTAGGCTCCAGAAGAGGGCAAAAGGGGAGTTTGCTGGGGCCCCGATCGCGGAATGTTTATGTGATCCAATACACAGTGCAGTACCATGCTTGATGATATGTTAAGTTTTACGATGAATCTTTTATAAACGTTTTCATACTGTTTTACATGTTGTTTTCGGAGGGAATTCACTAGACCTTTTGGTCTAACTCTCGCTTTCAAAACTAAACCATTTTCAGGTAAGTAAGTAGTAGAAGGCTCAGGTTAGTGAGCAAGAGCAAGATAGAGTACAGGTGCAACTAGAGGCAGTGCATGTGCCACTTGTAGTAGTTAGATTATTCTCAGTTGTGTATAGGTTGTTTCCGCCAACCTTAGTCTGATATTGATGTAAAGAGAATTTTGAGACCCGATTTTGTATATGTTATGATTTAATGATATGTATGACTTGTTGCATAAATTGGGATGTTACATAAAATACAATACCCATTGTGATATCGATTGCAATACCCATTGTGATACCAATGTAAAATCCACTAACACCCAATATGATACCCATTGCAATACCCATTGTGATACCGCTGTGAAATCACACTATGATACCAAAACAAAAAAACTAACCGTAAGGCACAACCAAACCATGAATCACATAACCACAAGGGTGGTGGCGTAGTTGCAAGGGCTTGGGGGGATGTGGTGGAATATCCCATCCACCCTGGGTTCGAGTCCAGGCGTCAGCATTCTGTGACCAGGTTTAGTCTCAGACGACCGCTTTGTACGTTTGTTTCCAAATTGCCAAGGATGTAGTCTAGGCAAAACCTAGATGAACCTTATAAAAAAACATGATCACATTGTGATACCAAAAAGGTATTTAAACTATAAGACATAAACTCATTGTGATACCCCATCAAAATTTGAAGAAAATAAAGGAAAAAAACAACAACATCCTCCATAATATTCGATGCGATTCCGGTCAAAAACGTCAACCAAAATTTCGAGGTTCTTCATCTGGATCTGCTTACCATAATTTTTCTCGCCACTTTTGGTCGGATCTGCGAGACCATGTAAAAAGGAATGAGATCGAGATCCTAAAATTCGTCGGCTTCGATGGAGATGAAGATGGAGATCTGGGTTTTCAGAAATATGTTCGACGGAGATGGAGTCGATGCGTCATGATGGTGGTCATGGAGTTGAGGGAGAAGAAGGTTACCAGAGTTGAGAGAGAAGGAAGCGGCTGCCATGAGAAGTAATTAGAAAAATCTTTTTTTAGGGTTAATAGAGAGAGAGAGAGAGAGACGTGGAAGCAAAGGGAGAGAGATAAATGCAATATAAAAATATTAAAAAATATTAAAAAATTCCACACAAATTACTAATTTATCCTTTAAATTTATTTTAAGAAATATTTTAATTATTTTAAATGTGTGACTGAAATTGGTTCTTACGGTTACCACAAACTAATTAGTTCTTATTTGATTAAGCCGCTATATATATATATAGGACACAGTTCTTTTGCAACCCAGTAAAAGGTTACAACCCGTGCAACCTTCATCCAAACCGTTAATTGCATTTGGATTTTCATTGATTCTCTAAATGAATTTACCTGATTTCGTCGAATTTTGTTGAATTTCTGCAAAATATGTCGATGCACATAACAATACATGCGATGTATGGATGAAGGTGATACTTTCATGAATAAGTATGCATTTCATGACATTTAATGAAATACTATGCATTACATGTAAGATTATTGCATGAAACCAGTAATCATTGATGCAATTCAGTTATCAATCAAGTGTCTACATGATGAATGAGGCTAAATGAATGGTTTGGATGAGGGTTGCACGGGTTGTAACCTTTTACTGGGTTGCAAAATAACAGTGCCCTATATATATATAAGGGATGATGAAAAGCAACCAACCCAAACTTGAGATGGTTAGCCAAAATTAGCCAACCACATGAGTACATGTAGAGGGTCAATTAAAATAAGCAAACTCATGAGTTTTCACAAAGACTTTCCCTTCTATAAATACTCGCATCATTCTTTCATTCTATCAAATAAACACTGCTAGTTTTCGTGATACTTTATACATAGTCCACAAAAAATCAAATTGTTGGTGCAAGTGTACCCAGCTTTAATATTAAGATATATTTTTGGTACACATAAAATCACATCTCCATATTTATTTTGATGATTACAAAACACACCGCATTCTTTGTTATCTAATATTTTATCTGAGTGTGCAGCTTTTAAATAATCTCGATAATTTTATCTGAAGAATCCAAGACTGAAGATTTTCGTCGTTTTAATTTTAAAATGATAAATCACCCTAAAATAATATACCACTTGGATTTTTCTAATACTGTCTTTTTAAATAAACCAAGTCAGCTCTCCTCAACATCTTATCATCTTGCTGGATCATTTAATATGAAAGATTTGTTTCTAGAAGAATCTGCGCTGCGTACTGTTTCCTCAACATTTTTCTGGCCGGTATACCGCGAAGGTACAGGCGGTATACCGCGGCAGGCATGGTGTATATCTCTGATTGGTTGGAAGCAACTTTTGTCTGCACGGTATACCGCGAAGAATAGCCGGTATACCGCTGGTACAAGTTCACGGTATACCGCGAAGAATAGCCGGTATACCGCTGGTACAAGTTTACGTTCTGTTTTGCAGGGTTGACCTTCTCTTCACCAGTGTACTTTTCTTCTGCACGGTATACCGCGAAGGATTGCCGGTATACCGCGAAAGGATTGCCGGTATACCGCGAAGGATTGCCGGTATACCGCGAAAGCTCGTGGACTGTTGCTCATCCAGTATATATACATGCAACCTCCAGCATTCAAAGCCACCAATTCACAATAACTCCTCTCTGCATTTGATAAAGACTCTGCAGCCTCTTCTCTTGATAATTAAACTGTTAAAATTATAAAACACGTTTTTGAGTAAGAAATCTTGAGTTGATAGCAGATTAAAATCTCTCGATTAGTTGAATCAGCAACACAACTCAAGTGATCAAACTCTCTAAAAATATCCAAGTGATAAACCTTATACAAGAGTGATTATTCATATTAAAATTATACCCTCTTGTAAGTGTTTGAATAGAGTGAGTGATCCACATAATTCTCTCAAAGAAGAGTGATCCGCGTTTGTTGTACTAAGGTTTGTGTTCTACCGTAAAGAACACGTTTTCTTATTGGATCTCCGAGAAGTGTTTTCTCGAGGTGGACTAGCCAACCGCGTGATTGGTGAACCACTTTAAAATTTCGGTGTCAAGTATTCTCTTTCCTTTATCTCTTTATTTTTTCCGCTGTGCTTTATTATATCTGTTTATATAAACTGCTTTGCATTTATATTTATTTATACAATCTCTGTGTATCTGTTTGTATTTATACTCTTCTGTATTGTACTATATTTACTCTGTATTTATTTACAAAAGAATTTTTGAAAGTAAGATTTTTTATAATACAACCTAACCCCCCCCCCCTTGGTTGTCCAACAATTGGTATCAGAGCAGGGCTTTCAAAATTTTTCTGCTTAAATTTTTTTTCTAAAATGACTCAACAAACTAATATTGTGTTTTCAAAACCTCCTTTGATAGATACTGAAAAGTTTGGCATTTGGGCCGAGCTATTTGAATGTCACGTGCGTGGCAAAAATCAAAAGATTTGGGACATAATTGAAAATGGGAACTTTAAACCCAAAATTGTTAAAGATGATGTTTTTATTGATAAACCTCTAGATGAATGGACTACTGCTGATGAATCTCATTTTTGTTTAAACTTTGAAGCTAAAAATATATTATATGCTGCTTTAACAACTGATGAAATTGAAAGAGTATATACATATAAAACCGCTAATCAAATATGGGAAAGTTTAAATAATACTCATCGTGGAAACACGGAAGTTAAATCAAGTAAAGTAAATATTCTAGTTCACGATTATGAACTATTCGAAATGAAACAAGATGAGTCAATTGACTCAATGTTTAAAAGATTTAACCTTATTATGACTACTTTGAAAGGTTTGGATCGCACTTATCCTAACGAGGACTATATAAGGAAAATCCTACGAGCCCTTCCTTCGGAGTGGATGCAAAAGATAACATCTTTGGAAGACTCCCGTGACCTTTCCCTAATGAAGATAGATGACTTAATCGGAAATCTCAAGGTGCACGAAATTGCACTTAAAAGAAATAAAGAAAGGGAGCAAGTTAAAAAGAAGTCAATCGCTCTCAATGTCTCAACACCAAAAGTCGAGAAGAAAAAGGAGAAAGCTAGCTCCTCAAAAGATCCTTCCGAAACTCTCGATGAAGTCGCCATGTTGGTAAGAAACTTTTCCAAGTTTTTTAATAATAATAAATTTTCTAACAATGGCAGATTTCAAAGAAACGGCAACTACCGTCGTGGTGGTGAAAACCGAAGTCGTAAGTTCCATAAACGAGACGAAAAAGTAAAGAAAAATGACGACTCAAGTGGTGACGATAAAGCTAAGCCAAAGAGAGGATTTTGCTACTCGTGTGGCGACAAAGATCATTACGCCAATGAATGTCCGAAAAAGAACAAGTACCAAAACAAGAAGGATAAAGCCTTCATTGGAGGCGCGTGGAGCGCGAGTGAAGAAGAAGATGACTATCAAGCCATTTGTCTTATGGCTGAAAGCGACAACGAGGTAAACACCTCTTATTCAAATTACGATAGTGATTATGATAGCGATAGCGAAAACAATCTTGAATTATTGCATGAATCGTTTCATAAAATGGCTAATCTTGCAAATAATTATAAAGACGAAATTGCTATGTTAAAAGAAACTGTAAATGCATGTAAAAAGGAAATAAATAATGTTAATCAAAAATCTGCAAATGATATGAATATAATTGCTAAATTAGAAACTAAATTAGGAGAAAAGGATTTTTGTAAATCTTGTGATGCTCTAAAGAAAGAAATTGCATGCTTAAATAAAAAGTCACATGAAAATATTATTTGTACAAAATGTGATATTCTTGAAAATGAAATTGCATGTTTAAAGGCTAAATGTGCTTCATATGAAAAAGATAACATGTTAGCTAAAGCTTTTGAAAGTAGTAATGAAAAAGTTCTTAACATGCTTAATATGTCGAACCGTATAAATTGTAGAAAAGGTATAGGTTCAAATACATGTGTTGAAAAATGTAATTGCATGCCTATTAAAAGATGTTATGAACCACCTAAGTTTAATACACGAAAGCCGTATATGCAAAAACCTCCGTATGTACCTAAAATGCATAATGTAAATTATAATACGAGAAAACCGTATGCTCGCATGTATAACGATAAGTATTCTAAACCTAAAAATAATGCGAATATAAATGCTTGTTTTTATGTGTATGATAAATACAATCGCAAAATTAAAATGATAAATAAATGGATTCCAAAAGGAATGTTTAGTAATGATAATCCCGGTGGTATGCGTTTATGGTTTTAAATGTGTTATATATTATATATATATATATATATATAGTTTAAATATGATATATTTTCTTGTATATATAAGTAATATATTGTTATATGTACTTTTGTTTACATATATATATACATACGTACTACATATATATATATTCTTTTTGATCTATTATATATATATATTTTGCTTAACTTTATATATATGTTGGTTGTTATCTTGAAACTAATTTACAAGGACCCACGAGAAATGGGGACCATAAAAGTTACATCTTTATTATTGTAGATAAACCTTGATATAGACTGGATACTCGATAGTGGTTGCACACGTCACATGACCGGAAACAGCAATCTTTTTTCATCATACAAGTCATGTGATGGTGGACAGGTAATTTTTGGAGGAAACTCCAAAGGAAATATAATTGAGAGAGGTACAGTTTCTTGCAATAATGTTAAATTTCTTGATGTGAATCATGTTGATAATTTGCATTTTAATCTGTTAAGTGTTCGCCAATTGTGTAAAAATGGTATAATTGTCGTCTTCGAAGAAGACTCGTGCAAAATCTTTAAAAATGGCAAAGTTCTTTTAACTGGTTCTGTGAAAGGAAATTTATATATTTGCAAAACTGTTGTATCTGAAAATGTATGCTTATCTTCTATTTATGATGTTTCTACTTTATGGCATAGACGTTTAGGTCACGCTAATCTAAGATTAATGCAAAACTTAAAAAATAAGGAGCTTGTGAGTGACCTTCCAAAATTAAAGTTTGATAATCATTTTTGTGATGCTTGTCGTGTCGGCAAACAACATCACGTTTCTCATAAATCTAAAAATGTTATTTCTACTCAAAGAGTTTTAGAACTTCTTCATATGGGTCTTTTTGGCCCTATGGCGATTCAAAGTTTTGGAGGAAATTTTTACACTTTGGTTATTGTGGATGATTATTCCCGTTATACTTGGACTTTATTTTTGAGACATAAAAATGAGGCTTTTGAAAAGTTTAAAATTTTGGGAAAACGAATTCAAAACCAACAAGGTTGTACGATTGTTTCCATACGTACGGACCATGGACGAGAATTCGATAATGATATCCAATTTGGTGCCTTTTGTGATAAACATGGTATAACTCATAACTTTTCGGCTCCTCGAACTCCTCAGTCAAATGGGGTTGTTGAAAGGAAAAATCGAACGTTGCAAGAAATGAGTAGAACCATGCTAAACGAACATCAAGTTCCCCAAAAGTTTTGGTGTGATGCCGTTGCTACCGCGACCTATGTGCTTAACCGTGTCCTAATTAGAAGTATCCTAAATAAGACACCCTATGAGCTTTACCGTGGTAGAAAACCTTCCTTAGCCCACCTAAAAGTTTTTGGATGTAAATGTTTCATTTTAAACACCAAATCCTATCTAACCAAATTTGATGCCAAAGCCTATGAGGGAGTGTTCCTAGGTTATTCTTGGAATAGCAAAGCCTATAGAATCCTAAATAAGGAGACCATGGTTGTAGAAGAATCCCTAAATGTTAGCTTTGACGAGAGTCCTCCCAAACCGAGTGCACCCTTAGCAAATGACAATATCCGTGAGGGAGAAGTCTTAGCCCAACAACTTAGTACCTTGAATTTAGGTACCCAACCTTCCACAAATAATATTGAATCTAGTAATGCCCCTCCTTGCTTTATTCCACAAGGTATAGATGATCCTAACCTTAGAACCGCTCGAGGCCATCCCATAGATCAAATTATAGGTGACCTAAACCAAAGGACAACTAGATCACAAATCCATACCCATTGTGCTTTCCATGCATTTATCTCAACCATAGAACCTAAAACCATAGATGAAGCTTTAGGTGATGAGGATTGGATAATGGCCATGCAAGAAGAGTTAAACCAATTTACTAGGAATGATGTGTGGGACTTAGTTCCTTGCCCTAGTAGTCAAACCATTATTGGCACAAGATGGGTCTTCCGTAACAAGGTAGACGAGAACGGTGGAGTCACACGAAACAAGGCACGTTTAGTTGCCAAGGGGTACAATCAACAAGAAGGTATAGATTACGATGAAACCTTTGCACCGGTTGCAAGGTTGGAGTCTATTCGAATGCTTCTCGCTTTTGCAAATGCTAAAGATTTTAAATTATTTCAAATGGATGTTAAAAGTGCTTTCTTAAATGGTATTATAAATGAGGAGGTATACGTTTCTCAACCTCCCGGTTTTGAAAATTTTGAAAATCCGACACATGTTTATAAATTGAAAAAGGCGCTTTATGGTTTAAAGCAAGCTCCGCGTGCGTGGTATGATAGATTAAAAACCTTTCTAATTGTTAGTGGTTATATTATGGGTAAAATAGATAATACTTTATTTGTGAAATATGATCAAAATGATATTGTAGTTGTGCAAGTATATGTTGATGATATTATTTTTGGTTCCACTAATGAAAAACTGTGTAATGAATTTTCTGCGAAAATGACAAGCGAGTTTGAAATGAGCATGATGGGAGAGTTAAAATACTTCTTAGGATTGCAAATCAAACAATGTGAAACTGGTATTTTTATTAGTCAATCTAAATATTGTAAAGATATGTTGAAAAAGTTTAACTTTGAAAATGTCAAACCCGTTGAAACTCCAATGACCACAAACTTACAATTATCTCGTGACGAGGAGGGAAACGATTTTAATGAAAAGATTTATCGTGGTATGATTGGTAGTTTATTATATTTAACTGCTAGTAGACCTGATATTATGTTTAGTGTATGTTTATGTGCTCGTTTTCAATCTTCACCTAAACAAACTCACTATGAAGCTGTCAAGCGTATTTTCGATATTTACGAGGTACTACTAATCTTGGCTTATGGTATGCAAAGAAACCCGAGTTAGAAGTAACGTGTTTCACCGATTCCGATCTTGGTGGATCTATTGTTGACCGAAAAAGTACGAGTGGAGTATGTGCCTTTATAGGTCTCTCACTTGTGTCTTGGTTCTCTAAGAAACAACAATCCGTAGCTTTGTCTACCACCGAAGCGGAATATGTAGCCGCCGCAAGAGCGTGTGCTCAAGTCCTTTGGATGAAACACACCCTTACCGATTTTGAGGTACATCTAACCAAAATTCCTATTATGTGTGATAACTCGAGTGCTATAAACTTAAGTAAAAATCCTGTTTTACATTCTCGTACAAAACATATTGAATTGAGACATCACTTTTTACGAGATAATGTTCAAAAAGGCCAAATCGTGCTTGAAAAGGTTGATTCGGAAGATAATTTGGCAGATATTTTTACTAAAGCCCTAAACAAAACTGCGTTTTTTAATCTAAGACTTGGTTTAGGCATGCTTGAGTATAACCCTTGAGAAAATGCTAACTCTCAAATATTGCATATTTTAAGGGGGGGCATCTTTCAAGGGGGAGCATAGCGTCTTTCCTAACCCTTTTTGCTTTGACAAAAGGGGGAGAGAAACCGAGTATGCTCTCCTGTTTAGCGTTGTGTTTGTCATCATCAAAAAGGGGGAGATTGTTGGTGCAAGTGTACCCAGCTTTAATATTAAGATATATTTTTGGTACACATAAAATCACATCTCCATATTTATTTTGATGATTACAAAACACACCGCATTCTTTGTTATCTAATATTTTATCTGAGTGTGCAGCTTTTAAATAATCTCGATAATTTTATCTGAAGAATCCAAGACTGAAGATTTTCGTCGTTTTAATTTTAAAATGATAAATCACCCTAAAATAATATACCACTTGGATTTTTCTAATACTGTCTTTTTAAATAAACCAAGTCAGCTCTCCTCAACATCTTATCATCTTGCTGGATCATTTAATATGAAAGATTTGTTTCTAGAAGAATCTGCGCTGCGT
Organism: Saussurea involucrata; assembly: GCA_033807775.1. Classification (NCBI taxonomy): domain Eukaryota; kingdom Viridiplantae; phylum Streptophyta; class Magnoliopsida; order Asterales; family Asteraceae; genus Saussurea; species Saussurea involucrata. The sequence goes on from CM066322.1 coordinate 167,096,450, forward strand.
ACTGTTTCCTCAACATTTTTCTGGCCGGTATACCGCGAAGGTACAGGCGGTATACCGCGGCAGGCATGGTGTATATCTCTGATTGGTTGGAAGCAACTTTTGTCTGCACGGTATACCGCGAAGAATAGCCGGTATACCGCTGGTACAAGTTCACGGTATACCGCGAAGAATAGCCGGTATACCGCTGGTACAAGTTTACGTTCTGTTTTGCAGGGTTGACCTTCTCTTCACCAGTGTACTTTTCTTCTGCACGGTATACCGCGAAGGATTGCCGGTATACCGCGAAAGGATTGCCGGTATACCGCGAAGGATTGCCGGTATACCGCGAAAGCTCGTGGACTGTTGCTCATCCAGTATATATACATGCAACCTCCAGCATTCAAAGCCACCAATTCACAATAACTCATCTCTGCATTTGATAAAGACTCTGAAGCCTCTTCTCTTGATAATTAAACTGTTAAAATTATAAAACACGTTTTTGAGTAAGAAATCTTGAGTTGATAGCAGATTAAAATCTCTCGATTAGTTGAATCAGCAACACAACTCAAGTGATCAAACTCTCTAAAAATATCCAAGTGATAAACCTTATACAAGAGTGATTATTCATATTAAAATTATACCCTCTTGTAAGTGTTTGAATAGAGTGAGTGATCCACATAATTCTCTCAAAGAAGAGTGATTCGCGTTTGTTGTACTAAGGTTTGTGTTCTACCGTAAAGAACACGTTTTCTTATTGGATCTCCGAGAAGTGTTTTCTCGAGGTGGACTAGCCAACCGCGTGATTGGTGAACCACTTTAAAATTTCGGTGTCAAGTATTCTCTTTCCTTTATCTCTTTATTTTTTCCGCTGTGCTTTATTATATCTGTTTATATAAACTGCTTTGCATTTATATTTATTTATACAATCTCTGTGTATCTGTTTGTATTTATACTCTTCTGTATTGTACTATATTTACTCTGTATTTATTTACAAAAGAATTTTTGAAAGTAAGATTTTTTATAATACAACCTAACCCCCCCCCCCCCCCTTGGTTGTCCAACACAAATGAACCCCGTAAATCCCACGTAGAGTAGGATCTAAAACAATAATCCTTTTGCTATTACATGGAAATTCTTGCACGCACCAAGAAAAAAAAAGTCATCGAGTTCAAGTTTGAGCTTGATTTGAGTTTGAGTTTAAAATTGGTTTGAGCTTTGAAAGATTTCGAGCTCGAGTTTGAGTTTAGAAAATTGCAATCTAGTTCAAGCTTAGTTTTTAACTACTCATGAGTTTCAAGTCAAGTTCGAGTTTGGAAAATGGCTACCGATTTTGCTTCGAGTATACCAATACTCGAGCTCGACTTCCATCATTTACACCCTTATATGGGAGATCATAGATAAGCTTAATGTTAAATTAGATTTGTTGCTTTAAATATGTTTGTTATGGCTTCATTATGAACCACCGCTTATACTATGTTGTCTATATTTTGCTTTTGAATCTTAAATAGATGAGTTTCCACTACATCCCCCAAAGGCTTTACCAGCACACCATTTAACAAAATACAAACCCATTGCAATTTCCATAGAATATCTTTCCATTTAACAAAATACAAAACCAAATAAACAAGCATAATTTTTTCGAGGATTTGAGTATTTGGTTAATCGAAATTGAGTCCCGCTACATCGTGCGGGTACGATGACTAGTACTACTTTATGAAAATTGTAAAACGTTTTTTTTTCTAAGAGCAATTTTTCAAGATTACAATTTATTAAGCATAATGTACAACCTTTTAAGCTCACCTCTCTCACACCTCTCCCTCGTCTCTCGCAAATCAAACAAATTTAATTTCTAAGTTACACTTTATACCCTTAGAATTAGTTTTTCAATTTACTTTTAATCCATTTCTTTTTTATTTTTTATTTTACACCCTTATTGTTTTAACATAAATAATCGTATATGAATTAAAATGCATTAAAAAAATACATTTTTTTTTAAAATTACACCATTGTAATCGTCTCGTCAATACCTTCGAAATGAGCTCAATATTGAATATTTTTTGATTTCTTCATGTTATTAAATATAATGAACATGTTCAAATTAATTTGTTTTATATCCCTTACATTATTCATTTTTATTTTACACTCTTATAATATTAAGTTACACTTTATACCCTTAGAATTAGTTATTCAATTTACTTTTAATCTCTTACTTTTTCATTTTTTATTTTACACTCTTATCATATTAACATAAATAATCGTATATGAACAAGAATGAATTAAAAAAATACATTTTCTTTTTACGAATTATACCATTGTAATCGTCTCGTCAATATCTTCGAAATGAGCTCAATATTGAATATTTTTGGATTTTATCATATTATTAAATATCATGAACATGTACGAATTAATTTGTTTTATATCCCTTACATTATTCATTTTAATTTTACACTCTTATAATATTAAAAATACATAATCATATAGTTTAACTAAAACATATCAATAAATGCATTTTTTTTTACACATTATATTATTACAATATTCTCGTCAATAATTTCAAAATAAGTTTATTATTAAATATTTTTTTAACTTAATAATATTGTGATATATCATAAATACGTATCAAGATTTTTCAAGAATGACGTACCGAGATTTTTTTTAAACTTGTACATTTTACGTTCTTATCTATATTTATCTATTATACTTTTTTAAAAATAATTTCATTTACGGTTATTCTTGAATTTTTAAGAAGTATAAACCTCAATACATCATGTACAAGTTTAAAAACTTTAAAACCTTCAACGTTCAACATGATAATTAAAAATAAAATTATTTTTTATTTTTAAATTACATTTTATACCATTATAAGTAGTTATTTAATTTACTTTATATCCCTTCTTGTTTCATTTTTCATTTTACATCTTTATAATATCAGCATATATAAACTAAAATACATTAAAAAATATGTTTTTCTTTTTTATAAATTATACCATTATAACCGTTCATCAAAACCTTCAAAATGAGCACAAATGTTATGCGTTTGAAGATCCCCACTATCGAACGAATATTTTTCAATTCTTTTGACCAATAAACCATATTGATCTTTAGTTTTATACAACAGATATGGAATTTAAAAGCGAATAAATATGAACATGAAACAAAATTAGTTTTTCAAATTCGCGGCTTTAGATTCGAGATATACTTCGCGCCGCATCGCGCACGGATACGTATCTAGTGAAATTAAATTAGAGGTAAGCATTTATGAGTTTGGGCTGGCTATGGATCTGGCCTAACTTATTTTTCTTGTTAAACAAGTCTAATATAGCAAACTTAAGCCCACATTTTCTTAAATGGTAGTCCAAGCCGACTTTTCAAGGATATATTTGGGAGGTAGTTGGTATTTAGCAGAGGGAATACAACCAAAACCCACTTCTAAACTTTTTGTACTACATAATAATTTATATAAAAAATTAATTGATTATAATTATATAACGGGTTGAACGGGGCTGTCCAAATTTCATTTTTCATTGTTCGAGCCCGTCCGTTAACTTGAACGGCCCTATGCAAACCCATCCATATTTTCTAAAATGATTGCGAAAGCTCACTTTTTTAACGTGCTGGTCTAGCGGGAAACGCCACTTATGAATTAATCTAAATTAAATCAATAAATATAATATATTTAATTAAGGAAAATTAATTAAAATGCCACAACTTTGACCATCACTTACCAAAATGTCATAAATCTCTCCCACCTTACAAAAATACCCCAAAAATCCGCGATAGAGCCCGCGATCGCGGGCCCCAGGCCACGTGTCACCAAACTTTGGCCACTTTGCCCGCGTTGGTCCCTCAAGAATGCCCGTGGTCCATCTTTCCCCCCTCAAGAATGCCCGTGTTGGCAGTTTTGGTCCCTGCCCGCGATTGACTTCATTTGAACCCCGCGATCGCGGGCTAAAGTGCCACGTGTCACCAAACTTTGCCCCAAAAGTCCGTGTTGGTCCCTCAAGAATGCCCGCGGTCCAGCTTTCCCCCCTCAAGAATGCCCGTGTTGGCAGTTTTGGTCCCTGTACTTTTCCAATTTACAGTTTGGTCCATGAAGTTTGTTGCGAATTTAAAAAAACATTAATGGTCCCTATAGTTTTTAGGTTATCATTTTATGTGGTTTTTAATGTATTGTTTCCTTTCCATTTTAATGTTTTTAATATAGAAATTCACTTAAGTTATTTAACAAGGAAATTAATTAACAACATCATATAAAAATTATTGCAAATCATCTTCCCAACCGAAACGGATACAGTGCATGTAAACAAATAAATCTATTACTGGAAGGCGTCCTGGAGTCCTGTGATGATGTTAACCTTTTCGTTGATCACGTACTCCATTCCCATGTAGTCTGATTCGAGTTCTTCTAGTTCCTCTTCAGCTTCCTTAATCTCTCGTTGCAGCTGCCGAACGTGAGCCCTAGTCATGGCCAATTCTCGTTCTTCTCCGCTAGATACTCCATTTTCCCCTGCTGAATCCCCCTGTTATGGTTCCACATACCCTTTACCTTTTCGATACCGGCGTTCGCCTCATCAATGGCTTTTTGCACTGCGGGAGTAATTCGTTGACTTTGTCGAAGACCCGTCGGCATAAAATCATACATTGGTGGGGTTCTCATGCCATTATCGAAGTAGTAATTGTCGGATGCCATCTCCCAGTCTGCTTCCTCCTCAGGCGTGAATGGAAAATCGGTTGCAGTTCGCCCACAGTTTCTCCACTCATCGTCTGTTTCCGGTACCTTCCAGGTACTCCGGCGAGCTCCGTCGTTCAGTGGTTGGTAGGCTCCTGAACGTGAAGTTTCAGCCACATTCGCCGACCTGTTCCCCCTTGATCTTGAACCTCCATCCATTGTGTTAAAAAAAGCGAGAGTGTGTTTGTATAAAAGATAGATAGGAAGTTGTGAATTACTACTTCATCATGCCATCTACTTATAGTCGTGAAAATGTATGTTCTTCATCAGATACGGTCAAAGATTTCGTCTGAAAAAGTTGCCTGCATGATTCGTCTGAATAGTTCACTACAAGATTCGTTTGAAAAGAGCCTGTAAGATTCGACTGAAAAAGTAACTGCAATATTCGTCTGCTCTTGAATAAAGGTCTTTAAGTAGTCAAACATAGCTAATTAATGAGAATTTAGATCAGATTTATATGGTACTGTCAAATGCAAGTTTCTATAATATAGATATTGTTCTACATTACATGATACCAATTTTTGCATCATATGAATCACTTCCAGACAACAAGAACCAATACACCAATAATCAAGAAATAAATGTTTGTTCATCCAATAATCTCTGTATTAGGATTATCGCAAGTTTCATAAACCTACTTACTAGGTGATGGAAATATGGGTTTTACTAAACTTTGGACGCATTTAAATTTATATATATGTGTTATATATAACTAACTTTTAGTAGGTTTATGTTCTCCTATATGAGATCTTCGAAATGATATATAATGCGTCCAAAATAGAGTATGTGTGAAAGAGATATCGATACTCAAAGTTGAGTAAATGGATGAAATTAGCAAAAACCAAATGAAGTAAACAGTAAGTCAATCACAATACTTTAACAAAATAAGTTAATACTAAAAATAACAATTATTTAATGTTACATAAACAACCTAATGTGGCCCTATTTGACAATGTTCATAAATGGACTCCGCCATATGTATGCGGAAATCTTTGGCAACATCCTCGGCCTCGTCAGGGTGTACCCATACCTCATTGTTATTTATCAACATTTGGGCATTACGGCATACCCAGACACCGCAATCCGCATTTATCCCGGCCTGCTGGGGTGCATTCTTGGCGAACTTATAGCGAAAGACACCTGTCATTTCGCGACGTCTATCATCCTTGACCCGGCAAAAGAAGTCATATAGCACAGCTTTAAACTTTGTCATCTGCTCTTCCAATTGTTGTCTGAAGAGATTGGCACTTCGCTATCATATATGGTCAAGGTCATAGCGTCAAGTTCAAACACTCCAAGCAGCCAATGTTGGGGATTAATGCATATAGGGATGTACACCTGAAATATTAAAATATTAGACAACTTAGTTAGCAACAAAACAAGTTAAATAAAATAAGAGTAAAACGATTTACATACCACATCGAGGAGAGCCCAAGAGGTCCCTTCCACGCCATTGCATGATCTAACCACGGAGGCGGGACCTAGATGCTCAATCAACAAGTAATGAAAGAACATAGTGAACATCATGGTCCACCTCGTGTCTGTTCCACGATGTATTTGCAACAGCGAGACCCAACAATCGATGTGCTATACATAAAAAATAGATGGTTAGACATGTAAAATAAATATATTTGATTATATGACTATAATTAAACTTCATACTAACCACATCCAGTAAGTCAGACTCCAAAGGGTCAACGGCCAGCAATACATTGAAAAACGAGGGGGTGATTTCCAAGTTCAAGTGAGGGATGAAGATCAAGGGGGGGAGGCGATCAGTCCGACACATCCTCAATATTTCTGATGCCGGTTGAGGCTCCAGTGAAGACACCTTTCCCTTTTTCTTTCCTCCCTTCTTTCCCCCCGCTTTCTTTGCTTGTTTTTTAGCGGCCGGTGGTGTCGTAGATCCTTGTTGGCCAAACGGGTGACGAAACCATTGTGAAATTTTATGCGACCGCTTTTGAGGGAGCGGGATCACCTGTGGTGGTGGATCTACAACCTCCATCGGGTCATCTTCCGGCTCCGAGAAGTGCTCCGAGAAGTGATCCTAGATAATAGGAGACCCCGTCTGAAAATTACGTTATTAGATGTTTTAAGTACAATTTAGGAAATGTTCACAATTAAACCAAAACTACCAAAATAACTTACAGTATGCATTTCCGGCCTGTAATAGTCTTCGGCCGAACCACCAAAGATGTATGTGATTGCTGTGGTGGCGAACGACGGCATGTGCTGTGCCCCCGACATCCCGGCCTGCGTGACATTGATCATTAAAATAGTTACAAAATTAGGATTATCGATATATAACTATAATGGTTACTCAGTGTCACTAACAGTCTCCAAGATAGTAGAATATGATGTGGTGGCGAACGGCGGCATCTGCGAGGTGTATGCCCCCGACATCCCGGCCTGCGTGACATTGATCATTAAAATAGTTACAAAATTAGGAACAAACATATAACTATAATGGTTACTCAGTGTCACTTACACTCTCCGGATGTGGTGGCGAACGTCGTTTGGGACATCCCGGCCCCCGACATCCCGGCCTGCGTGACATTTATCATTATAAGAGTTACAAACTTAGGAACAAACATATGACTATAATGGTTACTCAATGTCACTTTCATTTTCAGGGAATGACGGATAGGATGTGGTGGCAAACGTCGCCTGTGCCCCCTGTCCGAACGGAGCGGGGATCGGTGTCGTACTCGACAGCTATAATAAATTTAGAACGTAATATTAATATACAAACTAAATAAACGTGGCCAACAAATTAAGTTAAACACTAACATTGACAGCGCTAAACTGTCTGTAGACTCCCTCCAGAAACTGTACACGTGACTCTAGCGGCCCGTGGACGTAGTCCCACAGGTACTCATGACAGCCATGATGTGGCTCGTAGGAAGGGGCCGCCTGATATGGATCGTAGGAGGAGGAAGGGGGCGGCTGGTAGGAGGAGGAAGGGGGCGGCTGATATCCACCGGAAGGGGGCCTGTCGTCGTCTTCCTCATCTTCGTCAGATATGGAAGGAGGGGGACGTCGAGCCCTTTCCGCCTCTGCGTCAATAAAGGCCACGCTGTCTCTGTACCAATCTGTGCCCATCTCGTCGACAGTAGGCACAAGGCGATCGAAAGGCAAGAGTGGCCGCTAAATATATGATAAAACATAAAAGAAATTAATAAGCGGGACTAACGGATGCAAATTGTAAACATAGTAAAAGAACTTACATTTCTAGATGCATTGAAGAACTGAATCCAAAGCGACCTACTTAGGGTAACACGCTTGTCCCAACGGGTTCCCCTAAGTACTCGGTCGCCGCACTTGACGAAATATCGGATTGATGCGGGAAACATCTCCAAAATCCATATATGGAATTAGACAAGAAGAGCAAGTACGTAAAAAGAAAAGCCAAACAGTTTGTATGTATTATTAACAATTGTTATACTACGTATCTAACCTTGAAGGCGTATGTAAAACCACAAAGATTCATCTTTGCATGTCGATCAACGCGTCTGGCTATGGCTCGGTGCAGAATAGAGTAGCAATGTGTCCAGATATGGCTACCCCACGGGTAGCTGTTAAACAGCTCAAGGTCCTCGACGGCCCTAAGGACCGTCGATGAAGCATACTGGCTATACTCACGACCCAGGAAGCCCATATCCACGATCACCACCAAGCATACACGGACAGCATCGTCGTCGGTTAGGGCACTAAGGCCATCTTTCATCATGTCCCGGGCTGCCTTCAGCTTCAAACGAGATGCTGAAATGCCCCAAACCCTAGGAATGAAGGAGCAGTCTTCTAAGGGAGGAAGGGGGGAGCCTCTCCAAAACGTAGTCCTGTAATTAGACAGAACTCACGACGCCCAAAATGCAATTGGGAGCCGAAGAAATCAAAATGCATCTCCTCCGGCTCAGCGTTGGCGTCCTCGACCTCCAACTGTAGAAACATGTGTACTAGTGTAGGGTTGCCAGCAGAGTAAGACACATCCATCCATGGCCCGAATGGTGTCCCTCTATAGATGGTCTCAAGGGTATCCGCGCGATCACCTAATCCCCTAAAGAGCGCTCCTAACTCCTCGATGTAGGCAACTTTGCACCTTAGCGTCAAGTCGATGCTAAAGAAATCCCTCTACATAGTCATTCACATATGTTATAGTTAGTGTTATATATAGATGCTGCGGTTTATTTTATTTTATATAGATGATGCGGTTTATTTTATTTCAACGTATAATAGTGTTATATATAGATAAAGTGCGGTTTATTTTATTTCAACGTATAATAGTGTTATATATAGATAAAGTGCGGTTTATTTTATTTCAACGTATAATAGTGTTATATATAGATAAAGTGCGGTTTATTTTATTTCAACGTATAATAGTGTTATATATAGATAAAGTGCGGTTTATTTTATTTCAACGTATAATAGTGTTATATATAGATAAAGTGCGGTTTATTTTATTTCAACGTATAATAGTGTTATATATAGATAAAGTGCGGTTTATTTTATTTCAACGTATCATATTGTTATATATAGATAAAGTGCGGTTTATTTTATTTCAACGTATCATATTGTTATATATAGATAAAGTGCGGTTTGTTTTATTTCAACGTATAATAGTGTTATATATAGATAAAGTGCGGTTTATTTTATTTCAACGTATAATAGTGTTATATATAGATAAAGTGCGGTTTATTTTATTTCAACGTATAATAGTGTTATATATAGATAAAGTGCGGTTTATTTTATTTCAACGTATAATAGTGTTATATATAGATGTTGCGGTTTAGGTACCCTAGTTGTCATTCTTAAAAGTTTAGGACCTAATTGGCATTCTTAAAAGTATAGGGACCTAAGTTGTCATTCTTAAAACCGTAGGGACCTAAGTTGTTATCCTTAACATTTTTTTATAAAAAACACATTGTTAACAATTTTTTATAAAAATACATTCTTAACAATTTTTTTATAAAAAATACACTCTTAACATTTTTTTTTATAAAAACACACCCTTAACATTTTTTTATAAAAACACAATTTTAATGATTATTTTTATAAAAACACACTTTTAACATTTTTTTATAAAAAAACACATTTTTAACATTTTTTTTATAAAAACACATTCTTAACAAAAAAAAAATTATAAAAACATTTTTTAACAATTTTTTTTTATAAAAACACTCTTAACAATTTTTTATAAAAAAACACATTTTTAACAATTTTTTATAAAAACACATTCTTAACAATTTTTTATAAAAAATACATTCTTAACAATTTTTTTATAAAAACACACTCTTAACAATTTTTTTTATAAAAACACACCCTTAACAATTTTTTATAAAAACACACTTTTAAAAATTATTTTTATAAAAAACACGTTTTAAATTTTTTTTTATAAAAACACACTGTTAACAATTTTTTTATAAAAACACACTCTTAACAATTTTTTTTATAAAAAAACACTCTTAACAATTTTTTTATGAAAAAACACACTATAACAACATACACATTATAACATACAAATATCACATTCAAACATAAAACCATAAAACTATAACATTTTTTTATAAAAACACACTCTTAACAATTTTTTATAAAAAAACTGTTTTTATAAAAAATTGTTAAGGGTGTGTTTTTATAAAAAAATTGTTAAGAGTGTTTTTATAAAAAAAAACACATTTTTAACAATTTTTTTATAAAAGAACACTCTTAATAATTTTTTTATAAAAAAACACTTAACAATTTTTTTATGAAAAAACACACTATAACAACATACACATTATAACATACAAATATCACATTCAAACATAAAACCATAAAACTATAACAATTTTTTTTTATAAAAACACTCTTAACAATTTTTTATAAAAAAACTGTTTTTATAAAAAATTGTTAAGGGTGTGTTTTTATAAAAAAAAACACATTTTTAACAATTTTTTTTTATAAAAACACACTCTTAACAATTTTTTTTATAAAAAACACGTTTTTAATTTTTTTTTATAAAATCACATTGTTAACAATTTTTTTATAAAAACACACTCTTAACAATTTTTTTATAAAAAAACACACTATAACAACATACACATTATAACATACAAATATCACATTCAAACATAAAACCATACATATCATGTTAAACATAGAACATATTCAAACATAAGTTATAAACACTCTAACAACCTACAAATCTTATATCTTAACTTAAAATAGCATACAAAAAATAACAAAACACATAAAAGAAACATACCATAGAGGTAATACGAGACATCTTCACAAAACGCGAACGTGTTCCACACGACACAATTGAGAGAGTGGGAGAAAATTAAGAGAGAGTGGGAGTAAAAAATTGAGAGTTATAAAAATAAGAGATGGAGCCGGTTTTTGGTCCCCCCACCCCTTATATAGTGCGGCCGAAGAAAACAATTAGGGTTTTGGTCCTCAAAGTGATTTTAGGGTTAATCATGTGCCGACACGTGGCACTTTAGCCCGCGATCGCGGGAGGTCAAAGAAAGTCAAACGCGGGCAGGGACCAAAACTGCCAACACGGGCATTCTTGAGGGGGGACACGTGGCACTTTAGCCCGCGATCGCGGGGGTCAAAGAAAGTCAAACGCGGGCAGGGACCAAAACTGCAAACGCGGGCATTCTTGAGGGGGGAAAGCTGGACCGCGGGCATTCTTGAGGAACCAACGCGGGTAAAGTGGGCAAAGTTTGGTGACACGTGGCCTGGGGCCCGCGATCGCGGGGTCCACCACGGATTTTTGGGGTATTTTTGTAACATGGGAGAGATTTATGGCATTTCAGTAACACTTGATTTGACTTATGGCATTTTAATTAATTTCCCTTTAATTAAATCAATAAATTTGATATTTTTAATTAAATCAATAAATTGGAAATTGTGTCCATGATACGCATAAAGTAATTATAGCATGAGACAAAGCATGGAAAACAAGAGCAGAAATTATAACTCATTAATTGGGATTTTAAAATTTTATATTCTCTAAAACATAAGTGATTAAGAGCATCAAAAGTTAAAATCTTTAAAAAGAGTTATATTCATCTTTCAAAATTAATTGGCAGTTTTGCTATAATTTTTCTAAAATAAAGAATCAAAAGTTAAAATCTTTAAAAAGAGTTACATTCATCTTTAACAGCTTTGCTATTTTAAAGTTAGTAATTCAAGTTAGCTAACACCAAGTTGGTTCAATCCATGCCTGATCGTAAGTATGTTGTTTACTTCCACAAAAATCCTTGAGACTAGTTTCCTGGACAATATTTCTTGTGCCATCAAACGTATGAAACCTGCGTGTTTCCAGAGAGTAAAACAACATGTTCCCGTTGTTGGAATGCAATCTTGAAAAATATATCTTGTTCTCCATTTCTGGTGTTTTAGCGTCCATGCAGAGACATGTTGATGCTGATTTTGCATCACAGATATAAATGGCATGCCTTCCTAAACTATCCATTTTATCCCATTCTAATTCTTTAGTCAGCTTGAATACCTCAACGGTTTCTCCAGACTCTCCCACCATCACTAATAAAAGATGTTGATTGCATGTTGCTAGGAAATACTTTGCCTCAGGGCGGCGGCAACTTGTTGTTGGGACTCGGTCTACAACGACCTCCCTCACATAATCACGGTGGTGGCCTATTTCTCTGAAAACATAAACTTTCCCCGCAATCAAGGCATAAACATCTCGACCACAAAATGTTGGAAACGCATAAAAAAATGAACTGGCAAAACCAAAATCCAAAACCAACACATGCCATCTTGGTTCCCCAGCAGCAGCTACAAAGTGGTGGAAGAAAACATGCAAACCTAAAAACACCACCACCATGCAATCGGGGGAAGTTGGTGGTGCTGAGAAACAAAATCTTTCGTAATACGACCTTCGTTCAGGAAGATTGTGGATTTCACTTGTGAAAGGGTTAAAGAAGGCCACACGGGAGTCACCGATAAGCAGCAACAACCAACCGTACCTGGAACACACTATTCTGCTATCAGAAACGATTTCTGGAGATGATGATGGTGCTTTTATAAAGTATTTGTCACCAAACATCGGATCTGTCAAAGTGATGATGCCTCCGCGTATGTCAAACACCATCAGCCATGGTGAAACTAATGAATATGCCTGCAGTCTCCTTTGCGCTTTCATGTTAATCACAGGTGCAGCTAAATGACAACGTTTGCATGTAGCACGGAAGTTGAGGTACTCGATACCAACACAAAACTCCAAAATCATCTCCAAAACATGAAATGGAAGATTCAGCACATTTGCTTCAATCTTCTGCACTTCATTTGCTGCTGCTGCTGCTGCTGATCTTACGCCTTCCTTGCGCTCATCTGGTTTGGAAATAGCTTTGCACTTGGCCTCTCCATGAATTTCAACACCTTGTAACAACCTAAACAAATTAAAATGATGATTTTAACAAGAAGAAATTTGATTGCTTGCCTGCCATAAAACACAGAAATGATCATGATTTGAATACATCAACCACTAGGGCCTAGAGCTAGCTATTTCCATGAAGACCCTACCCTGGCTTGTGCATGATTTAATTAATGCTGTGTAAAAGAAAAGCAGACAGTAAAACATGTAAAATGATGATGATTTGAAAGAAAAAAAAAAAGGCAATAATACCTAAATTCAGGCAAAGGCTCAGGCATTGCCCATACCGCGATATGGCTTGGTGTGAAGTCTAGACAATGCATAAAAGACATAGAGATGGTTTTATCTTTGACATTGTATGAGTATACTAGTTTGCCCCTTTCGTGAAGAATGTGTACATAACCCCCTAATTCCGAGACAATGGCTGGGCAGCAAACTATGGATGAAAAATCACCAGCCATCTTCACGTAAAATACATTGTCTTTCAAGTCTTCCATTTCCTCCCACACCAAGCTAGTCATATCCAGTTTATACAAATACACATCAACAGGTTTGTTCTCCGGTAGATCAACAATAGCGTCAATACCTACATAAACTGTGAACAGTTGTATAGAATATCCTGTCAAGAGTATACACAAGTGGATAGCTCGACTAGAGGGATTAGGAAGAGCGGGTAAGTTCACAAATGGCAACAGAGTTATCATAACTTCTTTGTCCTTAACCACAATGTGAATATTTATAACACACTTGTCACCATCGGTGGCATATACTTTACCATTGCAATAGGTAAAATGACCTAGGATCTCATCATGCTCACCAGTTATGCTACTGAGCTGTTTAGCATATGACATCTCGATCCATCTTAATCTTTTTCTTTTACGGTCTAACCTACAGAAAACAAAGTTAGGTTTATCGTTTCTTGCTAACAGGAGAATAGAACCAGGAACATCAGGAGGGGAAGACAAATAACAAGGGAGGGGAACACTAAGATCTCCAACGTCTTTCATAATCAAACGAGGAAGGCGAATCAACGTTGAGGTTGCTGCTGCTGCTGCTGCAGGAATAGGATTCCAAAGGAACCAGTGTGTGTGTTGATGGTTGGAGAGAATAACCCATCCATGGAAACGCGCTTGGATACGTTTCCCAGCCAACTCAGGGATTCGACAGCGATAACAAGACAGCTGGTCATATATGTTGTAGAAAATCTGGTCTCCGCTGTTGTCCTTATGAGCAACCAACCATGGGTAATTTGGAGATAGGGGAGGCAATCGATCACTACAAATCTTCTGCTTCTGCTGCATCATCTACATGTTGATGTAACACCCCATAAAATTAAACAATCTTTCTATACTATATTACATTATTATATTATTATAAAGCATTTAGATAAAAAGTCTTACAAACATATCAACCTTTTCCTTCAAAAGTTTCTTTTAGTCTGTAATATATAATATATTAAAAGGTCAGGTTCAAACCAGTTTATATTACTGCCTCCTTCAAGGGCGGACCTAGCTTCACCCCGTGCACCCGCTCACTTGTTTACCGTAAGGGGAAAAAATGCAGACCGCTTGACGGTGCACCTGCTTAATTTTGAGATTGCTCTCAAGTATTTTTACACCAAACTTATAACCAATGCCGGATGGTTTGTCTTGACCCAATTAGCGCTTCTAGTTTCAAGAGGTTTGGCATTCTTAATGCTTGTGTTTTTAATTTTTGTTAACAACTAGAGATAGCCCATAACTCCTATTCATAAATTACATTTAGTAACACATTAAATACTCTATTAATTTCTCTCCAAAATTTCATCATTATATTTCTAATTTGTTTTAGTTGGTTGATTTGATTATTATTCTAGGCATACTTAGTTTTGATATGCAAAAAATCCAAAATTCATTCTCTAAATCATGAAGCAAAAAATAAAACAATTTTTAAACTTTTCAACTAAAATCCTGGCCACTGGCCTCCTTTGTCTGAAACCAAACCAAACCGGACCTCAGACAGAGTTTTTAGTAATCATAAAGTAAAGTAATATTCTTTATTTTCAGTAACAATCTGCAAAAATCAAATCAATAGTTTCTTATTAACAGATCTGTCCATGGGATAATCAATCAAAAGAGTATAATCTTGTAATGGGTTTTTATAATACTTGTTCACAATACTAAATTTGTAGTAAATGAAATCTCATCACGTTAATATTACCTTAAGCTTTCTGTACATCAAATTAGAGGTGCTTTTCAATCATTAACCGGAGCCTCCTTCAGCAGCGTCGGCAAGCAGGGTGTACGGCTGCTTCAACGTGGTGGAGGCGAAACTCAGGCAACTAGGGGAAGGGAGACGGAGTGAGGAAGGGTTTGGGAATTGGGATCGTAGAGAGGTTGAAGCCGAGCTGCGGTATATAAAAGAGAATATTCCTTAATTACACATATTTTCAATAATACTCTTGTATTTGTTAATCATCCTTGTATTTTTTTTATTTTCACAATACCCTTATATTTATTAACTTTATCATATTATTTTAACAACGTTATAATTCATATTTAGTTGAATAAATTTAAAACTTAAAGATAAATATAATTCTAATTTATTAAAATTGGTATTAGACAACAAATAAAATAAAAATATAAGAATCTAAAAAATAAAAGGGTCATTTTGTAATTATCAAAAGTTGAAAAAAAATAGAGAGTAAAGAATAGTAACTCTCTATATATAGAGAGTTACTATTCATTTCTCTACTTTAGAGAGTAAAATAGAGAGTTTATTAGAGATGGTCTAAGATACATTGGCTGTTGAGCCTAAAAATCCAAGTGGATTTGTGAATACGTGACACTAACTAAGGGGTGTTTGGGATTGGTTTTTTTTTTTGACTTATTTGCTTCTTGCTTTTCCTCACCGTAAATAAGCTATTTTTAGTGATTTGATTGAAATAAAGAAAAGTGCTTATGACTTTTACGAAGAAAAAAAAATCTAGAATGCCTATCCAACATAGCACCCATAGGTACATAAGAAATGTATTGAATCGATTTTCCCCACCACAAATAAGTTGTTTTTGATAACTTAATCCATTTTAACTTATTTCAAAAGTGCTTATAATTTATTTGTTCAAATTACATTTTTACCTCCAACACCTTTTTATCATGACATAGGTTAATAAACACTTTTAAAAATAAGCATAAGTTGTTTTAAATAAGCAGTCCCAAACATCCCCTAAGTAACTAGTGTTATACCCGTTCGTTGGTCGGGTACACGAGATAACTTTAATATATATTCATTTATTTGAATGCTCAGTTTATAATGGTCATAATTCATACATCTTTTTTTTAAGTATATAATATTTATATACGGCAAATGCAACAAATAAACACACACCCTTCTCACCTTTGGTGAGGTTTGAACCCCTGACCTCCTAGAAGGAAAGAGACTCGAGTAAATCAAATTCATACATCTTTGAGCACACCAAAAGTCAATTTTGACTTTCAAAGACAAAATCAAATCTCGAGTAAATCTAAACCTTTTTTTAAAGAAAATATCAATATTTTTATTGTTTTAATACAAGGCTCAATGATTTTTATCGTATTTAAAGTTGCTTATTTATTGGTTATTAGTTAGTTTTATGAAATATAAGAGTTTTAAAAGTTTTGTTTTTTTACTTAGGTGATGTTTGTTTTTTAAGAGGTCTGAAGTCTGAAATCTTATTTCACTTCTGTTTTATAAGAGGTGGTGCTGAAGTCTGAAATATGAATTATAAGACTGTTTGTTTTTTAAATTGAAACGTCTGAATCTGAATCATAAGACTGTTTGTTTTTGTAAATTGAAACGTCTGAATCTGAATCTGAACATCAATCAACACAGAAACTTCAAAATTATGCCCAATTGGGGAAAAAGAACATACCAAAACAAATTTTATCAAAAACCCACAATCATAATTGGCTACAACAGCAAAAACATATGAAAGAATTGAAGAATTCCATCCTTAGAATTACAAATTTCCCAGAAATTATTGAGAAAAATCAATACAATAAAGTCAAAGAATTCAAATAACTCTTGATACCCAAAAGAAAACCACTTAATTGGTATTCAATAACATATTAATCAGCAAAGTGTCAAATACACTTACATTTGTCAAGAATAGATTGTTGCATAGGAAAGTTGTCCAACTCCACCAAAAGATAAAACATGGCACAAAAATGTTCAAAAGCAATATCTGATCTCCTGTCAAATAAATGTTCTGTTTCTTTTAGAACACGAGGAACTACAATCCTGGTTATGTTTTCTGTTGACTATCCATCAACAATTTACATTGTTCTTATGCACTATTAAAAAATCCATCGACGCCAAGAACAAGCAATTTTGGAGGAATTGTAAAAATGTAAACAAAGTACATAAGAACAAGAATGATGTTGGGATTTTTTAGCAAGAATGATGGTTCGTTTGCACGGTTCAAAATTCTGGCGACATTGAAGAGTTTACCAACCACTTATTTAGATAAAATGATTGTGTTATCTTACCACAAAGCTTCAAAATGGCCGGTCTGTGGCTGGAACGACGGAGATCGATGGTTGGAATGACGGTGGTTTGTGGCTGGAACGACGGAGATTGGAGGCTGGAACGATGGATTATCAGAGGATGAAGACCGGAGGCCTGAAGCGATGGAGGAGGAGGCGGCAGCCGATTGAAATTAGGGCACAGATGAGAGAGGACAAGAGCTTTTAAGAGAATAACGTGTCTCTTGTCATTTCAGAGATTTTCAGACCAATTAAGGTCTTTTTAAAAAAAAACACTCTTAAAATGAAGGGATCTGACCGAATCAGATAAAAGAGGTCTTAAGACCTTTTTAAAAAAAAATCAAACAGACCCTTAGGGCGTTTTAAATGTTCTAGTTATCAACCACTTCCCGACCATATCACGTTACCAACGACTTTCTATGGGTTCTCAATTACCGACGGCGTTCCGACGGTTTTAAAAAAATTGTTTAGGTTTTACCAACGGCCAACCATCGGTAAGTCGACGACTTTGGATTTTTAATTAAAAAACATTTTAAAGACCCATATTGGCTGCATTTCAACCTATATATATGTATACAAATCGGACACAAAATCCATGTGAGATTTACTCCCTTCGTTCCAAAGTAAATGTTTACAATCACATAGAATTAGAAATTTATAATTATTACAATTTTTAATCAACAAAAATACAATTTTCCCCTTAACTAGAGTGAGGGAAAGAGAGATAGATAAATTTTCTCCATCTCATGATGAAGGATAGAATAAGAAAGTGAAAACTTGCTTTTAGATGTATATATTTATATTTTAGAACAAACTAAAATAAATATGTTGACTCTTGAATTTGACTATTTTAATACAATATTTATCAATTAAATAAGGGAAATTAATTAAAATACCCTAACTTTGAAGTTGACTTACCAAAATACCAAAAAAAAATCAAGTTTACCCAAATGCCCTAAATTTTCGCGATGATGTCCGCGATGGCCCGCCGCGGCCCGCGATGGCCCGCGGTGGGGACTGTAAGTGTAAATAATGTTGCAAAAAATTTCACTTTCAATCCCTGACCGCGATCACGGGCACTCACCGCGGAAATTTAGGGCATTTGGGTAAACTTTGAATTTTTTTGGGTATTTTGGTAAGTCAACTTCAAAGTTGAGGTATTTTAATTAATTTGCCATTAAATAAACCCATCACTTAAATTCTTAAATATTTCATTAAATAAATTATTTTACGAATCATATTATAATATTTATTAATCGTATAAGATAACTACATTTAGTTATTAAATTATAATAGAATATTATAATAATAAATATGTTTATTTAATATTAGATGTGTCCAATTTGTTCACATTTTTACTGTTTTTTTAATGGTTTGGGTTGGACAAGGTGTCAAACATTAGGCATTAAATAAAATTTATTACCAAATGTGTTGGATTTTAAGCTATATTTAAATTAGTTGTTAAAAACTTATTATAAGTTAATTGTTGGTCCAAATGCTAATAGTTAGTTGATAAATTAATAGTTTTTGACAAAAGGAATGATAAGCTAATTAACCAATATGAAAGTTGTATGAAAAAAATATGTATAAAAATAATCCAATTATAACGTTACATAATATACTTAGAAAATGTATATAGAGATGTAAACGAATCGAATATATCTAATCTTAAATAACATATCCTCAAAGCCCATTTGTAAATTTCCAGAACTTAAAATTTAGACCAAAATCATAAAAATTATATTTAAATTCTTTTTTATAATATTTAGAAAAATATAACAACCAATCAATTTAATTAAATAAGCTACTAGTCAGTATGCACGTGCGATGCGGCGGGACACAATTCGATTAACCAAATAAAATTCTCAATTTTGGTACATGTTTTGTATTATTTTTTATCAAATAGGCATTAGCTAAATATGTGTCAAAAAATTCAATTGATACATAGGTCTCATTAGATCTCACTTCTAAATCGAAGAGGAATAGCTGAAAGATTGAACATTAGATGCATAGTTTGATACCATCAACTGTAAGGGTGTAGTTTGCATATATACTCGTAATTTAACAAGTGTTACATAATCGATAGTTTTTGTACGTTACTAATCGCGTAAAACTTCTTGATACACCACGTTTGACGTATAGACTCCACGACGATTAATTCTTTTACACGGTTTCACCAATACCTTCGTAGTTCCTGTGATATACCTCTGGATAATGCTACGTAAAGTTGGCCATGACAGAATACAGATTCCGGTAGATAAACTCCTACATTTGGAATCGTTTGTCCTTGAGCTTTGTTGATTGTCATAGCAAAGCTCAGGCCAACTGGAAACTATTTTCGCTTTAGCATAAATGGGAACATGTCGTCTTCGGAGGGACATAAAGGAATTCTTGGCAAAAAGACTCTCTTTCCAGCATGCTGACCAACGGCTATTTCTGCATCGATCACGTTTTGTTGAAACATTTGCATATCAATCTCGTGTCGTTACATAATCCATTAGTAGGGTCGATATTTCGCAATAATATCACTGGGCATCCAATTTTGAGTCGAAGACGATGAGGTGGCAAACCACTAACAGTTAGTGAGTTCAAGAATTCGATTGGATAAATGTTGTTCCTATCATCTTGAGCTCCGTCGAAACTGTAGTAAATATTTTCTTCTCCGTATAATCTTTCGATTAACTCATCATTAATCTCATCGACATTCTAATTTTTAGTTGACAAGATCGCCCTGGAAATGATATAATCTGATGCACCTCCGTTGGTTTGCAAAGATGGAAATATTGCATCAATCAAAGCATCCTTCAAGTTACCTTGAGCGTCGTATGGAATTGTCATGTCATCAGGTATGAGAATAAAAGTCCCATCCACTGTTTCCTCATCTCCATCACCAACTCGTAAAAGGAACTCTGAAAACCATGGATCAGCCAACGCTCTCATATTGATCGTTAACCGTATCTTTTTAATTGAAGACCAGAGATGTGACATCCGTAGACTGGAGTCGACAATTTGTGCTCGGGTACCACGACGCATGACCGGTAATGTAACACCCCAAAATCCGGGCCAATTTAAACCTCAAGTTACAACAGGTTATGACAATATAGCTTCAACTTATATAGATAGCAAATGAATTAATCATCAAGAGTATATTTACATTGCAGAATACTTCAAATAACCTATCAATCTAATCATGTCATAATAACTAGATTAATTGAGTTATCTAAGCTATCCTTCAAAAATCTCTTCTTGGATAATTACCACTTCTGCTATTTCAAAATCACTCGTCCCACAACCCTTTATCTGCCTGAGCCTGAACCTGGTAAGAAAACATCATATGAAACGATTAGGCCAACGCCTAGTGAGAACATTCGTTTCAATAATAACATTTGCAAAATCAATGTAAACAAGTTATAACAAACCTGATTACTCCTTTTCTTACCGCACGTATAACTCCATTTCATTATACAATTTTATCCATTCCCATGACTATTACTGACAAAAATTCCATCAGCATATCATACCCCCAGAGCCACACTATGAATCTTTACAGATTCTAGATCAATGCTCTCCACCAATAAATCGCGATTACACACGCCCATTTATCAGTAAGGAAGCAGAGATTACAAGTACTTTATGTCAACCTCACTCTCTTCCTTAGAAATCAGGAATAACGATTAATACCACACGCCTATTCCATGTGATTACCAAACTTTAGTGCCTATGGATCCATTACACTTTACTAACGTATAAGCATAACAACATATTATAACTCACATCATATTTTCAAATCTAAGAATACTAAATAACCTATCGTATCTTCATCCTCGAATGCCCCCCTTCGGCGACTTAGCACGGGGGTTCCGCTACTCGGTTAGCGGATGGGGTCAAGGGACAACGCCCTTGCGGGGTCTGGGGGCAGCGCCCCTAGAAACTTTTTAGAAACTTAACCAGACAAAACATCTAGAATCTGCTTCCAAACATCAAAACCTAACATTCTCAATTTCACAAAAGTGTCCGGACAACAGGGGTTTCCGGATACCTTATACTATTATATTCTTAAGTTCATATCCAAGATCTATTACCAAAATCTGTAAACTAACTCTTTTTATCCAACTCCCGGTATCCCCAACTCCCGGTAGTCAACACATGTACCGGGACTTCACCGGAACTCATAAGTACCGGGATTTACCTCTACCGGGACTTCCAACTTCCGGTACTTTTGATCATATCGGGACTGCACCGAGACAAATCAGTATCGGGACTACGTACAGTTTATTTCTAACAAGTCCACATATCGACTTAACTTGTGAAATCAGTTCAATCTATGTATTCCATCCAGTCCTCAATCAATTTATACAGCTATATTAAGGTTAGTATAACTTAAAAACACTGATTTGTACAATGAATCAAACGAACTCACCTTAATTGTAAAGATCCTCTTCCCTGCCCTAAACTGATTCCAATCTGCTGCTATCGATTCTGGAAATCAATTCAGCACACAAAATCTATTTACCACCATAAATCAACAACAAGATTTATCAGAAACTTGGGTAATAATTCTTACCAAATTGATGACAAATTCTGCTTTCTTTCCTTTCTTCTCTCTATTCCTTCTTTCTGCTTAATGACCGACTCAACAGAACAAGAATGAGATATTTTTACTTATCTCAGATGTTTTATCCAACAACTAATAGGAAAATGACTAAACTACCACCAAGTTTAATCTTTCCAAAAGTTACACTAAACTTTCATCTTTTGCATTTTAACCCTAATGAATTATAAAACTTCCATACTTTCAAGGTTTACACAAGATACAAATACATCCCAAATCTCATTAAAATATTATTATTGAAAATTCAGGATGTTACAGGTAACACTTGTCCAAAATCACCTCCCATCACCATTATCTTTCCACCGAATGGAAGTCTGTTTCCCATGAGGTCTTGCATTGTTCAATCGAGCGCCTCCACCGCCTGCCTCTTAGCCATTGATGCTTCGTCCCAAATGATTAATCTTGCATCACGAAGTAGTTGGTCCGTTCCGCTCTGTTGTTTGATGTTACATATAGAGTTATTGTCCAAATTGAAGGGAATCTTGAATCGAGAATGGGCAGTTTGCCCTCCCGGCATGTTATTAGCTGCAACGCCCGATGAAGCAGTCGCAAGTGCAATTAGACCACGAGAACGGACCTCAGCAAGCAAAGCTTCAATTTTTTTTAACATTTGACAATTAATAAAGTTTGAATTTTACTATTTGTTGGAAACCACATGTCTTTGTCCCGACGGTATCTAGATATGTACCCGCGCGCGATGCAGCGCAAGTGTTAAAACTTTTTTGTAAATTGTGATTGAAAAATTAATACCGTTATTTATAGAATGTTCTCTACCCTCTAAATTATGTGGTTGTTTATAAGTAAAATGTTATCATAAAAGCCAAACGAAAAATACGAAGGTTGAATCTTATAAAACTCAATCATTTTATATAGTTTATTTGAAGAAATGGTTCATCTATTAAATCTCAATAGAATTTGAGGACTTTGTTTTTTACAACTTCATATTAATTGAATACAAATAGTAAAATGTCCTTTCAAAAATCAACGATCATATACGAACATCAAAATTATCATAATATCAAACTTTTCAAACAAGTATTTGAAAAATGGTCCTTAGACCTTAAGTATAGAATAATACATGCTTGAATTGTCCTTATGTTTTGCAATAAAATAGATTTTGGTTTAACTGTCATAACTTATGAGAGAAAGTTTAGACTTTAGAGTCTTCAATTCTCCTAAATAATCATGGGTATCTTAAGATGACTCTCACTTCAGAAACTATTCCTTTTAAGCTGCCCACTAAACACAACTTCATTGCTTCATCTAATGAATTCTCTTGATATCAGTATATTTTTCAGAGAAAGAAAACCTACTCACGCCATCAAGATAAACAAACAATATTAGATCACGACGATGGCGATTTCTGTGAATGAACCCACTTTCTTTATAAAGTAGGATAGGGGTTACAGGATAAGTGGTTTGAAGTTTCCTGGTCAAAAGAGCTGCACCAGGCTAAAAGCTTGAAAAATTGATATCTTAGAAAAATGAAAAATGAAAAAGTAAGGGATTAAAAGTAAATAGAGTAACTAATTATAAGGGTATAAAGTGTAACTCATAAATTGAAATTGTTTGGCTTTTAATATAAAGTTTTAAAATTTAAAAACAAAATATTTAAGAAAAAATTAGTTAATTAAATCCAAAAATGTTCTAATTTTGTGCTCATTTCGAAGCTATTATTACAATGATATAATTGTAAAAAAAATGTATTTTTAATGCATTATAGTTCATATACAATTATTTATGTTAATACGATAAGGGTGTAAAATAAAAAAATGAAAATGTAAGGAATTAAAAGTAAATTGTAAAACTAATTCTAAGAGTATAAAGTGTAACTTAGAAATTGAAATTTGTTTGATTTTTGAGAGACGTGGGAGATATCAGCTTTTAGCATACTTGAATACAACCTGCCAAAAATAGAAACCAGAAAGAACCCATGAAATGCTAAAGCTTCTAATGACGGTAAAAGATAGAGAAAAATAACTCTAATAGGCTTTTAATATAGTAGTATATATAATTACGTAAAAGTTTTTAAATTTAAAAACAAAATATTTAAGAAAAAATTAGTTAATTAAATCCAAATCTATTCAATATTGGGCTCATTTCGAAGGTATTGACGAGACGATTACAATGGTATAATTTGTAAAAAAAATGTATTTTTAATGCATTATAGTTGATATACAATTATTTATGTTAATAAGATAAGAGTGTAAAATAAAAAATGAAAAAGTAAGGGATTAAAAGTAAATTGAATAACTAATTTTAAGAGTATATTCAGTTGCTTGACGTCTTACTATGTTCTAATTATCTCCCTATAATGAAAATACAAGAATAATGATAATAATCAAAATACAATTGAATTAATAGAAATAAATCAAAACAACATGAAACGATTAACGCCACTCACAACATAGAACTTTTCATTTGGATCCATATGTGGAAGAGGATCCTTACGCATGTTTCGGGTTTTAGGATAATAATGGGCAGAATTGACATCAAGATTAAGGAGAGACTTTGCGGTATCTTGTCGAATACACAGATTCTAGAGCCAGCTTCATTCTTTGTGCATGTTTTCCAGCCATCTAGCCAACAGAGGAAAATTGTGGTGAGTTAGAGACTACCAGGAAAGGAAATCTATTATTGATTAAGCATGCATCAGAGGTAAATCGCAAAACCCATACAATCCTCACTATTTAACAAGTCTTAAACCCTTAACTCCTAAGGTTGGCTCTACAAGTAACCCACGTACTGCTAGCTAATGGCCCTTTGGTGAGTCTTTAACTTACTCCAAGTGTCTCGTACACATGACACTAATATACTAAAAAATGAAATCTTGCTGCAAGTGTTCTCTTTAAAGACAACATCAATAATCTCTTGAATGTAACTGATTGACATTCTAGGTCAAAAGACATCTATTTTTTGATGCTGAATATCAAATCAAGAAACAACCTTAATCACAGAGATAGATGGAGAAAACTCGAGCACAAAATCAGAAAATAAAAAATCCAGAGGTATATGGCGACAATCCATCGACGATTTTGAAGAGAAATAAAGGTATTGAACCTGAGTGGAGGAGAGTGAGGGCGATGTTAGAAATCAGAAAAGGCAAAAAACACATAGAGGGTGAGAAAACATCTTCTCGAGAGTGGGAAGAACATGGTATCAAAGCAAAAGACTAATGCAATAAATTAAGCAATTCAAAAGCACCTTCCGCTCAAAACCCAAGAACACAAATAAGAGCATAGTTTTGTTGGAAAAACGAAAGACGTTAAGTCCTTTCAAATCGAGACATATGAATAAAGGTAGCATGCTGAAAGAAACAGCGGTGACCAAGTAAAGTAATCAAGATATTAACAACCAAATAAGCACTTACTTCATTAAGATATTAACCAAATAAGCACCGACTTAATCAATATATTAACAACCAGCATAATTAACACACGATGTCTGATGCTATTAAAAGTACAAAAATGTTCATCTCGAAAACATCCATATTGTGGTGATTCTCTTGTCTATAGTTGAGAAGAAGAACAAAATAAATGAAGATTCACATTTAAAAGCACTACATGAAGAGAGATACATCATGCAAATGAAAATGAAATGCAAAGGTACCATCAAAACTCTGTCTTAAATCTGATCAGGACCAAATTAAAACAAATAAGAACACTAAACCCAAAACCATCTGTCATATATTCTGTCAAAATGCCATCAGACCACCAAAGTTCATGTAGAGAGGGTGTCAATTACAAAATTACAAAACTCAAAGTTAGGAGAACAATTTTATACCTGATATTACCTGAGATGGAGCGATGGAGAAATCGATTTTTTAAACCTGAGATGGAGTCATGGAGATGAAACCTAATATGTGAATCCAAGTTCAAAGCAAAGAACTCCAAATACTCGATATTTCAATATCAAAGAACCAGGTTTGTAGAACAAACATGAAAACCCACCAAAAAAACTTAAATTCAGTTGGAAGTAAAATACCTTATCAAACTTGAAGAGCATCAAGCATATACCCCCTCCAATGTTGGTGACATTTCAGAACCTGGTAGACCATAGAAAACAAAGTGAAACCATGAAATAAAATTTACCATTCTCGCCATAACTTTCACTCTCACCGAAACCCAGTCCAATTATACTAATAAATACTCATTTATGAGATTGCAACACTTGACTAAATAATTTAACTCAACAAGATCCCAAATAAAGAAATCTCATAACTTTGACCGACTTCTCACTTTAACTCTTCTTCACATGATCCTTCGTGTATATACATATATATGGTTAAACTTATATTGGTTATGACATACAAAGTCGCTTGGTTTATTGTTTATTTGTTTTTAACACCAAAAAACATGTAAAAACTATTATTTTAACATACTTGATTTCATACAGGAAGGAGATTTCTTACTTTAAACACCACTTTCTCATATTGAACTTTAGCTTCCTCAACAAATGTCTTTAAACAATAACAATTTCAATACCGTGATAGCTATTCATGATGAAAAAGCATGATATCATGAATGGTGAAAACACGAATGATAATATACATTTTTATTTAAAAATATACATTTAAAATAGATGTTAAATAATTGGGTTGGGCCTTGTTTTTAGATGAAAACCGTAACCAGTTAAGGACTGTCGGGCCATAACCGGTCCTGAGCCGGGCCCATTTGGTCATCTCTAGGTCGGAGTGTATTGGTAAACTATCGGGCCTGACACGAGAAGCCCGAACCCATGCCCGACCTTAAATCCCCATCAGGTCAACTTCGTTTCTACCCCAAACCCGTCCTGAAAAAGCCCGGGCTTTTTTTTGCTTACTGAAAAACGTCATGGAAATCTCGGGACCCAGGCCCGAAAAATCCCGGTTGTGCATCTGAATGGTAAATTGCATCCCTTCTTACTGTTTAAGCACCTCTTACCCATTAAGAGTCGGTCAGCAGTTAGTAAACATCCCTAACTGAAGAAGAAAATCAAAAAACTTACCCCACATGTGGAGTTATCCGACGAACTCAGCATTCGACGATCAAAGTCAATATCATCCCCACCTTCTCCAATGTCCTTTTTTAGAAGCGGTTCTCCTTTGGCTTTCGGAGATCGAAAACTCAACTTCCTTTCACTTATTGTCCTCAAAATATTATTTTTATACGATTTTATATTTTGATTAATTTATTAAATATTAATATTAATATTAATATTAATATTAATATTAATAATAATAATAATAATAATAATAATAATAATAATAATAATAATAAATAGTATACAAATGTATAAAATAAAAATTGGAAACTACATAAACTTTTGAGTTTCATGGCATTTTAATCGTATTGATGAAAACTTTCTAATGATACATATTGTTATAAAAATATTTATTTTATTATAATTTAATAAATTACATAAATTAATCAAAAATATATAAATGATATAAACAACTCAATAGGGGTAGACTAGTCATTTATTGAACAAAATACATTTTAGAAGGCATTTACATAGAGTATAGGACTACACTCAATGCTATCAGGCACTGAAAGATGAATACTTATTGGGGTCTTTTCTTGTTCAGCAGAAGCGAATTCAGCAAGGTTCAATGATCCGGTTGCAACTGCGTGATCCCGTCTTTTTGGTCCTTGGTTTAAGCCCTAAACAAAAAATAGAAATGATCCTAAAATCTTTAAACAAATTATACAATAAACAAGATACAAAGCAAATGGCTTTATAGGAACAAAGGGTTATAATAGATGGATTCTTTTTATTATAAACAAATATGACATCAATCCACTCTTGTAACTTATAACACCAAAATGTGGATTTTGAGAAACATATTCCATCGAATTGTTCGCTTGACAATAAGTAAATACTTGTTAAATTTAATAGAACTATACAATAAACAGTAGAATGAAGAATTTTGTAATCTCTCTTTTGGCATATATGTGATCATGATCAAGAAAAGTCATGGATCCTTTATAAACAAGATCATCAGTCTCAGGTAAGCCTTTTATTGAAAGAAAAAAAAACTCCAATTCAATCAAAGCTTGTAAATCAAAGATTTAACAAAATCATACAGAAAACTATAGGAAAGCAAGAAACAATCAAATTTAAGATAAAATAGAGACATTTAATTATGATCAACCAAGAAATAAATCATACTGAAATTAGGGAGATTTGGTCAGGACTTGCATCAAACACCTTGAATGCAACTTCCCACTGATGAAACACATTTCTAAAACCCACCTTACAAACCGCAACGAATTCTTCGTTCCATTCAACAACTCCATCATCGTTTAATGATCCTTCGTTGGTTAAATTCCTCTTCACACTACTACTCCGCTTGAAGAAACCCATATCGTAAATAACATATATAATGTTAAACTCCAAGATATAATGTTAAAACCCTAGAAATTGAATCTTGAAGAACAAAATCGGAAAGAAGAAAAGAAGAAACGAACCTTTGAAGCTTTTGTCTTTGTTTGGATACAGACGACCTGCTAGTATCTTGAAAAACAAAAACAAAAGATTGAACATCAGTATACATAAGAAGTGCAAAGATAAACCTTAAACCCAAATTGATGTGAAATGTGGGTATGATGTGCAAAAATAACTGAGAACTTGAAAATAATCTGTGCGAACAACTTGAAAGCGTGAAATTGTGAAATCGATGTGAAAATCGTACAACCATACAATCGAGGATTGAACCTCTTAGAGCAGACAAACAAAAATCGACAGCAGATAAGAAAACCAAAATCGACCCCTAGAGAAATCGAATCGATTTCGGTATACTTGGATAGAAAAATCGAAATCGATTTCTGTAGCCACCATAACAAATAGAAATGAAGATCCAGATAACAAACCGAAAATCGATTTTTGTAGCCATAGAATGCCGAGTGAAATTAATCTATAGGAGAAGGGAGCTAGATCGTGGGTTGCAGAAAATGGGGGAGAAGAACTGGTTTAGAAATTAACCGAGTTTAGAAAAACCGTTTTTTAGAAGAGAAATTAATTGAAGGGACTTACCAAAATACCTCAAATTTTGAAAAATTTACCAAAATGCCATAAATTTCCACGGTGAGAGCCCTCTATAGCGGGCAGGGACTGAAAGTGAAAAATTTTGCAAGATTATTTACACTTTTAGTCCTTACCGCGGGCCGCGACCGCGGGCCATCGCGGGCCTCGATCGTGGGGTCAGGGACTGAAAGTGTAAATAAATCATGCAAAAATTTTCACAATTGGTCCCTGACCGCGATCACAAGCTCCATAACGCGGGAAAAAATGGCATTTTGGTAAACTTTTTATTTTTTGGGGTATTTTGGTAAGTCCACTTCAAACTTGTGTCGTTTTAATTAATTTCCCTTTTTAAAAAGGTAAAGCCACTATTCTTTTAATATAGCAGAATAGATGATTAAAATATTATATTTTTTGGGCTGTTATTGCCGGCCCACATGCCCCACACAACAATTAAAGACCAGCCCACTACAATGGCAGTCCATCAGTACCCAGTGGGTTCGACCCAGAAAATCATTTTGTAGCTTTAGTAGGGGTTAAGTTGTTGGGTCATCTTTTTGACCCTTTTTGTTTCAGTTTATACACAACACTACTGTTGACGATGTTTTTGATCAAAATTATCGGCCGTCGAGACACTATTATGACCCAACAAAATCACCAACAACTCTAATATATCAAAAAAAACTAACTGGGGACTATTAATTGTGAGATTTAATCGTTAAACCATACCTGATATCGATGCAACTCAAGAATCCTGGCTTCAATTCTAAACCGATACCTTTCTTGAAACTCTCTGGTTTTATCATATTAAGATAGGAGTTTTAGTCCTTAGTGAGCTAGGAACTCATATGTCATGATTTGGTCAAAAACCGTCCATCCACAACCTCCAACTTCGAGGTTTCCTTCTAGGTGGCACGTTTTTTACGGTTTTGAATTTCAAATTGTTTTGAACATATTATAGATCTTTAAACTAATAAATGCTGAATAACAAACTATTTAAGTGCTTTAATTATAGATCTTTAAACTATTTGATGCTTAATTTTCTTTAAAAACTAGAGTCCAAATTTGGAATATTTGGAAGTAAATCTCGTGAATACAACTGAAATATAGTTGAATATTACCACGGGTGTGCATCAGGTGGGTAAACTAAAAACCCGATCGGATTTCGTATGTAAATCATGACCCGAATTTCAGGTCTCGGGTTTCGAATTGCTTCGGATTCAGGTTGGTTGGGTTTCGGATTGGTGTTGATCGGGTTCGGGATGCAAAAAGTATATATAAATTCAATCGACTGAAATAGTGATGAAATCGATAGTAAGTTTAGAAATTAGAAAACACAAAGCGACTAGAATTTACGATTTTCAATGGATACATACAGAAATAAATATAATTATATAATATTTAAAAAAATATATGTATATTATTTCGGCTTTTCGAACGGGTTGGGTGGTCGGGTTTTGGATTTTTGGATATACATCTTTTGCACACACCTTATTTTCGCTTCGGATTCCGATTAGATTTCAAACTATTCAGGTTTTACACACCCTAAATATTACTTATAAACATTGATTCTTCATGACCCAGATTATAGATCCACGCCAATTAATCAAAATAATTCTCTATTTTCTATCAACGAGGACAAATCGGAATCTGTACCCTCAAACACAAATAGAATTAGATTGTCACATATACCTAGGGGTAAGCATCGGAACTGACAACCATTAAAATGAGTATTATGTCGACCTTCTGAATTACAATTTCAAGTGCAAATTTGGTACGTATGTATTGAGTTCATAACGAAAGGTCGAACAATCATGCA
Organism: Saussurea involucrata; assembly: GCA_033807775.1. Taxonomy (NCBI): domain Eukaryota; kingdom Viridiplantae; phylum Streptophyta; class Magnoliopsida; order Asterales; family Asteraceae; genus Saussurea; species Saussurea involucrata. Next base: position 167,127,476 of record CM066322.1, read on the forward strand.
TTAAACTCTCGACATCTCGAGCTTTCGTTTAAACAAACGTTTGAGAAGGTATACTTGCAAGACGCTTGCACCGATCAAAGCTGTAGATTTGAAGATAGCTTTGTGCATCGCCCTCTTGCTCATTGCTTCCATTAAACTTTGGCGGATATGTTGGAGATGAATATAACTTTTTTTTAGAGATTTTAACTTGGTTCTATATTTTATAAAAATTATAGAAAACCTATTGAAAATGTTCAAAAATGCCACAAGTATTTTGAAATGGGTAAAACCGATTCAATCCAATAATCAACTGAATTTAAAATGAACGAGTTATGTGAAAACTAATTGAACTTAAAATGATCTCATTCAAATTAGTATATTGAAAGTGCATCGAATAACGTACATGAGATCGGGCCTAACTTATTTTTCTTGTTAAACAAGTCTAATATAGCAAACTTAAGCCCAGATTTTCTTAAATGGTAGTCCAAGCCGACTTTTCAAGGATATATTTGAGAGGTAGTTGGTATTTAGTAGAGGGAATACAACCCAAACCCACTTCTAAACTTTTTGTACTACATAATAAATTATATAAAAAATTAATTGATTATAATTATATAACAGGTTGAGTGGGGCTGTCCAAATTTCATTTTTCATTGTTCAAGCCCGTCCGTTAACTTGAACGGTCCTATGCAAATCCATCCATATTTTGTAAAATGATTGCCAAAGCTCACTTTTTTAACGTGCTGGATGGGTCGAGTCTAGCGGGATACGCCACCTATGAATTAATCTAAATTAAATCAACAAATATAATATATTTAATTAAGGGAAATTAATTAAAATACCCCAAGTTTGACTTCATGTTACCAAAATACCCTAAATCTCTCCTGATTTACCAAAATGCCATAAATTTCCGTGGTGGGAGGCCACAATCGTGGGGGCAGGGACCATTTTTAACATTTTTTGAAACTTGCAGGGACCATTTTTGAAACTTGCAGCCCGCATACACCCCGCGTACACCACTCTACACCCGCGTTCGATGAATTTGGTGATTTTGAATTGAAATGTTACACTTTCAACCCCTATACTTATTTACTTACTTTACTTTATGTCTTTTAATTTCACATTTAACACATATAATCGTTTATTAACTAAAATACGTTAAAAAAATACGTTTTAATTTTAACAAGTTACACCATTATAATCGTCTCTTCGATACGTTCGAAATGAGCCCAATCTTGATTTTTTTGGATTTATATATTTTAATATATATCATATACAATACATAAAAAATATTTTTTATATTTAAAATTCATACCCTTATAGTTAATTATTTAATTTATGGTACATCTCTTATTTATTTTTTCAAATTTTTTTTACACTCCTATCGCATTAACATAATAATCATATATTAACTAATTCATTAAATCGTTTTAAATTATTATTATTTGTATGTGTTTATAGATATCGTGAATGACAATAGGACAAACTTTCACGAGAAGAATATGAAATGAGCCCAATCTTGAATTTTTTTGGATTTATATATTTTAATATATATCATATACACTACATAAAAAATATTTTTTATATTTAAAATTCATACTCTTATAGTTAATTATTTAATTTATGGCACTCTTATAGTTAAACTACGTTTTATTTATTTTATTATCGATGGTCCAAGTGTAAGTATTAAAAATTGGCGGAGGCTTTGTGATGAACATACATCGATCATTTTGTGCATACTCTGTAACTGCAAATACTTCAGCTCCAAACACACATGAACCATCATTCGCCAAATACCCATTTTCACAATTCTTAAATGAGTCCAGTGATACCAACTTGTTAAAACCTCATTTCATATTCTTCTCGTGAAAGCTTGTCCTATTGCCATTCACGATATCTATAAACACATACAAATAATAATAATTTAAAACGATTTAATGAACTAGTTAATATATGATTATTATGCTAATGCGATAGGAGTGTAAAAAAAATTGAAAAAAAAATTAAGAGATGTACCATAAATTAAATAATTAACTATAAGGGTATGAATTTTAAATATAAAAAATATTTTTTATGTAGTGTATATGATATATATTAAAATATATAAATCCAAAAAAAATTCAAGATTGGGCTCATTTCGAACGTATCGAAGAGACGATTATAATAGTGTAACTTGTTAAAATTAAAACGTATTTTTTTTTAACTTATTTTAGTTAATAAACGATTATATGTGTTAAATGTGAAATTAAAATTATGAAAGTAAAAGGCATAAAGTAAAATAAGTAAATAAGTATAGGGGTTGAAAGTGTAACATTTCAATTCAAAATCACCAAATTAATCGAACGCGGTGTACGCGGGCTGCAAGTTTCAAAAATGGTCCCTGCAAGTTTCAAAAAGTGTCAAAAATGGTCTTGTCCCCACGATCGCGGTCTCCCACCATGGGAATTTATGGCATTTTGGTAAACCAGGAGAGATTTATGGTATTTTGATAACATAAAGTCAAACTTGGGGTATTTTAATTAATTTCCCTTTAATTAAATCAATAAATTTGATATTTTTAATTAAATCAATAAATTGGAAAGGGAAATTAATTAAAATACCCAAAGTCAAAGCAAGTGTTACCAAAATACCCAAAATCTCTCCCACTTTGCAAAAATACCCTAAAAATCCGCGATTTAGCCCGCGATCGCGGGCCCTTGGCTGCGATGGTCCCTCAAGAATGCCCGCGGTACAGCTTTCCCCCCTCAAGAATGCCCGCGTGTGCAGTTTTGGTCCCTGCCCGCGATTGACTCATTGACCCCCGCGATCGCGGGCTACACGTGTCACCAAAGTTTGCCCACTTTGCCCGCGTTGGTCCCTCGAGAATGCCAGCGGTACAGCTTTCCCCCCTCAAGAATGCCCGCGTGTACATTTTTGGTCCCTGCCCGCGATTGACTTTGTTTGACCCCCGCGATCGCGGGACCCTGTGCCACGTGTCGGCACAGGGTTAACCCTAAAATGCTATTGACGAACCCTAAACCTAATTTTTTTATCTTCGGCCGCACTATATAAGGGGGGTGGGGGGACCAAAAACCGGCGACCCAAACTTGACAAATCTCTCTCAATTTTTTTATCAAACTCTCTCAATTTTCTCCCACTCTCTCAATTTTGTCGTGTGGAATACGCGTTCGGGTTTTGTGAAGATGTCTCGTATTACCTCTCTGGTATGTTTTCCTTATGTTATTTGTTATTTTTTGTATGTTATTTTAAGTTAAGATATATGATTTGTAGGTTGTTATAGTGTTTATAACTTATGTTTGAATATGTTCTATGTTTAACATGATATGTATGGTTTTATGTTTGAATGTGATATTTGTATGTTATAATGTGTATGTTGTTATAGTGTGTTTTTTCATAAAAAAATTTGTTAAGAGTGTGTTTTTATAAAAAAATTGTTAACAATTTGTTTTTATAAAAATAAATTAAAAACGTGTTTTTTATAAAAAAAATGTTAAAAATGTGTTTTTTTTTTATAAAAACACACTCTTAACAATTTTTTTATAAAAACACACCCTTAACAATTTTTTATAAAAACAGTTTTTTTATAAAAAATTGTTAAGGGTGTGTTTTTATAAAAAAATGTTATAGTTTTATGGTTTTATTTTTGAATGTGATATTTGTATGTTATAATGTGTATGTTGTTATAGTGTGTTTTTTCATATAAAAATTGTTAAGAGTGTTTTTTTATAAAAAAATCGTTAAAAGTGTGTTTTTATAATTTTTTAGGGTGTGTTTTTATAGTTTTATGGTTTTAAAAAAACCCATTGTTAAAAGTGTGTTTTTATAAAAAAAACACACTCTTAACAAATTTTTATAAAAACACACCCTTAACAATTTTTTTATAAAAACACACCCTTAACAATTTTTTATAAAAACAGTTTTTTTATAAAAAATTGTTAAGGGTGTGTTTTTATAAAAAATTGTTATAATTTTATGGTTTTATGTTTGAATGTGATATTTGTATGTTATAATATGTATGTTGTTATAGTGTGTTTTTTCATATAAAAATTGTTAAGAGTGTTTTTTTATAAAAAAATCGTTAAAAATGTGTTTTTATAATTTTTTAGGGTGTGTTTTTAGAGTTTTATGGTTTTAAAAAAACCCATTGTTAAAAGTGTGTTTTTATAAAAAAAACACACTCTTAACAATTTTTTTATAAAAACACACCCTTAACAATTTTTTTTAAAAACAGTTTTTTTATAAAAAATTGTTAATGGTGTGTTTTTATAAAAAATTGTTATAGTTTTATGGTTTTATGTTTGAATGTGATATTTGTATGTTATAATGTGTATGTTGTTATAGTGTGTTTTTTCATATAAAAATTGTTAAGAGTGTTTTTTTTATAAAAAAATCGTTAAAATTGTGTTTTTATAATTTTTTTTTATAAAAAAACACTTTTAACGATTTTTTTATAAAAACACACTTTTATAAAAAAACTGTTTTTATAAAAAATTGTTAAGGGTGTGTTTTTATAAAAAAATTGTTAAGAGTGTGTGTTTATAAAAAAAACACATTTTTAACATTTTTTTTTATAAAAAACACGTTTTTAATTTATTTTTATAAAAACAAATTGTTAACAATTTTTTTATAAAAAAACACTCTTAACAATTTTTATATGAAAAAACACACTATAACAACATACACATTATAACATACAAATATCACATTCAAACATAAAACCATAAAACTATAACAAATTTTTTATAAAAACACACTCTTTAACAATTTTTTTATAAAAAAATGTTTTTATAAAAAATTTGTTAAGAATGTGTTTTTTATAAAAAATGTTAAGAATGACAACTTAGGTCCCTACGGTTTTAAGAATGACAACTTAGGTCCCTACGGTTTTAAGAATGACAACTTAGGTCCCTAAACTTTTAAGAATGACAACTAGGGTCCCTAAACCGCACTTTATATATATATAACACTATTATACGTTGAAATAAAATACCACCGCACTTTATCTATATATAACACTGTTATACGTTGAAATAAAATAAACCGCACTTTATCTATATATAACACTATTATACGTTGAAATAAAATAAACCGCACTTTATCTATATATAACACTATTATACGTTGAAATAAAATACCACCGCACTTTATCTATATATAACAATATGATACGTTGAAATAAAATAAACCGCACTTTATCTATATATAACAATATGATACGTTGAAATAAAATAAACCGCACTTTATCTATATATAACAATATGATACGTTGAAATAAAATAAACCGCACTTTATCTATATATAACACTATTATACGTTGAAATAAAATAAACCGCACTTTATCTATATATAACACTATTATACGTTGAAATAAAATACCACCGCACTTTATCTATATATAACACTATTATACGTTGAAATAAAATAAACCGCACTTTATCTATATATAACACTATTATACGTTGAAATAAAATAAACCGCACTTTATCTATATATAACACTATTATACGTTGAAATAAAATAAACCGCACTTTATCTATATATAACACTATTATACGATGAAATAAAATACCACCGCACTTTATCTATATATAACAATATGATACGTTGAAATAAAATAAACCGCACTTTATCTATATATAACACTATTATACGTTGAAATAAAATCCACCGCACTTTATCTATATATAACACTATTATACGTTGAAATAAAATAAACCGCACTTTATCTATATATAACACTATTATACGTTGAAATAAAATACCACCGCACTTTATCTATATAAAATAAAATAAACTGCAGCATCTATATATAACACTAACTATAACATCTGTGAATGACTATGTAGAAGGATTTCTTTAACATCGACATGACGGTAAGGTGCAAAGTTTCCTACATCGAGGAATTATGAGCGCTCTTTAGGGGATTAGGTGATCGCGCGGATACCCTTGAGACCATCTATAGAGGGACACCGTTCGGGCCATGGATGGATGTGTCTTACTCTGGTGGCGACCCTACGCTAGTACACATGTTTCTACAGTTGGAGGTCGAGGACGCCAACGCTGAGCCGGAGGAGATGCATTTTGATTTCTTCGGCTCTCAATTGCATTTTGGGCGTCGTGAGTTCTGTCTAATTACAGGACTACGTTTTGGAGAGGCTCCCCCCTTCCTCCCTTAGAAGACTGCTCCTTCGTTCCTAGGGTTTTCGGCATTTCAGCATCTCGTTTGAAGCTGAAGACAGTCCGGGACAAGATGAAAGAGGGCCTTAGTGCCCTAACCGACGACGATGCTGTCCGTGTATGCTTGGTGGTGATCGTGGATATGGGCTTCCTGGGCCGTGAGTATAGCCAGTATGCTTCATCGACGGTCCTTACGGCCGTCGAGGACCTTGAGCTGTTTAACAGCTACCCGTGGGGTAGCCATATCTGGACACATTGCTACTCTAATCTGCACCGAGCCATAGCCAGACGCGTTGATCGACATGCAAAGATGAATCTTTGTGGTTTTACATACGCCTTCAAGGTTAGATACGTAGTATAACAATTGTTAATAATACATACAAACTGTTTGGCTTTTCTTTTTACGTACTTGCGCTTCTTGTCTAATTCCAGATATGGATCTTGGAGATGTTTCCCGCATCAATCCGATATTTCGTCAAGCGCGACGATCGAGTACTTAGGGGAACCCGTTGGGACAAGCGTGTTACCCTAAGTAGGTCGCTTTGGCTTCAGTTTTTCAATGAATCTAGAAATGTAAGTTCTTTTACTATGTTTACAATTCGCATACGTTAGTCCCGCTTATTAATTTTTTTATGTTTTATCATATATTTAGCTGTCGCTCTTGCCTTTCGCTCGCCTTCAGCCTACTGCCGACGAGATGGACACGGATTGGTACAGAGACAGCGTGGCCTTTATTGACGCAGAGGTGGAACGGGCTCGACGTCCCCCTACTTCCACATCTGATGAAGATGAGGAAGACGACGACAGGTGTAAAGCCCGTGCCCCGATATGGTTTAATTCGCTTATTTTAATTAGTTATTTTTGTTGTTAAAACGAATTTATTATTGGGATTTAGCGAGTTAGACCAAAAAACGTTAAAGATGGGAAACTTTAAGTTATTTAGCAAGGAGTTGATAAGGCAGGGACCAAAGGTGTCATTTGTGCATTTTGGCATTTAGGGTTGCTTGGGATCGGTTATAAGAAACCGACCCCCTCCCCTCTTTTGTTTTCTTTTTGGTGAAGCTCAAGTAAAACACATCACAAAAACCACACCATTGTTCTCCTTCTTCTCGCATCATCCACCGAACCCCCCCCCCCCCCCTAGCCGCCGTCGTCGCGGTTTCTTGCCGGCGAGATCGAGGAGCAGCGAGAGAGAGAGGGTGCGTTGGCGGTCAGAAAGAGAAAGGGCAGCCGGTGATCGGGTCTCGTTGTGTTTGCCGCTGGGTGTCGTCGTGAGGTAAGCATCTCCTTCTCCTCGTTTTCTTTTTCCCATCGTTGTTGTCAAGCCACAAAACCTCCGCCGCCGCAGCCACGGCTGCCGGCGGTGTGCGCCGCCGCCGTGCGCCACCAGTTCGGTGGCTGTGGCAGGTGGGGCTGTTCTGGTTTTGTGCGTGGTCGGGGAGGGTAAGTCGATCATGTGTATAGGGTGGGGGCATGATAGGATTAGTCGGGTCGTCTCGTTTCCTTCTTATCGCCGGAATTTTGTAAACCGCGGCCGCCGCCGCCGGCGACCACCACTGACGGAGGTGGCAGTGGGTGGTGCGCGGTTGGTCCCAGCCCCTTGTAACCATAAAACCCAAACTGCTAACTCTGATCCGTGACCCGATCGCGTAAACCCGAATCGATTTTTAAAGTTGTCATTTTATGTGAAAAATCCCATTCTGTCCCTGTTTTGCATCGGCCATAACGTTTCCGTCGTAGCTCGGATTGAGGCGAAACCGGTGCCCACGGTTCACAATCTGTGCCGGGCACACTTTTCGTGTTTTAGCGGAAGTCTGGTTCGGCCTCTAACTAGGCGTAAAATGGCTGTTTGTACAGAAGATCTGAATATGACAGTTTCGCGTCCTGTTTTTAGAAAATTCATAGTAAATTGTAGGAAAATCGTTAGAACGCGTACGATATGTCCCTGGAACCCTAAGTCATGGAACTAACTGATTATGGAATAATAATTCTGGGTTGATGAGTTTAAGAGGGGCTAAACAGGTCCCGAACAGACCTGTAAATCTTAGAGTAAAAGCTGGATTTTTCGTGTGGAAGCTTATAGTTGTGACTTTGGGATAGGACTTCGTTGTGACGTTTGATATCACTTATTTAGGTGGAAAAGGGTGAGTTGGTGTTGGCCGGCTCGTTTTGCTGTTGAGGACATCTACTTTACGTTTGAGGTGAGTTCTCTCACTGTGTAGTTAGGGGTTGTATGCATGTTATAGTAGTTTGTATGTACTATTGTCTTTGTGGTGTGAACTAGTTGTTTGTGGTGCGTAATATTTGATTGGTTTAAATGCTTACTATAAATGTGTAATACGTACATCTCGGTGGGACCGAGGGCTCGGTGGGACCGAGGAAGCGAGTAGAAATGTTGTGTGAACTCGGTGGGACCGAGGACTCGGTGGGACCGAGGAGTTGGGTACATAATTACTTGTATGTGTTTACTTGCATTATGTAACTATGTTGATGTTGCTCATGTGCGGATAGGGGTGATGTGTATATAATTACTATCTGCGCATGTGATGGAACTCACTAAGCCTTGTGCTTACCCTTTCCTTTTAAATGTGGTTTCAGGTATTAATGGCTCCAAGGCGTGACGGGTACACACTGGCGCGCGTGAAGGGTTAATATATTTTTGAGAATTAGAAGTATCATTTAAACAATTTAATTCCGCTGTTTATCTTTAATGAGAATATTTATTGTTAAGTTTGCAAGCGAGACAGTTTTGGATATTTAATGAGGTTTCGTTTAATAAAATGTTTATTTTTAAAAGTTTAAATTTACTGAAATTTTTGGGGCGTTACAACTTGGTATCAGAGCACAGCTTGAGTGAATCAAACACATCTTGGTGTGTTGATCTCAAGTTTGCGACTATTAAAATCTTCTCTTAAAATTTTTGGGAAATAAAAGAAAGGAAACCCTGTTTGAGAAACGGTGATCGAGGGCGCAGTGTGTACAGTCAGCCGGAGCCAAGGGAAAAGGTACAGTACTTAGTATATTTATTGCTTTCTAGATCATAGGGTATGCATGCTAGATTGCTAGTGTTAGTTACACTGTACTGTATGGTTACTGCTTGCTAATAGGGATTTATGCTAGCCTTGATAGGTTGTTAAGCGAATGCACTATAGGTTGTATGCAGTAGGAACCGAATAGCCTTAGAATGTTGGATTTAGTTCTATTGCGCAGCTCTTGTTTGAGTCCAACCGTTGTAGGATAGAATCTTATATTCGAATGTCTATCTGGTTTTCACTGTATGCGACTGTGCATTTGCGAGGCGACTCGTCAGGACTAGTGGGGATTCCGTCCTAGCAAGGGTAGTGGAACGAGATGAAACTCCTAGGGAGCTAGGAAGAGCGTTTGCATATGTTGGTACGAGCATATGGGGATATTTGTCGGCAAGTCACTACTTGGGCACTTCAGGATGGGACTCGAAACGAGTAAGGATAGGTGTGGAAGGTAGTAGTAGAGCTCCTACTATCTGAAGCACAGGATCCGTGCTCGGGTCGGGGAAAGTCACGGGGAATCCGAGGAGTTGAGCGTGAGCGTAGATAGCAGGATTTATGGTGTGCTAATTATGCGGTTTATTATCTACCCCGAATAGCAATCACAAGGAGGAAAAACAATAGTGAACCTACTAGTACAGGTGTGTACTTGATTTGCTTGAGGAGATGATCGTTGGGGTAGTGATGAAGGTTCTAAACTAGTAGTCGTTGGAATAGAAGGACGATTCTAGTATTAATCACTTGGAGTGACGATAAGGACGAGGTTTGTTTTAAGTAGGCCATTTCGGGTCAAGATTGATGGTTGTGCTAGAATCATAGGCTTATAGAGCCGACTTTGAATTGAGGAAAAACCGTAAGGATTATTTGACGTAATTTCCCAACTTGCCTAAGAGGTGTAAATGTCCGGATGACGATTGTGGACCGGAGAGATTTGGAGGGGTACGAGTCGAGACGTCGAATGCCGACTGAGTCATGCACAAAGTTTATTTTGAAAATAAATTGCATTAACTAATTCTTGTGTATCCAATCCTTTTATGGATTGTATTTTGGAATTTTGGGAAATGTTCATCACACACAAGATCTCGAATTATGGTTTTGAAAGTAGATGAAATCGTTTTATCACGGGAGTTGCAAACTTTGTTAGAATTTGTTTCATTTCGTAATTTTCCAACGGTTCTTTCGGGTAAGATGATATCCGTGTTTTGTGGTGTTTAAAATGTTGGGCAAGTGACTACGGCTTGTGACTTTAACATTGGAACGTCTCCACATATGTTAGAGTTGAGACGGAAAGTTACATTCCACGATGTCTGCATAAAACTACTCTGGTGATTTGTTTAAAATGAGTTTGTTAAACATTGTTGTTTATGGTTTTACCGTGGAAAGAGATTTTTAGGATTTTGGCGTCTCATACCTGATTTTGCTTTTAACAATTTGACTTTGGGGGCACAACGTTTGGTACTATTTTTTTTTACTTAGAGTCATTGAGGTTCATGAAGTTTGTGTCACTAAGTATTTTGTTGCAAATAGTTCAGTGTATGGATTGATGTATGCGTGTCTTAAGTGGTGCACGAAAGAATATTTTGGTAACATTTCATAATGAGTTGTTTGGTGCGCTTTTAGTCAGTTAAATGTTTTATTATCATTTCCATGAAAATGCGTTTTATCGACTTACGGGTATGCATACCTGGATAACCTTTGTTCTTGACATTTTGATAAACGAGTCGAGCATGAAAATGTTTTAGTTCCTTCTTGTCGGAATGAAAGACCATTTGGTCAAAGGAGTGTTTTAGTGTTGTGAATATCATGCATACGTTTACAATGTGTTATATTTTGAAAATATAAATGCGTAGATTATGGACATTCTGTTAATTTAGAATTGCCGATTATTTTTGGGAAATTAAAAACTTTTGCTTGGGAGGGAACGAGTATTTTGAGCATTTTTGACAAATACATTTTAAACTTTGGTGTTTTGACGTTATATGTCCCAAATACGAAATGTTAAGGAAATGATTCGTGATGACGATTTTAGAAAATTCCTTATGGAAGTGTTACCAGTTTGCATGCCTACCCCGATTTAAGGTTTTATGATGATTAGGTCGATATTTTCAAATGATGGAAATGAATTAGTTTTGTCTTTAAACTTGAAACTTACTCAAGTTATTTTGGGTTTTGACTGAGGTGTAATTAAGAATCGTTTCCTTGTTTTGTATAATAAACTGACGTGCGCAAATTTTGATTGGTAACTTTGTTCCATACCATTTGGATGGTCAGAAAATAATTTTGAGTAAATCGCCGTTTGGGCTTCTTTTGAAGTACGTGTGAAAATTGTTGCACACCGTTTAAATTGAGCAGTACCTTGTGTGCATGTCATGAGTCAATCCATACCCGAACCGTGGTGGTTTGTTTTAAAGAAATTATTTATTGCGCTTTGCGTTTTGTGAGTAAACTGAACTGCAATGGAATGATTTTCAACGTGATTTTCCTATGTGGGACGAGCGTGTCCATTTTTGCGTAACTACCGACCTGGTGATAGTAGTTTTATTGCATACGATCTTTTTGAGATGAAAAATCTTGACGTTGAAAATATTTTGTAAATGATTTTGTAAACATTTTGGGAAATGCGCTTTCCAGTGTTATGTGTCATTTGGAGAATTTTAAGGGTGTGAGTCCTTTTGGAAAACTCTTTTGTTTAACCCGTGTTGAGTTTGGGACTAGTGTTGATTTTAGAGTATTGCTTGCTTAAACTTTATTTAAACGCGTTGTTGACCGACTTATGGGTCTAGCAAGCGTGGAGCATTTTGCTCGGTTTTGACTTTAAGATAGTCATGGGTCAATTGAACGGGTTTAATGGCTCGATGTGGAGTCTTGTTGATGGGTTGTTTTTGTTGCACAGTTTTGCATATATTGCACGTTGAGTATTTACATGTTTGGGTGAGAGAGTCATTCCGGGATAGGCATGTTGTTGGTAGACTGTTTTGCATTGGATCCTTAGATACGTTAGTCAGTCGTTGGTAATGGTCGGTTGGGTATCTCGGGGTGGGACCCCGGTATTCATGTGTTATGACCTTGACTTTCCAGTAGGCACTAGGAGGATATAGTCTTGAGCACTTACCTGGGAGGTAGATCCGATGTGCCAGGCCTTGAGGCGTTACCTGGGAGGTAGACGTCAAGGTGTATCCTCGATACGGTGTAACTAGGCTTCGTAGAGCGAGTGTGGAGGATAAGTAGACGGTGGAAGGTTGGGTATTCCACGCGTGTTGGTACTGTAGGCCAAATAGTATCGGCTAAGGGTATGATGTCCTTTATAATTAAGAGAATAAATGTGCAGTAACCTTTTGAGGTAAGTGGTATATTTAGATGTCGACTTTTGGGCTTTGGGGCCAAACACCTTTAGTGTAAGCGGAGATTTGTAGCCGATTTTAAATTAATCATGGTGATGGTAGTAGTAACCCTGGGGTGTTTACTTGTGATGAATGGTTATGGTGGAATGACATTCGTGTGTGTTTATAAATCCGTTGATTTGATGATTCGTGTGAGGTAAATTTTGGGGGTCTATTAGAACTCGTGGAAGTTAATCGACAATTAATGGTAGAAATGATCGGATTCGAGTATCCTGTAGGGTATATGGGTGAGCAACTTTAGAATGGTTAGAGCTTGAAATTTGAATCGGGATGTATGGAATATCTAGGGTTGGGAGACAACCGAAGTCGTTTGACTAGGAATGATTCCAGTTGTTGGAGTGTTCTTCCGATCGTATTTTCAGCGTTCTTGAAAGGAGTTTTGTTGGTAAGAAAAGTATTCGAGAGATTTTTTTAGACGGTGTGAGAAATTTGGATGCCAGTATCGGCATGCCGCCATACGAGATGTTGTATGGTAGGAAGTGTAGGACGCCCGTTTGTTGGTGCGAGGTTGGTCAGCGGGTATTAGGGAGCACTGATATTGTGCTGAAGACGACCGAAATGCTTCAGATGGTGCGGGACCGTCTAGTTACTGCACAAAGTCGGCAGAAGAGTCCAGTGGCAGCACCGAAAGGGTTCCGAGTGGACTTGGGAACCCGAGGCTGAGATGCGGGAGAGCTATCCGGAGCGGTTTGAGGGCGTAGACTTCGAGGACGAAATCTAATTCAAGCGGGGGAGAGTTGTAAAGCCCGTTCCCCGATATGGTTTAATTCGCTTATTTTAATTAGTTATTTTTGTTGTTAAAACGAATTTATTATTGGGATTTAGCGAGTTAGACCAAAAAACGTTAAAGATGGGAAACTTTAAGTTATTTACCAAGGAGTTGATAAGGCAGGGACCAAAGGTGTCATTTGTGCATTTTGGCATTTAGGGTTGCTTGGGATCGGTTATAAGAAACCGACCCCCTCCCCTCTTTTGTTTTCTTTTTGGTGAAGCTCAAGTAAAACACATCACAAAAACCACACCATTGTTCTCCTTCTTCTCGCATCATCCACCGAACCCCCCCCCCTAGCCGCCGTCGTCGCGGTTTCTTGCCGGCAAGATCGAGGAGCAGCGAGAGAGAGAGGGTGCGCTGGCGGTCAGAAAGAGAAAGGGCAGCCGGTGATCGGGTCTCGTTGTGTTTTCCGCTGGGTGTCGTCGTGAGGTAAGCATCTCCTTCTCCTCGTTTTCTTTTTCCCATCGTTGTTGTCAAGCCACAAAACCTCCGCCGCCGCAGCCACGGCTGCCGGCGGTGTGCGCCGCCGCCGTGCGCCACCAGTTCGGTGGCTGTGGCGGGTGGGGCTGTTCTGGTTTTGTGCGTGGTCGGGGTGGGTAAGTCGATCATGTGTATAGGGTGGGGGCATGATAGGATTAGTCGGGTCGTCTCGTTTTCTTCTTATCGCCGGAATTTTGTAAACCGCGGCCGCCGCCGCCGGCGACCACCACTGCCGGAGGTGGCAGTGGGTGGTGCGCGGTTGGTCCCAGCCCCTTGTAACCATAAAACCCAAACTGCTAACTCTGATCCGTGACCCGATCGCGTAAACCCGAATCGATTTTTAAAGTTGTCATTTTATGTGAAAAATCCCATTCTGTCCCTGTTTTGCATCGGCCATAACTTTTCTGTCGTAGCTCGGATTGAGGCGAAACCGGTGCCCACGGTTCACAATCTGTGCCGGGCACACTTTTCGTGTTTTAGCGGAAGTCTGGTTCGGCCTCTAACTAGGCGTAAAATGGCTGTTTGTACAGCAGATCTGAATATGACAGTTTCGCGTCCTGTTTTTAGAAAATTCATAGTAAATTGTAGGAAAATCGTTAGAACGCGTACGATATGTCCCTGGAACCCTAAGTCATGGAACTAACTGATTATGGAATAATAATTCTGGGTTGATGAGTTTAAGAGGGGCTAAACAGGTCCCGAACAGACCTGTAAATCTTAGAGTAAAAGCTGGATTTTTCGTGTGGAAGCTTATAGTTGTGACTTTGGGATAGGACTTCGTTGTGACGTTTGATATCACTTATTTAGGTGGAAAAGGGTGAGTTGGTGTTGGCCGGCTCGTTTTACTGTTGAGGACATCTACTTTGCGTTTGAGGTGAGTTCTCTCACTGTGTAGTTAGGGGTTGTATGCATGTTATAGTAGTTTGTATGTACTACTGTCTTTGTGGTGTGAACTAGTTGTTTGTGGTGCGTAATATTTGATTGGTTTAAATGCTTACTATAAATGTGTAATACGTACATCTCGGTGGGACCGAGGGCTCGGTGGGACCGAGGAAGCGAGTAGAAATGTTGTGTGAACTCGGTGGGACCGAGGACTCGGTGGGACCGAGGAGTTGGGTACATACTTACTTGTATGTGTTTACTTGCATTATGTAACTATGTTGATGTTGCTCATGTGCGGATAGGGGTGATGTGTATATAATTACTATCTGCGCATGTGATGGAACTCACTAAGCCTTGTGCTTACCCTTTCCTTTTAAATGTGGTTTCAGGTATTAGTGGCTCCAAGGCGTGACGGGTACACACTGGCGCGCGTGAAGGGTTAATATATTTTTGAGAATTAGAAGTATCATTTAAACAATTTAATTCCGCTGTTTATCTTTAATGAGAATATTTATTGTTAAGTTTGCAAGCGAGACGGTTTTGGATATTTAATGAGGTTTCGTTTAATAAAATGTTTATTTTTAAAAGTTTAAATTTACTGAAATTTTTGGGGCGTTACAACAGGCCCCCTTCCGGTGGATACCAGGCGCCCCCTGGCTCCTCCTACCAGCCGACCCGTTCCTCCTCCTACCAGCCGACCCGTTCCTCCTCCTACCAGCCGCGCCCTTCCTCCTCCTACGATCCATATGCGGCGGCCCCTTCCTACGAGCCACAACGTGGCTCACATGAAGTCCTGTGGGACCACGTCCACGGGCCGCTAGAGAAACGTGTACAGTATCTGGAGGAAGTCTACAGACAGTTTAGCGCTGTCAATGTTAGTGTTTAACTTAATTTGTTGGCCACGTTTATTTAGTTTGTATATTAATATTACGTTCTAAATTTGTTTTAGCTGTCGAGTACGGCACCGATCCACGCTCCGTTCGGACAGGGAGCACAGGCGACGTTTGGCACCACATCCTATCCGTCATTCCCTGAAAATGTAAGTGACATTGAGTAACCATTATAGTTATATGTTTGTTCCTAATTTTGTAACTGTTTTAATGATCAATGTCATGCAGGCCGGGATGTCGGGGGCATACACCTCGCAGATGCCGCCACCGTTCACCACCGCAACATATTCTACTATCCCGGAGAGTGTTAGTGACACTGAGTAACCATTATAGTTATATATCGATAATCCTAATTTTGTAACTATTTTAATGTTCAATGTCACGCAGGCCGGGATGTCGGGGGCAAACACCTCGCAGATGCCGCCGCCGTTCGCCACCGCAGCAATGACAAACATCTTTGGCGGTTCGGCCGATGACTATTACAGGCCGGAAATGCATACTGTAAGTTATTTTGGTAGTTTTGGTTTAATTGTGAACATTTCCTAAATTGTACTTAAAACATTGAGTAACGTAATTTTCAGACGGGATCTCCAATTATCCAGGATCACTTCTCGGAGCATTTCTCGGAGCCTGACAATGACTCGATGGATGTTGTAGATCCACCACAGGTGACCCCGCTCCCTCAAAAGCGGTCGCATAAAATTTCACAATGGTTTCTTCACCCGTTTGGCCAACAAGGATCTACAACACCACCGCCCACTAAAAAACAAGCAAAGAAAGCGGGGGGAAAGAAGGGAGGAAAGAAAAAAGGAAAGGTGCCTTCACCGGAGCCTCAACCGGCATCAGAAATAACGAGGATGTGTCGGACTGGTCGCCTCCCGAACTTGACATTCACCCCTTACGGGGGCTTAGAAATCTCCCCCTCGTTTTTTGAAACATTGCTTGCGGATGACCCTGTGAACTCTGACTTAGACGATACGGTTAGTATGAAGTTAAATTATAGTCATATATAATCAAATATATTTATATTACATGTCTAACCGTCTATTTTTTATGCATAGCACGTCGATTGTTGGGTTAGCCTGTTGCAAAAACATCGTGGCGTAGACACGAGGTGGACCATCATGCACACTATGTTCTTTCAGTGTATACTGATGGACCATCAAGGTCCCGCCTCTGTGGTCGAAATATGCAATGGCTCGGAAGGGACCTCTTGGACTCTCCTCGATAGGGTATGTAAATCGTTTTACTGTTATTTTATTTAATAACATATATGACATATATTGTAATATTTCAGGTGTACATCCCCATATGCTTGCATCCCAGACATTGGCTGCTTGGAGTGTTTGACTTAGACACTATGGTCATGACCCTATATGACAGCGAAAAGGACGGTCTCTGCAAACAACAATTGACAGAGCATATGCAATCGTTTAAAACAAAACTGTATACGTTCTTTTCATTGATAGGGGATCATAGACGTCGCGAAGTGTCAAGTATCTTTCGCACAAAGATGGCCGGCCAAGTACCCCATCAGACCGGGTTATATGCGGATTGCGGTGTATGGGTATGCCGTAATGTACAAAAGTTGATAAATAACGAGGAGATATGGGTACCCCCTAACGAAACCGACGACGAGGCAATGCATTTCCGCCGACATATGGCGGAGTCAATTTATGCGCATTGTCTAATAGGGCCACGTTAGGTTGTTTATGTAACATTAAATAATTGTTATTTTTAGTATTAACTTATTTTGTTAAAGTATTGTGATTGACTTACTGTTTACTTATTTTGTTATATATCATTTCGAAGATCTCGTATAGAAGAACATAAACCTACTAAAAGTTAGTTATATATAACACATATATATAAATTTAAATGCGTCCAAAGTTTAGTAAAACCCATATTTCCAACACCTAGTAAGTAGGTTTATGAAACTTGCGATAATCCTAATACAGAGATTATTGGATGAACAAGCATTTATTTCTTGATTATTGGGGTATTGGTTCTTGTTGTCTGGAAGTGATTCATATGATGCAAAAATTGGTATCATGTAATGTAGAACAATATCTATATTATAGAAACTTGCATTTGATAGTACCATATAAATCTGATCTAAATTCTCATTAATTAGCTATGTTTGACTACTTAAAGACTAATTTTCTGCCTAATGAAAGACCTTTATTCAAGAGCAGGCGAATATTGCAGTTACTTTTTCAGTGGAATCTTACAGGCTCTTTTCAAACGAATCTTGCAGTGAACTATTCAGACGAATCATGCAGGCAACTTTTTCAGACGAAATCTTTGACCATATCTGATGAAGAACATACATTTTCACGGCTATAAGTAGATGGCATGATGAAGTAGTAATTCACAACTTCCTATCTATCTTTTATACAAACACACTCTCGCTTTTTTAACACAATGGATGGAGGTTCAAGATCAAGGGGGGACAGGTCGGCGAATGTGGCTGGAACTTCACGTTCGGGAGCCTACCAACCACTGAACGACGGAGCTTGCCGGAGTACCTGGAAGGTACCGGAAACAGACGAGGAGTGGACAAACTGTGGGCGAACTGCAACCGATTTTCCATTCACGCCTGAGGAGGAAGCAGACTGGGAGATGGCATCCGACAATTACTACTTCGATAATGGCATGAGAACCCCACCAATGTATGATTTTATGCCGACGGGTCTTCGACAAAGTCAACGAATTACTCCCGCAGTGCAAAAAGCCATTGATGAGGCGAACGCCGGTATCGAAAAGGTAAAGGGTATGTGGAACCATAACAGGGGGATTCAGCAGGGGAAAATGGAGTATCTAGCGGAGAAGAAACGAGAACTGGCCATGACTAGGGCTCACGTTCGGCACCTGCAACGAGAGATTAAGGAAGCTGAAGAGGAACTAGAAGAACTCGAATCGGACTACATGGGAATGGAGGACGTGATCAAGGAAAAGGTTAACTTGATCACAGGACTCCAGGACGCCTTCCAGTAATAGATTTCTTTGTTTACATGCACTGTATCCGTTTCGGTTGGGAAGATGATTTGCAATACTCTGTAACTGCAAATACTTCAGCTCCAAACACACATGAATCATCACTCGCCAAATACCCATTTTCACAATTCTTAAATGAGTCCAGTGATACCGACTTGTCAAAACCCCATTTAATATTCTTCTCGTGAAACCTTCTCCTATTGCCATTCACGATATCTATAAACACGTTCAAATAATAATAATTTAAAACGATTTAATAAATTAGTTAATATATGATTATTATGTTAATGCGATAGGAGTGTAAAACAAAATTGAAAAAATAAATAAGAGATGTACCATAAATTAAATAATTAACTATAAGGGTATGAATTTTAAATATAAAAAATAATTTTTTTATGTAGTGTATAACTGTATATGATATATATTAAAATATATAAATCCAAAAAAATTCAAGATTGGGCTCATTTCGAACGTATCGAATAGACGATTATAATGGTGTAATTTGTTAAAATTAAAACGTATTTTTTTAACGTATTTTAGTTAATAAACGATTATATGTGTTAAATGTAAAATTAAAATAATGAAAGTAAAATGTATAAAGTAAATTTAATAAATAAGTATAGGGGTTGAAAGTGTAACATTTCATTTTAAATTCTTAAAATTGGACGAACGCGGTGGTGAACAGTGGGATTCCTACGCGATCGCGGTTGAATTTTTCATAAATAGTCCCTGGAAATTTTCAAAAATGGTCCCTTGCATTTGAAAAGTCCCAAAATAACCCCCATCGCGGGATAAGCCCGCGATCGCGGGATTCCATTTTTCAAAAATGGTCCCTGCAAGTTTAAAAAAGTGTCAGAAAAAGTCCCTGGCCCGCGATCGCGGGTTCCCATCACGGATTTTTAGGGTATTTTTGCAAAGTGGGAGAGATTTTGGGTATTTTAGTAATAGATGGTCAAACTTAGGGTATTTTAATTAATTTCCCAATTGGAAATTGTGTCCATGATACGCAGAAAGTAATTATAGCATGAGACAAAGCATGGAAAACAACAGCAGAAATTATAACTCATTAATTGCGATTTTAAAATTTTATATTCTCTAAAACATAAGTGATTAAGAGCATCTTCAACAGGTTTGTTATAATTTTTTTAAAATAGAGAATTAAAAGTTAAAATCTTTTAAAAGAGTTACATTCATCTTCAACGGCTTTGCTATTTTAGAGATTTTAACACAAATTATATTAATATAATATTCTCTAATTTATATTCCCAATACACTTTAAAAGAAAAACTTCATATAAAATGGTAAAAGAATTATGTTATTGGTGGGTTGAATAAAATAATTATTTATCTCTCATATTTAGAGAATTATAGAGAAATCTCTAAATAAAACCCAACGGACTTTACCATTAGGAATGATTAAGTCATTGGACAATTTTTTGGAACAAAAAAACCATTGCACTTTTTAAACCTGTTAAATAAATCATTATACTTTCTAAAACCTGTTACATACATTCTTATGACTTATAAAATTGGTTAGTATGATAAAAATACTTCAAAAAATACGAAAAAACCATTGCTTCATAACCATTTCGTGTTTCAAACATAATTTACCAAAAGTTGAACCAAAATATACCGAATGTTGCACAAAAAAATGGCAAAAGTTGCACCAAATTTACCAAAAAGTAATGTCTAATCTATGTTAAAGTCGTGGCATGAACTATTCTTCATTTGCATTATTAATTTCTAGTGGAGATGCAACCACTTGACTTTCTTGTAACCCTTCTTGACGGTCTTCGTCATTTGAAATTGACTTTCTTGTAACCACGATTGAACCATCGCCAGTAGTAGCGAAACATTGGAAATTCGTACCCCTAGAGAACTGATGCCCTTGGGTCCAATGTAAAACTGGAGAATTACTTTGAACCATTCCTCTCCTATCTCTCATATCCCATTGAGATAACCTATTATCATCCAAACCAAGAAAAGTGGATTCAGAAGGATCCAATTGCGACCCTTTTGTATCGTTGGTGATATCTCTCATTGTGACATCGGTTCCATCTTTTTCAAACTTCCATTCAGTGACAATCTTTCCTGTTTCTATATCCAATTGGTTCACATCAGTAGAATATGGCTTTCCAGCTTTTGCAGGACTCATAAGCAACATATTGGTCTCACCTCTCATCAATAGAGTCTTCTGATGGGTTAGATTCGAATATCCGCCACTAGTGGAACCACCAACCCTCTTACCCCCCATTATCAAACTTAACATAAACCCCTTTTCCATGAATTCCATGGCTAAAATTCTTCACAACCTGCACACCTGAATCATTCACCAAGAAACTATTATCCAATGCTCCTAATGCTACACTCTGTATCCCACCATCAGAGGCGGCTTCTTCGAACTCCTCCAACAAATCATTACTACCTCTCACCGGAGTCATCTTTGCAGGACTCCTCCATAACTCATCATCATCCTTCTCCCACATGGAATCATCTGCAACCTCTGGTTTCCCCCAGCCAATAAAATCCTTTCCGTAAACCTTCACCTTATTCTCATCACTAGCCTTCAAACCATACACATTCTCAAACAAACAACTCTGAAATCTAGTCACAAACTCACGATAATCCTCATCTCTCATAAATTTCAACGCCCACACTCCACTATCAACAAAATCAACACGACGCCGATCTCCAAACATTTTCAATTGCAGATCAGTTGATACCCTAGCTCTAACCTTAGATCCTACTTTCAAAATCCAAAAACCTCCACTACTCTCGTCATCATCATCAGACTCATCATCAACATCTTCAATTTTACTAACTTTAACAAACTTGTAACTAGTAATTTTTTCAGAAACGATCCACTTAGCTTTAGGAGTATTACCGCCGATATGAAGGTATAGCTTCACCGCGTTCTTCAAATTAGGGTTTTCTAGTGAAGAGTATGTCAGCTTAAGCGCTTTGAGCTTGGCATCGATATCGTCAACGGATTTAACAGGAGCTATTTTATGTTCAGTTTCCACATCTTCATATTCGTCTTGTCCTTCTAATGATTGTTCGTCATCGTCTATGTAATCATCGGAATCAGAGAGATCAAGGCCTTCACGACTATGAGAACCGCCGTGAATGAAACGACGTGAATGAAAAAATTATTTAGGTTTTTTAAAAAAATAAATAAATTTGTAATTTACATGCTATTCAAGTTGCAGGTTACAATTGGGATCTATTTAACATGTTTTAGAAAGTCCAATGGTTTATTTAACAGGTTTTAAAAAATGCAATGGTTTTTTTGTTTCAAAAAATTGTCCAAAGACTTAATCATTCCTAATGGTAAAGTCCGTTGGGTTTTATTGGACTTTTCCCTTCTCTAAAACATAAGTGATTAAGAGCATCTTCAACAGGTTTGCTATAATTTTTCTAAAATAGAGAATTAAAAGTTAAAATCTTTAAAAAGAGTTACATTCATCTTCAACGGCTTTGCTATTTTAAAGATTTTAACACAAATTATATTAATATAATATTCTCTAATTTATATTCCCAATACACTTTAAAAGAAAAATTTCATATAAAATGGTAAAAGAATTATGTTATTGGTGGATTGAATAAAATAATTATTTATCTCTCATATTTAGAGAATTATAGAGAATTCTCTATATTTAGAGATTTCTCCATGAATCTCTATTTTAGCAAACAAGATATCAATGTTGTTGGAGATGAATAACAAACAAAACACCATTTTTTTCTATTTTAGCAATGTTGATGGAGATGCTCTAAGTTTCCAACTAATATCCGCTACAACTCACAAATCAACATCAGTCCTTGTTTAATTAATCTACTGTAATTAAATCAATTTCTATCAATCTGATTTAATCTATATACACAATAAGTTTTTTAATTTTCTCTGAATTTAATTATATATAGTTATGTTCAAACAAAACAATAAACAAATAAATAAGATAATACGAAAATAACCAAACCATGTCATTTTACACTAAACTTATATCTAAAATAATTAAAATAAAAAGATTATTAAAATAACATAAATAAAAAAGAAAGAAACTCACACACACTTGGAAAAGAAAGAAAATAAAATAAAAATTATTAAAATAACATAAATAAAAAGATTATCTGTATTTTTTTTGAAGTATATAATATTTATATACGACAAATGCAATAAATAAACTCACACACCATCCTCGCCTTTGGTGAGGTTTGAATCTCTGACCTTCTAGGAGGAAAGAGGCTCAGATGCCGTTAGGCCAAAGGCCCTTTGATGATTATCTGTATTTTTGGTGTTATGTTCTCGAAACTTTTTTGATGAAGAAAATAAAATAAAATAAAAAGAAAGGGAACGAAAGAGGAAAAAAGTGAAGAAAAAAACTGGTATTCTTGAGACCTTTTTTGGCGAGAAAGAAAAGAAAACAGAAGAAAAATGATGATAACTTTTCTCCAAAAAAAAATCCTTCCAAATATGAGAGGAAAAGAAAGAAAATAAATTAAAACATTTTTAAAATTTATTAAAAGAGCAAACTTCACTGGTTCTTGAGGTTTAGGGACCTTTTATTAAACGTTTACCTGTTAAGTACTCCCATCACTTTACTTTATTATTCAATACTCCCGTTTTTATGTCATTTGTATACGTATTCTGTTTCTTTCCATTATCTTTTTGTCTAAAATGTTCTTGAAGAGTGATGAATAACCAGTAATTTAATTTTACACGCATTAATTTCTTGTATTTTTTACTTTTTAAGCATTTTAGTTTATATCCATTGTCTATCCATTGTGGTGACATTTTTACATTTCATACTTATACAAGCATTTCTTAAGTATTTTTCTATTTTCATCACGTTTTCTAATTTTGTTATGAGCTGATCACCTTAGTGGATATGTGTATAAGTCAGTTATATTTGGCAAACTAGTTGATAAGGTAGTTCATAACTTGTAAGCTAGTTGGTAGCTGATAAGCTAACTGTTGACTGATAATTAAACTAGCTGGTAGCTGATAAACTAGCTGATGAAGAAGTTACGTTTGGCAAAACCTAGCTTATAAACGTGTAAAATGACCAAAAATAACATCTTCAATATTTTATCAATTACAATTTATAATTAAAATAAATTACAGCAATATAATATTTTAATTAATAAAACCAATATAGTAAAAAAAATATGATATGTTAATAAAAGAATTTAAAATTTGTTATTACATATACATTATAAATTTGAATATATTAAAACAAGTTTTAGAAAAAATATATATTAACTTCTATTTTAAATAACCCTTACATATAATATGAAAATAATAATTAAATAATATTAAAAAAATAATAGTAATTGATAATTTAAATATTGATTAATATTAAAAAAATATATAAAAATAATTTATATGGTTAACAATATCTCTAAATAATTAAAAATTAATACCAATGTATAATTGAAATATTCACAAAAAACTACTCAAAAACTAATCCAAGTAGCGTTTCTAGCTATGGTCATCCAAACATGTACCCAATTTTTTTTTAACTTATAAGCTATTTTTTTTGCCAAACGATGCCTAAGTAGAGAATACTTAGGTGTTGTCACTTTTATTAATTCTTAATTTTGGTCATTTGAGTCGGGACTTATGCTCACCCAGATAAGCCGATTAACTTGAAGTGTTAATATTAAATCTTAGGTTTGATAAGTCTAGTTTTTCAATATTGTATTGTAATATTTTTATTGAATTGCATGTTATTGTTAAATAATATTTGTTTAAAAAAATGTATTTTGGCTTAAAATAATGACAAATAATAGAAAGGGTTTTATAAAACATTTTAAAAAGATGGAGATAATTTATGTTTCTTTATTAAAAACGAATTGAAATACAAAAAAAAAGCTTTTGAAATACTTGACCATTAGAGTAAGTATTTGAAGATGAGTTTTTGTTAGTGAAAATCTGATATGACTAATAGATCAACTCTTTATTATTAGGGATGCTCTTATAACTAAAATTTATTTGAAAAGCAGTTCCATAAACGTCGTGGCTTTATTCTAACTTACATTATAACTGATAAATATAAATTAAACTGAAGACATTTTTTGTCATGGACTTGATTTGTAATTTTTTTATAACATCAAACTTGATTTCCCAAATTTTAACGAAATATAAACGATTGATAATTTGATTTTTCGAAAAACAAACAAACATGTTTTTCAATTCCGTTTACTCCTTAATTTACATTAAACAATAAAAAAGACATTGCTAAATGATAACTAAATTCATAATATCAATGTTTTTTCATTACCTAATTGTAATAAACTAAATTCATAAGAGCATCCTTATCATGGCTCTACCTACATTAGCAATATCTTCCATAGCCTTATTTATCTCTGTCATCGGCGACTTCAAAACATACTGGTCGAAAGTGTCCTCACACGACTGCGACTCGATGGCGACATCAGCCATTCCATCCTCACCAAACTTAGGGTTACCAAGAGTCAATGCGTCAACGACTGTTTTCACACCTACCGTCACAGAAGTATTATACACCCTCACACAATACTTTAGCACAGGTCTCAACTCCGGTCGACCATACTTCTCCAGAGTTTTGATGTGGCGTATGATTTTGTTACCTTTATCTCTCACTGCATAAACTACAATGAGAGCTAAGCCTGTTAAATCTGCATTTTCGCTTTTGGGGTCTGCTAACACGGTCTTAAGGCATAAGTCATAAGAGGGTGTGGACTTGCATATGCTCTCTATGAATTTTCTGTCTGCCATGGCTGAAAATAGTAGGGTTTCTTGAAAAACTAAAACGAGAAAGACAATGTTGAAGAAACACGACAACTTTATTGCCATGGATTTAACGGAAGGAAAAACACGAATGCAAACTTGTGTTTTTTGGCCTCTAAGTAGAATGCGTTTGGTGCCAATTTATAAAACAATCTTCACTTGACTTTTTTTTTGAAATTATTATTTTTTCTTTTTTTATCTTTATCAAGCAATTAATGTAAGTTTGTTGCTATAATAAATAAATGTAAATTAATTACATAAAAAATTTTGGTTGACCGTTACAAATAATACGAGTAATAAAAAAAATACTCAAATACTTTTTGTAATTGAATATTAGTTTAATAAATATTTTTAATTGTTATGATTTTCTTTCTTTACTTTTCCTCCTCCACATTAAAAATTTCGAAAACAGAAATTTTTTCCCCCTATTTTCTTTTTAATTTCCTTTCCTTTCCTTCGTAAAATGTGGAACACGATACAATAGTTTTTGAACTAAATGAAAAATGAAATGAAAATATTTTCTATTTAATGCAATTTGTTCATAAATTAAATAATGATTTTTTTACTAACATAAATTAAATAATGTCCAAAATAAATATATATATTTTTTAGGTAATTAGTTTTTTGGATGATATCTACCTAAATAACATCTTTTCATAAACAAGTGTATTTGGCCATTTAGAGCATCCACACAAGTCTTGCAAGA
Organism: Saussurea involucrata; assembly: GCA_033807775.1. Taxonomy (NCBI): domain Eukaryota; kingdom Viridiplantae; phylum Streptophyta; class Magnoliopsida; order Asterales; family Asteraceae; genus Saussurea; species Saussurea involucrata. The sequence goes on from CM066322.1 coordinate 167,153,554, forward strand.
GCATTGCAAGATGACATGACATGTCATGTGGCTTGAAAGACTTTGTAAGACCAACCTTATCTTTCTAAAATAGAAAGACCTTTCACAAATTAAATATATTAAGCAATAACATTTTTTAATTTAATTAATTTGTTTGTTATTTATTTAAACATTAATTATTAATATGTTTATTACATCTATATTATTTATATTATAATTTATTAGTTTAGAAATGAGTTTGGTCTTGCATGTGTGTAGAACGTGTTATTGCAAAGCTGATGTGACATTTTAGAAAGAAGTATGGTCTTGCAGGTGTGTGTATGGGCTTATGAGAATTAGTGAAACATGGATCTTAGCTCAATTAAGATGAATTTATTGAGATTTTAAAAGTTAATAAAATTGAACTTGTTTTTTGTATATATTTGTTAATACCACAAACACAAACATAGTCACAAGCAACTCAAATGTATCACAATTTTACAATATGATCAATCCTTGATAAGAAAAAACTGAACGCGACAAACTTCCTCGAATGGGTTCGCTTCCTAGAGGGTCCTTACGCATAAAAGAAATTTTAAGTTTTGCGAGAACCCCCCCTCTCTCTCTCTCTCCAAACGCTACGCTCCTGGTACGTGTGCTTCAGCTAAATTCTGAGCTTCTTATGATAAGTATCTTAGTGAGTCACTCGGTGTCAGTTGCCTTATGTTTGCCTCCACGACTTTCGAGTTATTGCGGGATCATGAAGACATGACAACCTGGGATATGATATCATGGTTGAAATCTATGTTTCATGTACATGCTAAGGTTTGTTTCTGTTAGGGCACTGCATGCTTGCATGATGCATAAAGGATCGTCGGTCAATACCCATGTGCTGGAAATGAAAGCGTACATTAACCAACTGGGTGGTGGGATTGTTTCCCAACTTACTCCTCCCAGAACACCTCAACATAGCGATGCTCCCGAAAGGAGAAACCAAACCTTGTTGGTGTAACATTTGGTGTTACTCATTGAAGATGCTTTAAGGGTCATGAGCTGTCACAAGCTGACTTACTCACGTATGAGTGGTTCCTGTGAAACCACTAAGTGTGAGATTTTTTTTGCCAAAAGGTGAAACCGTAATTCTTTTGGGGTGAAACCATAAATACTGAAACTCGAGGACGTACCTTGTAATATCATAAACTTTTCTAAAAACAAAAGTTTAATAAAGAGCTTTGTCGTCTTCCTCCATCTTCTCCACGACTTTCACCATTATTTTTGTTATTTAGGAATGAATTTGAAAAAAGAGAGGAAAAATAGAAATACATTATGGATTGTGAAATGATGACATTGTTTGAGTTCCCAATGAAAACAACGAGTAGTGTTGGTGTCTTCGTAGCAATAGAACTAGCGTGTTATGGATGTTTTTGATATTAAAGCCTAGGTTGTGGTGAATAGAATTTTAGGGCTTTGTGGGTAAAGCTCAACATACTTATACATCAAATGTAACTATTTTCCCTAAGATAAAATATTTATTAAAAATATTTTTGTAGTAATTTAATTTGTTTTATTTTATTTTATTTTCTAATTAATGATGGACATGGCTATCTTAAAGTCGGGAAAAGTCTAAAAAAACTCAACGAACTATCCAATTTTGTATGATTAAGTCCTTAAACTATTTTTTTGAATGAAAAAACCATTAAACTTTCTCATTTTGAATGATTAAGTCCCTAAACTATTTTTTGGATAAAAAAACCATCAAACTTGCTCATTTTGAATGATCAAGTCTCTGGACATTTTTCTTACAAATTTAAATCACTGGACTTTTAAAAAAATTCTATAACCTACTAAAAATGTTTTAAAGTAAAAAAAAACTAAATTAAATTTACCGTTGCCAAACCCTCCGTCATTCAGACCCCATGCAAAAATCGAGGTCAACAACTTGATAGATGATATGGAGAACAGAGAACGACCGGAAGTGGCGAGGGACAGCGGTACCGTTATTTGCGAGGAGTTTGAATGGCATATGGTTTGGAAACGGCAGAAACCGATTGTGATTTGGGGATCTTTTGTTTGCTCTGCAAGGTAGCTAGAGCCAGCCAGTTTTTCACAAAATGGGCATGATAGTATTCAACTGCAGAAAAGTTGAATTTTTTTTCATGAGAAATCATTTTCAAATGATACTCTATGGTAGTCCTACGCCAAGTGATCTAGAATTTTTGGTAGATGAGGGTTTTTTTATCTTCAGGTGGTACCTCTACTACTCTTTCTTCAACTGTTTTCGTTCGATCGAGGGAATCAATCGTACTTTCACTGCTGTGGACCGGCTTTCATAAAGCACCTTTGGGCAGCAACTACTATTGGGATCCAATTCCGAGATCAATTCGACAATTGTACTCTTTAAGCAGACTCTGTGTACTAACTTTCTCTTCTTTCTTCTTATTTTCAATCCCTTGCCACTTCCCTTCTTTGCTAGCACCGTCTTGCGCCATATGTACTGAGATTGTTCGGGAGACATGGTCCAAGCCCGGTACGAGGATGACTTTAGATTTTATTTTACTTCAAAATTTTCCTAGTCGGTTATATGTAGTTTTTTTTTTGTTAAAATGATGCACGTAACCAATTTTGAAGGTTTGATGATTTATTTATTAAAAAAATGTTCAAGGATTTAATCATTCAAAATGAGAAACTTTAATGCTTTTTTTCATTCAAAGTGAGAAGTTTTAATTGTTTTTTCATTCAAAAAAATAGTTTATGGACTTAATCATTTAAAATGAGAAAGTTTAATGATTTTTTATTCAAAAAAATAGTTTAGGGAGTTGATCATTCAAAATGAGATAGTTCGTTGGGTTGAGATTTTTCAAACCGCAAACATTGGGTTGGGTTGTTCAAATGCCTTCAACCCGACTGTAACAACCCAACAATTTCCAAAAATGCATAACGCCATTAAAATAAATAACTTGCCGAAACGGCCTCAAAATACCATCTCAAATATGCGAGTACAACACAAGGTTTGCGGAAACAATCTATTACACAACTGAGATTTCTAAACACTAAGCTTGACATGCTAAAATATCACGACGTCCTTCTAGTCCAAGGCTTCACGCCCGTGCTTTCTTTCTGCCCTTACTAAAGCCTTCTACTAAGTGCTTACCTGAAAATGGTTTAGCTTTTGGAAATGCGAGGGTTAGACCATGAGGTCTAGTGAGTTCCCTCTAGAAACAAACATTTGCACCACATAAAACATTTTAAACAGATTATAAGCATTTATAATCTCTTCTCATCTTTAAAACATTTAAACTTTCACACGCAAGAACTACCCATGTACATGGCACACTGAAGTCACGCACACCCGTGACAACGTGTCAGTCTCACACTGCCGTATTGGGTCACACCTCCCATGGCATAAACGGGACACCCCCCCCCGGTATGAGCACTGGCGGGCCACACCCCCCAACTTAGCCAAAACATGCTCACTTCCAAATGTATGCATACATAATATCTTAACTTTCTCAAACAAAGTAAACATGCAGTTTCATATAAAGGATAAAACATGCAGTTTCATCATGTCTCATGCATTTTAGGTAATACATAAATCAACACATTTCAGTTAGAAAGACTCACCTGAAGTCCACGCTAATTTCTCTTACTTGGAACCGTTATGCTCTACCCGCACCTACATTTCACCCAAATCACACGAGAGTAAACAGGTCACTCGATTATTCACGTAGCGTACCGACCCTCCCTGAACTCCTTTCTAAAAGACCCCCCAAAACAAGGTACCAGACAAAGACACAGGGAGTTCCGGATTCCGAATCCGCTTCCCGGACTCCCTATGCGGATTCCGGTACCTTCCCACTCCCGGATTCACTTCCGGATTCCGGCTTAAGGTTCCGAACTTCCATAGTACCGGAAAACAATCCGTTTTCCGGATATGTTCCGGATCCGATAACTATTGGACAACGAAAGGTTGGACTCCGGATCTTACAAGACTTCGGATAAATCCCGATTTCCGGGACTCAACTTCTTCCGGAAAAGATAGCATTATGGGCGACTCATATGGTTTTATCGACCCATACCCCATGGCGATCCCCAATCAACACTCTCCTATCTCCCACCTTAATCTGGTTTCAAGACCCAAACAACAGGAGATGCTATTTCTGACATTAGCATAAGGTGATTAAATTTCTTTTCAATGTAGGAATCAATCGATTTCTCTCAGATTAATACACATTCCTCTTAAATTCCACATTCAAATCATTCATAAGAAAATACATCATTAAAATCTATGGAAGCACACATACTAAGAGAGGTTGATTACCTTGAAGAAGAGATTACTTCACACACGCTGAAATCTTGAATGCCTTGATTTCCTGATGATCCTTGCAAGAGGTTTCCAATCCTTTGCACACACTAATCGCACCCTTAGGCGCACACACTGATTTTGATGAAATCGGGGTTATTAGGGTTTTACTCCTATTTATACCTCTCACCCTTGAACACTAAACTTTTGCTCATCACACTTTGGCCACCAAAATTTATTTTATTTCTTACACACTAAATTGGGTTATTACAACATCCTCCCTTCAAAAGAATTCCGTCCCCAGAATTCCATCTTCGAATAAATGAGGGAAACTGGTCCTCATATCTGATTCCACTTCCCACGTTGCTTCTTGCCCTTTATGGAAACGCCACTGAATCTTCACCAGCGAGATCTCTTTATTCCTCAACTTTCTGACCTTGCGATCTACGATCGCCAACAGCTCCTCAACATAACTTAACTTTTCGTCCACACGGATGTCTTCTAACGACACTGCCATACTTTCTTCGGCCTGACAGTTACTTAAGTTCGACACATGGAAGGTCGAATTAACTCCTCGAAGTTTCTTGGGCAATTCCCAACTTATATGCCACTTCACCCACACACTCGGTGATGACAGACAGCCTGACATAACTAGGCCTCAACCCCCCTTTCTTTTTCTAAACGCACAACGCCTTTCCACGACGAAACTTTAAGCATCACTTTGTCACCCACTAGAAATCCATTCGATCTCCTCCCTTTTGCTCACATATGCCTTGTGGCGGTCTTAAACCACCCTTCTCTTCTCACGAATCTGGTTGACTTTCAATGGTCAACCGCGCGACCTTCGGTCTCACCAGATGCCTCTTCCCACGATACATTTTTATTCTTGGAAGATTCATAGATAACCACACATGTCAGCCTCTTTGCTTCCCTAAGGATTCTATTGCTCCCCTTATGCATAACCCTTCAACAATAGGGCGTATACCAACGAGTTATCACACCTTCGGTTAACTACACTCTAACCCCAGAAAATTCACGTAACATAAAAAAATAACGCCTCAAGCCAACTGTACCAACTGTAGACTCACGGTTTTACAACGCGTCAAATTAAGAGTTTCACACACAACTTCACGTCCGTAAAAGAACGAATGTACATAGGTTAACGCCACAACGACATGAATCCCTTATTAAAATAATGATGCTCAAATCGCCAACTTAACATGAGATCAACCTTGAATATCACCTTAACCCGCAACTATGATCTTCTTCAACGGATAACACACAATTCTACAATCGCTTCCCCAACACGATATACGTCTAAAGCAGATAACACTTCCTTGTCTGAATTGCATTGACTACAATTCATCAATGATAAACAATTCATACGTTCTCGCCACATCATCACCCACACTATACTTAGCTAAAAGTAGGAAACTTCCACACTTCAACATCTAAAGCAGCCACCAACCAAACCGAACCAATCTTGAAGACACACATTCAAATTCTCACGACATCCAACAATCGTCCATCCACCTATGAAATAAATTCAAGTTCCCCCCACTCACCAGGAAGTAGTGTCCATGCTCGCACAAAAATGCCCATCAGCTTAACTCCGAACGACAAGCTCACTAGAGGGTGCACACTTTTGACCAACCACGCAAGCTAGCTTCCCTCGACCCTTGAATCATCACATACACGCAAATCCTCTTTCTTACACTCCCACTAGGAGTTCATGTATCCGGCAATGACACTCTGAAAACGTTGCTTCTCATCTTCTGCGTCACTTGCCACACTTTCTACCTCCAACTTACTCACTTATTTCAACATACCATCCCCATTTCCTCAGGGTAGTGTGAAACATTTCTCGACCAACCCTGACCACTCCATACATGCAATTCAACCAAGTCATTCCTAAATAACACCCAATGCTCGAAGCCAACATACACTTCTCTTTTCCCCAAACGAGATTAACCCACTCCTTTGAATTTCCTTTACATACCAGGATTAGCTCAACAATCCCAAAGATTTCGTATCTACTACGAAACATCGTAAACTAACTAATCTAACATCTTCTTTAAACTTTCAATGATCCCAAAATACACTCACCCAACGACTCACACAACCAAAAACACTTGGTTCCTCATTTGGGTAATCACCCACTACCACTCCGCCATTTTATTCCTAGAATAGCCATATCATAACGCCAACTTACAATCCACGCGTCCCAACAACCTGTTTAACAAATTGTATAACTCATTCGAAATGTCCGAAAAGAACTTCCATCTGATGCTTAACCTCATTTAACAACACATTACCATAACATTGGCTTGCATATCTACCTTGGCAAAAGATGCCACTAACTTGTCCGCACGTTCTCCACCCACAACACCCCACCACCGACCAGGTTATCATGGTTACTTGTACACATACTCAATCTTGCCTTCATAATATTCTGCATAAATATAACCAAGTGTATCTCACGACTTCGTCTTTTTCCAAATCTAGATGAACCACAACTCACGATTTCCCAATTTTCTCAAAACTAAACGTTCCTTGTCGGTTCATTGCGATCCCCAAGAAACCATTCCTAATTATAGGGCACATTCCCTTTCAGATCGGTATAATCAATGCATCCACTTCGGTCGCGCTAACTACCTTCTCCTTTTACGAACCATCAAAATGCCGCAGGGAAAACACTCATCCAAATAGCAATCTTTCACAATCACAACGCCCACACAAGGTGATCCACCATCATGTAAGTATACATCTTTCCTGGATGACCTCCTATGTCTACACACACCAGGGTAATTTTCTCAACTTTCAACCTCCTGATCCAAGTCTTCAGCTTCAAACATCTTAAACAGTTTTCGACTTCGACATCAATAGACAACATGATGATGCTTCCAAAACCTTCCCGTCAACAAGGGTTCCTAACGGGACCCACTTCTTCCAACCTATCATAATCAACTTTATACTCCATCGTCCTCACTTGAGGAAAAATTTAAGACTTACCTGGTGCGAGGTCAACATCACAAGACCACTTCCAAATTCTCAGGCTCATCGCTGACAATATTCATCAAAGAATCTCAATGCTACATAAAACGAGTTACTAAAATAATTATCTTGCCGACTTCCAGTCCTTCCCTCTGGCATAACCGTCCCTTGACGATCGCATCTCAAGTTACCGAACAAGAGTACAAACTACCACCATACAATCAACACCAAAGCCCATTTCTGACCTTTCCAGTGTTCACCCCTCTTCCTTAACACGAATACCAAAATCACCATCATTCACCACTGGTTTGACCGACACATCTCCACTCTCGAAATCCTTCTTTATCTTAAGATGTAATAACTCTACGACCTAGTGAGTTCATAGCCTTCATGCATGACAACACAATATTTTAATTCATTTCATACATTTGGATATTCGGAAAAAGTACTACACCTGAAAACAACTCGAGTACACATGACCCAACACTCACATAACTACCAAGTCATGCACGACGATCTCGAGAATCGTTCACACGCAACTTTTTCAGTAAACACAACCTTAACCATTCAAAATGATGTCGTTACATCAGAAACAAATTGAATGAAACTTTTCCTATACGGCTAGAAAAGTTCTGTATGAAATCACTGACATGAAGTAAACCAGTCAGCTCTCACACTCATTTATATGATATCAACATGTCAATACTCATTTTGATTATAAAAGCTTCGCGGTCAAACGCTTTAATGATTTTCGCAACGAAGATTTTTCTCAACATGAAAAATAGCGATATGATTCGCAATTCACTAAGTTCAAAATTTTATTTTGCAACGTAAATAGTTCTATCTTTTCCTTTAAACACACACTTGCACGCGTCGACTCATTTCCAAACAAGAAATTCGTTATTTACGCAATTACTTTTAATCATGAAAAAGCTCATGTAACACTTATAAGGACACAATGCATGAAACTCAACTTGCAAATGAAGGCTATTCGCTCTAACAAGGTCAACCGATGTACCCACACAACTTATCATTGGCACTCTACCTTGACCAACGGTCGCTCTCTCGTCCTTGCAACAACTTGATGTACATGCGTTTCATAGCCTACCTGCTCAACCATCCCATACAGTTTTCGTCTTGACCAATTACTTCACATTCTACCCCTACACGTATTTCAATCCAACACTGATATCTTCCCTTCAATGTTCCTGCCAATGAAAAGCTTGACTAAAGGGTCAGGGTTCCAATCCTCCACTCGCTCTTGAATTGAAGCTTTCAAGATTCTGACACCGTCCTTCCTTACCATCCCAACTGATCTACCCCACAATTTTGAGAACGGGGGCCTACTAGAAACCTGAAGTTTTTACCCTTAATCAGTCGTTCATTCTTTTCGAACCCAAGAAGTTCTTCCTCTAGACGCCTCATAACATTCCAAACAACACTTCTTCTAGAAGATATAAACATTATATCACGTGTGATCTCTCATAATACCTTAACCCTTTTCTATCATTACAAGGTCAAAACTCACTACATACTACCACACCCATCGATCTCCTCAACAAGAGCAATTGGGCACACTCATGTACCTGTAAATTCGCGATTACATTGGCCAGATGTAATTACAAATTTACCTTATATAACGGTCCTCGCTACTCTATCACTAGCGCACTTAAAGTAATCTTTCCTACAACATCCTATATCCCAGATGTGCTCCCCTCTACTCCACAGTTTAAGTTTAGGCTCATCCGGTCACCTAAATCCCTTAAACTATGGCGCTGATACCAACTGTAACAACCCAACAATTTCCAAAAATGCATAACGCTATTAAAATAAATAACTTGCCGAAACGGCCTCAAAATACCATCTCAAATATGCGAGTACAACATAAGGTTTGCGGAAACAATCTATTACACAGCTGAGATTTCTAAAAACTAAGCTTGACATGCTAAAATATCACGGCGTCCTTCTAGTTCAAGGCTTCACGTCTGCGCTTTCTCTCTGCCCTTACTAAAGCCTTCTACTAAGTGCTTACCTGAAAATGGTTTAGTTTTTGGAAATGCGAGGGTTAGACCATGAGGTCTAGTGAGTTCCCTCTAGAAACAAACATTTGCACCACATAAAACATTTTAAACAGTTTATAAGCATTTATAAACTCTTCTCATCTTTAAAACATTTAAACTTTCACACGCAAGAACTACCCATGTACATGGCACACTGAAGTCACGCACACCCATGACAACGTGTCAGTCTCACACTGTCGTATTGGGTCACACCTCCCATGGCATAAATGGGACACACCCCCCGGTATGAGCACTGGCGGGCCACACCTCCCGACTTAGCCAAAACATGCTCATTTCCAAATGTATGCATACATAATATCTTAACTTTCTCAAACAAAGTAAACATGCAGTTTCATATAAAGGATAAAACATGCAGTTTCATCATATCTCATGCATTTTAGGTAATACATAAATCAACACATTTTCAGTTAGAAAGACTCACCTGAAGTACACACTAATTTCTCTTTCTTGGAACCGTTATGCTCTACCCGCACCTACATTTCACCCAAATCACACGAGAGTAAACAGGTCACTCGATGACTCGATTATTCACATAGCGTACCGACCCTCCCTGAACTACTTTCTAAAAGACCCCAAAAAACAAGGTACCAGACACAGGAGTTCCGGATTCCGAATCCGCTTCCCGGACTCCCTATGCGGTTTCCGGTACCTTCCCACTCCCAGATTCGCTTCCGGATTCCGGCTTAAGGTTCCGGACATTCGGTTCTGGACTTCCACAGTACCGGAAAATAATCCGGTTTCCGGATATGTTCCGGATCCGATAACTATCGCACAACGCAAGGTCGGACTCCAGATCTTACAAGACTTCTGATAAATCCCGATTTCCGGGACTCAACTTCTTCCGAAAAAGATAGCATTATGGGCGACTCATAGGGTTTTATCGACCCATACCCCATGGCGATCCCCAATCAACACTCTCCTATCTCCCACCTTAATCTGGTTTCTAGACCCAAACAACAGGAGTTGCTATTTCTGACATTAGCATAAGGTGATTAAATTTCTTTTCAATGTAGGAATCAATCGATTTCTCTCAGATTAATACACCTTCCTCTTAAATTCCACATTCAAAGCATTCATAAGAAAATACATCATTAAAATCTATGGAAGCACATATACTAAGAGAGGATGATTACCTTGAAGAAGAGATTACTTCACGCACGCTGAAATCTTGAATGACTTGATTTCCTGATGATCCTTGAAAGAGGTTTCCAATCCTTTGCACACACTAATCGCACCCTTAGCCGCACATACTGATTTTGATGAAATCAGGGTTATTAGGGTTTTACCCCTATTTATACCTCTCACCCTTGAACACTAAACTTTTGCTCATCACACTTTGGCTACCAAACTTTATTTTATTTCTTACACACTAAACTGGGTTATTACACCGACCAACTCAACCCATGTCCAGCCCTAGCCCCAAGTCTTCGGGTAAGAATTTTTTGTTTGGTTAAAACAGAACTTATAAAGCCTATTTCATATATTTTCTACAACAATCTTAAAAAAGATTAATGAATATTTTTCAAGCAATTCGAAGCTATTTTCTCTATTTCTGAATAAGAATTCTCGTTTAATTGATACATATTTTGATTTCTTTCTACTATAACTAATGAATCTCTTTTTTTTACTATTTAAAAAGCATATTATTACTTGATAAAATTGATAATTTCGTAAACTTTCGTAAAACCTGTAACTTTTGTCTAAGTTATGTTGTAATCAAGGTTCTAAATAGCGTGAGGCGTCGGCGGCGAGTTCAAATCTCAATCCTTAGGAGTCAAGACGAAGCCATGACGGTTTCAAGGCGTGACTTATAACGTCAAGTTTCTAATTCATATACAACTTATTATATACAAAAAAGTGTTTTTAGTATTACTCAATGATCCAATAGTAGTGTAACACCCGTAATTTTCGGATAAGCACAATTTCGAATCAGTGTAGAACCGATCTTTATAAGAAATATGAAAAATAGAATTTTGGATTAAATCCTAGATTTTATGGTCTTGTTTGATGGGGAATTCAAATACGAGTCCAACGGTCCTTTCCGAAGCTAAAACGGAGCTAAAACGAAGAAGTTATGGCCAAAACAGTGTTTAGGAAGAAACCGGGCGACCAGTGCTTGGCGCTGATGGTGGCGCTAGTCCATCTGCACGGAGATCCGTGCGGAGCGTCTGACCAGTGCTTGGCGCTGATGGTGGCGCTAGTCCATCCGCGCGGCGATCCGCGCGGAGCGTCTGATGAGCATAAATACGGGATTTTTAGCCCCAAACTTCATTTCTTCATATCTCTCTCATTTCAACTCCGATTTTGGTGATTCAAGTTGTTATGGTTCCATTTTTGAGAGCTCTTCAAGGATATAGAAAGAGTTTTGAAGTTCATAGGAAGATGCAAGGGTGTTTGGTGGTGGTAAGTCTCTCAAATCTCTTCCCTTTCTCTCCCAAATCGTTTTCCTTCCTTCCTCACAAACCCTAACCGATTTTGGGGCTTTTCTTGGAGATTAATGTGTTTCTTATCCACTTTATGCTAGTGATTTCATTTATTGATGCAAGAGCAAGTTTCATCCACAACACTAGAGATTTTTTGGGTTTTCTAGGTTTTCATCAAAACCTAAGTGGTGAGTTCATCCTCCTAGCCTCTATACTTTCATATGAGTTATAAATGTTCCATTGATGATCTCCTAGTGTTTTGTTTATCCAATTTCGATTTGGATGATTTTGGAGAAGTTAGGTTAATATTGGGGTTTTGGTCAAAATGGAGATTTTGATATAAGATGTTTGGGCAATAGTTTTAAAGTGGTTGAATATGAATATTCATGGTTGGAAGTTATGAATTTAGGTTTCTTGGAGGTTTTGGCTTGAGGATGCAAACTTCGTCAAAGGAGCTTACGTTGGAGAAATTCTAGATTTAGCCAAAATCAAGCAAGGTGAGTTCAAGTTGATTTGTGAAAACTTTGTACATGCCAAAAATGTTATTTTTCAAATATTTGTGTGTTTTACTTGAAAATATCAATGGATGAGTTATTTGGTTAGTTTAACTCTTTGGAAATATTTATCTTCATAAATGTGTAAAACACCCATATTTAGGGCTTTTGGTTATTTGGATGGTTAGAAATCATAATATGTATTTAAAAGATTAATTGCTCAAAATGATGTCTATTTGATGGTTTAATCATTTTAGTGTAATTGATTTTATAAACCATTTGGGAAATACTCGATTTAGTGACAAGAGTTATTTTGAGAATTATAAGGGTATGAGTTCTTTGGGAACCCCTTTTTGTTTAAACCGTGTTGAGTTTTGGAGTTAAGGATGATTTGGGGTGCTTAATTATCTAAACAATGTTTAAACACATTTTATGCGATGATAACCGTTATTTATGGGTCTAGCGAGTTTGGAGCATTTTGCTCGGGTTTGTCTTTGAGAAAGTTTGGGGACATTTGTCCGGTTTTAAATGGCTCAATGTGGAGTCTTATTTATGGTTTGCATTTATTGCAACTTGATGCATTTTATTGCTCATTATTGATATTTACATGCTTGGGTGCTTCTGTCATTTCGGGTTGAGCATGTTTTGGTAGACTGTGTTGCATTGGATCCATAGACATATAAGTCAATCTTTATCTGGATGGTCTATCTCCCTGTGCACGGGGAGTGGACTATTGGGACGCATGGTTATATGCGTTTGGCCGTGGGGCCACTAGCGAGTATGAAATAGGGTGCTGGAAGGCTGGTATCAGCGGGCATGCCTATGCAGGACGCGGAAGTTCTTGAGGTGCAACTCGTCTAGACTGGATATGCAATAAGGTCCCCTGTAAGTCCTTGAGGTGTAACTCTACGGGGTATGCAATAAAGGCAATCTATTTATGGATTGAGGTTGTGATGTCTTTATGGCATGGGAACTAAGGTCGGGACTTTAGGTGTAATCCAGTAACATCATAAGTGACCTAACTTTGTGTGCCCGTCACTTTCGATGGAATCGGGTCTCCCCCGTCACCGAAAGGTGTTGTTCTTGGGTAGTAATTTATCCATATTTTCGGCGACGCTCTTTATTTATATGAAATGTTTTCATGGTTTATTGGCAATGTTCTATGCCTCATCCTATTTGGATGTTTTAAATATTGGAGTTTTGTCCACATTTATATTCATTGGGATATTTAATGTCAAAATACGTTTTGAGTGAGTTGGGATTGGAATTCATTTTAGAAAACGTTTTATACATTTTGGGGACTCTTCTCATAGATTTTGTGTGCGTTGGAAAATGAGTCGTTTACATCCTTTCATAAACTTTTTTGGAAATCATGATTTATGTCGCAAACTTTCTTTCTACAAATTATATAAATCATGTTCTAAACCCTTGAACTCACTAGGCGTTAGCCTAACCTTTTTATTTGTCGGCATGTGCAACAGGTTCAGGTTGGGAATAGTTCTAGAGACACGGCGAAAGGTCGAGTGCTAGTAGTGTGCCCGAGAGGTGAATCATTTAAGTGAAGTTTTCCGCATTCATCCTTGGGAATAGCAACTTATACTTGGATTAAGTAACACCCGATGTGGTTTTAGTCTTTGTAATAAAATTTGGGGTCATCATTTGTTGAGGTCAATCGTAGACTTTAAATTGAGGTGTTTCCCTTGTTAGTTTATTGGGATAAATTCTGTTATTGTGGATGTATTATCGAAATTTTAAATTAGTTGCTCTTTCCAAATTCGAGGGTGTTACAAGTTGGTATCAGAGCATAAGTTTGAGAGATTTAGGTGTTGATTTTGGATACCTAGACTCAAACTAGTGTTGGTTTAAGTAAATGAGAGTAAAATTCACCATTAGGCACTTTAAGATAGGACGTTTTGAAGTTGATGGATGTTGTTAGAAACGAGAATCACGTCGAGAGTAACAAGGATAATCATGTACGGTGCGTTCATAGTGACACCTGGCCAGTGTCATGGTGAACCTACTAGTACATATGCATACTTGAATTACTTTAATGTGATGATCGTTGGGGTAGTAAAGGAGGTTCTAAGCTAGTAGTCGTTGGAATAGATGAACGATTCTAGTATTAGTCACTTGGAGTGACGATAAGCATGATGTTTGCTTTAAGTAGACCGTTTCGGGGCAAGATTGATGGTTGGACTAGAACTATAGGCTTATTGAGCCGACTTTGATTTGAGGAAAAACGGTAAGGTTAATGGATGTAAATTTCCGACTTAGCCTTAAGAGGTTTGAATGCCCGGGCGACAATAGTGGACCGGAGATTTTGGAGGAGTATGAGTTGAGATGTTGAATGCCGACTAAGTCATGCACGAAGTTTATTTTGAAAATAAATTGCACCAACTAATTCTTGTGTTTCAAATCCTTATATGGATTGTATTTTGAATTTTGAGAAATGTTTAGCACACACACAAGATTTCGAATCATGGTTTTGAACGTGCATGAAACCATTTTATTGCGGGAGTCGCAAACTCCGCCGAGATATGTTTTGCGTTATTTCTTCGTTGTTCAATATTTGTTTTGGATATAATGACAATCATATTTTATGATGTTTAAGATGTTGGGCAATAACTACGGCTTGTGACTTTAACGTTGGATCTCCTCCACATATGTTAGAGCTTGGACGGAAAGTTATCTTCCATTATGTCTATGTAAAGTTATTTTGGGGAATTTGTTTAATATGAGTTTGTTAAACAATGTTGGTTACATGGCATTATCCTAGAAGGGGATTTTGGGATTTTGGCGTCTCATTTATGATTTTGCTTATAGAAATTTGACTTTGAAAGCATAATGTTTAGCACCGTTTTATTGACTTGGAGTCATTGAGTCCATTGAGGTTCATGGAGTTTTGTTTTACGACATGTTGAGTCGTGTGAGTATAATTTCACAAGGTGCATGCTTTAATTACTTATGTGAAAGGTTTATAAGTTATGTTGGGCATTTTTGTCCCACTCGAGTTGTGTTGAGAAAAGTTAATTTTATGCCATAAGACGACTAAAAAGAGATGAGTTTGGAACTCTAGTGTCGCGTAACTTTTCTTTCAAGAGTTTGTGTTATTAAGTATTTCATTGCAAATAATTCAGTGTATGGATTGACTTATACGCGACTTAAGTAATGCATGAAAGAACATTTTGGTAACATTTCATAATAACTGTTGGGTGGGCTTTCGGTCAGTAAGTGTTTTATTATCATTTTTATGTAAATGTGTTATATCGACTTAGGGGTATGCATGGCTTGGTAACTATTGTTTCTCGACACTTTGTTAAACGAATCGTGAGTAAAAATATTTTACTAAACCATTGTATAAATGATGACCATTTGGTCAAAGGGTGTTTGACGTTGTGGAAATCATGCATAGTTCGCAATACTTTACATTTTGAAAACACAAATGCACGAGTCGTTGACATTTGGTCAACTTTGGTTCGAAGGACATTTTGGAAAATTGTAAACCTTTGGTTATAAAGGAAACGGGTACTTTGGGTATTTTAACAGGTAAACTTTTAGGCATCAACGTTCTAACGTTTTATGTTACTAGTACGCAACTTCTGATGAAAATACTTCGTGTTGAAAATTTTGGGAAAATGAATTGCTTAAACTTGGGGAACATGGGAACCCCTATGTTTTGAATATTGATGCGCACCGTTGGTGCAACTTGGGATTTGAAAATAGGTTTGAACCCTTTTTGGTGTCAATAAATTATTATCACTTATTTCCTCGTATGTTTTGGAAAAACACATTGTTGTGTGCAAATTTGCCAAAAACGTTTTATTCAAATGTCATTATAGGACCGGATGAGAAATTTTGGGAAATCAATTTAAAGAATTTCATCTCTTGAAATTTTGGTGTGAGTTATTTGGTGCATGTGTGTCCTTACAAGAATTTTCTAAGAAGTGTTACAAGTTTGCATGCCTACCCCAATTTGAGGTCTTATGATGTATTAGTCGATATTTTCAAGTGATGGAAACAGATGGGTTTTGGATTTAAATATGGAATTTACACAAGTCATTTTGTGTTTTGACTAAGGTGAATTTGTAAACCGTTTCATCGTTTTGTAAAACGAACTGACGCGCGCAAAATCTTGTTGGTGAACCTTGTTCCATGCCATCTTATGGCTAGAAAGGAAATTTTGGAGTCAAATGTCATTTGGGACTTCTTTTGAAATACGTGCACACCTTTTTGTTGCACCCTGTTTAAGGTCGAGCAGTTACTTTACGTGCAGGTCATGAGTCAATACATACTAGAACCGTGGCGGTTTATTTTAAAGAAATTGTTTATTTCGCTTTTGCGTTTTGTGGGTAAACGGAACTGCAATGGAATAATTTTCAACATGATTTTCATATGTGGGACGAGCGTGTCCATTTTTGCGTAACTACCGAATTAACGATAGTAGTTTTCTATGCGTACGATTTATTTGATATGAAAATCTTTACATTGAAATTTTGTGAATGGTTTTGATTAATTGGCATATTTATTGAATAACGCACTTGAAAACCTTGAACTCGTTAGGACCTTGGAAAGGGTAAGTAACCCAGTTAAGGGTAAGTGCGTGTAGCACTTCGACGATGGAAGGTTGGGTATTCCACGCGTGTTAGTATTATAGGTCGGATGATATCGGTAGCAAGGTCAATGTGTTTGTGGTAATTGGAGGGTTAGACTTGCGGTAACGCATGTTGAGGTTGGTATAACCGTTTAGTTGACAACCTTAGTTTCGTGGAAACACTCGGTAAGCGGAACTCGTGTGTGGAGTCCTGTTAGAGTTCAAAACTTGGTGGTATAACTAGGTGTCAACCTTGTGGTCTGAGGTCAATAACCGTTAGCATATTCGGGGAGTGCAGTCCGATTTTAAAGAAATAATGATAACGGTTGTAGTAATCCTAAGATGATCAATTGTGATGAGTAGTTTTGGTGGAATAACTTTCGTGTGCGGTTAAAGAACATGTCGGTTTGATGATTAATGTCGTGATGGATTCTTGGGGTCTATTAGAACTCGTTGGACATAAACGACAATTAATGGTAGGAGCAATCGGAATTGGAGATTCTGTTGGATTCGTTACTGAACAAACCTTGGATGGGCTTAGAGTCTGAAACCGAAATCGGGATGTATGGAACATCTAAGGTTGGGAGACAACCAAAGTTGTCTGATCTGGAGTTACTCCAGTGGAAGGAGTGTTCTCCTGGACATAAGTACGGTGTACCTGAGAGGACATGGTCGCTAGGAGTTTGCTTGAGCCAATCGGTGTGGGGAAAATTTAGTTTTCAATTAAAGGCTATTGGAACGTGGTCGGCATTGAATTGGATAGCCGTTGGTTGTAAGGGATCTAGATTTCGAGGACGAAATAATCCTAAGGTTGGGAGGATTGTAACACCCGTAATTTTCGGATAAGCACAATTTCGAATCAGTGTAGAACCGATCTTTATAAGAAATATGAAAATATAATTTTGGATTAAATCCTAGATTTTATGGTCTTGTTTGATGGGGAATTCAAATACGAGTCCAACGGAGCTAAAACGGAGCTAAAACGAAGAAGTTATGGCCAAAACAGTGTTTAGGAAGAAACCGGGCGACCAGTGCTTGGCGCTGATGGTGGCGCTAGTCCATCCGTGCGGAGATCCGCGCGGAGCGTCTGACCAGTTCTTGGCGCTGATGGTGGCGATAGTCCATCCGCGCGGCGATCCGCACGGCGATCCGCGCGGAGCGTCTGATGAGCATAAATACGGGATTTTTAGCCCCAAACTTCATTTCTTCATATCTCTCTCATTTCAACTCCGATTTTGGTGATTCAAGTTGCTATGGTTCCATTTTTGAGATCTCTTCAAGGATATAGAAATAGTTTTGAAGTTCATAGGAATATGCAAGGGTGTTTGGTGGTGGTAAGTCTCTCAAATCTCTTCCCTTTCTCTCCCAAATCGTTTTCCTTCCTTCCTCACAAACCCTAACCGATTTTGGGGCTTTTATTGGAGATTAATGTGTTTCTTATCCACTTTATGCTAGTGATTTCATTTATTGATGCAAGAGCAAGTTTCATCCACAACACTAGAGATTTTTGGGGTTTTCTAGGTTTTCATCAAAACCTAAGTGGTGAGTTCATCCTCCTAGCCTCTATACTTTCATAAGAGTTATAAATGTTCCATTGATGATCTCCTAGCGTTTTGTTTATCCAATTTCGATTTGGATGATTTTGGAGAAGTTAGGTTAATATTGGGGTTTTGGTCAAAATGGAGATTTTGATATAAGATGTTTGGGCAATAGTTTTAAAGTGGTTGAATATGAATATTCATGGTTGGAAGTTATGAATTTAGGTTTCTTGGAGGTTTTGGCTTAAGGATGCAAACTTCGTCAAAGGAGCTTACGTTGGAGAAATTCTAGATTTAGCCAAAATCTAGCAAGGTGAGTTCAAGTTGATTTGTGAAAACTTTGTACATGCTAAAAATGTTATTTTCCAAATATTTGTGTGTTTTACTTGAAAATATCATTGGATGAGTTATTTGGTTAGTTTAACTCTTTGGAAATATTTATCTTCATAAATGTGTAAAACACCCATATTTAGGGCTTTTGGTTATTTGGATGGTTAGAAATCATAATATGTATTTAAAAGATTAATTGCTCAAAATGATGTCTATTTGATGGTTTAATCATTTTAGTGTAATTGATTTTATAAACCATTTGGGAAATTTACGATTTAGTGACAAGAGTTATTTTGAGAATTATAAGGGTATGAGTTCTTTGGGAAACCCTTTTTGTATAAACCGTGTTGAGTTTTGGAGTTAAGGATGATTTGGGGTGCTTATTTATCTAAACAATGTTTAAACACATTTTATGCGATGATGACCGTTATTTATAGGTCTAGCGAGTTTGGAACATTTTGCTCGGGTTTGTCTTTGAGAAAGTTTGGGGACATTTGTCCGGTTTTAAATGGCTCAATGTGGAGTCTTATTTATGGTTTGCATTTATTGCAACATGATGCATTTTATTGCTCATTATTGATATTTACATGCTTGGGTGCTTCTGTCATTTCGGGTTGAGCATGTTTTGGTAGACTGTGTTGCATTGGATCCATAGGCATATAAGTCAGTCTTTATCTGGATGGTCTATCTCCCTGTGCACGGGGAGTGGACTATTGGGACGCATGGTTATATGCGTTTGGCCGTGGGGCCACTAGCGAGTATGCAATAGGGTGCTGGAAGGCTGGTATCAGCGGGCATGCCTATGCAGGACGCGGGAGTCCTTGAGGTGCAACTCGTCTAGACTGGATATGCAATAAGGTCCCCTGTAAGTCCTTGAGGTGTAACTCTATGGGGTATGCAATAAAGGCAATCTATTTATGGCTTGAGGTTGTGATGTCTTTATGGCATGGGAACTAAGGTCGGGACTTTAGGTGTAATCCAGTAACATCATAAGTGACCTAACTTTGTGTGCCCGTCACTTTCGATGGAATCAGGTCTCCCCCGTCACCGAAAGGTGTTGTTCTTGGGTAGTATTTTATCCATATTTTCGACGACGCTCTTTATTTATATGAAATGTCTTCATGGTTTATTGGCAATGTTCTATGCCTCATCCTATTTGGATGTTTTAAATATTGGAGTTTTGTCCACATTTATATTCATTGGGATATTTAATGTCAAAATACGTTTTGAGTGAGTTGGGATTGGAATTCATTTTAGAAAACGTTTTATACATTTTGGGGACTCTTCTCATAGATTTTGTGTGCGTTGGAAAATGAGTCGTTTACATCTTTTCATAAACTCTTTTGGAAATCATGATTTATGTCGCAAACTTTCTTTCTACAAATTATATAAATCATGTTCTAAACCCTTGAACTCACTAGGCGTTAGCCTAACCTTTTTATTTATCGGCATGTGCAACAGGTTCAGGTTGGGAATAGTTTTAGAGACACGGCGAAAGGTCGAGTGCTAGTAGTGTGCCCGAGAGGTGAATCATTTAAGTGAAGTTTTCCGCATTCATCCTTGGGAATAACAACTTATACTTGGATTAAGTAACACCCGATGTGGTTTTAGTCTTTGTAATAAAATTTGGGGTCATCATTTGTTGAGGTCAATCGTAGACTTTAAATTGAGGTGTTTCCCTTGTTAGTTTATTGGGATAAATTCTGTTATTGTGGATGTATTATCGAAATTTTAAATTAGTTGCTCTTTCCAAATTCGAGGGTGTTACAAGTAGTAAGCAAGTTAAATTAGGTTATATATATTAAAAAACATGCAAATAAGACATTAAAAATGTAAAGAAAAATCAAATATCGCATTTCGAAAACTGCGCATTAGGCCATGACGTGCCATGGACTTAACGTGGCGTGAGACACAAGACTTGGTGCCATGGCGACTGTGCGGCGAGTTTTTTTTAGAACAATGGTTGTAATAAATAAATCTAGGCATTTCTAACTTAAATACAAAAATATATAAATGAAATTAAAGAAAGTTTATTTTCTATGGATTTGATTTATAAACTTTTAAAACATCGAAATTGATTTCTAATATTTAACGAAATCTTGATGATTGATAATTTGGTTACAGTGAAACGACTGCGGAACCGTTCTATTCCATATGTCAAGGTTCAGTGGAGACATCGAGATTCTCGGGAAGCGACTTGGTAACCGGAAGACCGTTTCCGTCAGGATTATCCGGATTTCAAGTATAATTGTAAGTTCTTTTAACTTCATTTAATTCGAGGACGAGTTATCCTAAGGGGGAGAGAATTATAATATCCTCGCATCGGAGACTTGTACCAAGCTCAAATAGCTTGTACATAGTCTAGATTTTCTAAGTCTCACAACTTTGGAGGACCATTTTCATCATTTTGCCCAAGTTTTGTATAAAACTTAAGAATTTGATTTTTATTCTTTACACCTCATACGTATTCATCTACATCTTTTCTTCTAGTTTCATCTTTTCAATCTCTTCCCTTCTCTTTAGAATGTTAGGCTAATCTTTGAAGGTCTTGAGAATCCGAATCGGAGAAATGATCTACTCGACGAGAGCTACATGTAGGTACCATTTGTTTGTAGTTTTCTTCAAATTTTTGTTTAGGGGTTTTAAGATTTTGAAACCCTTTTGTGTAAATCTTGATGTATTAGGTTGAAGGAAGCTTAGAAGTTGATTTCCTTGCAATTTTGAAGATAGAAGACTAAAAATTGAAGGTAAGATTACAAAGTTTTGATTTTTGTTTTCTTAAGGATTTCTAGAGGTAAAAGATTGAGGAGATGGTGGTATTAGATTCATTAGATGTTAGAGATGTTATTTTTGGGAGTTTGGTTAGCTTTTGGTATAAAAAATGGGCAAAGGAATGGAACCATTAAAATGGTGTTTGATTAAATGTCTTAAAGACATTTATAATTGTGTAAATTTCCAACTTTCTGTCCCTACATTGAAAAATTCGTATAAAATCGACCGTAAGTCAAAATAAGCTCAAATTTTACAGGTAGCAAGTTCTTTCAGTTATACACAACTTTGTAGTTTTGACCGACATGAAATTATGACTCTAAGTAGCTCCAAACAGTGAATTCCCGACGCTAGTCCTGTGAAAAACGGGATCTGCACACTGTTTGTATAAATTTCATAGATAATGTTGGAATATGCTCAAGTCATAATAGATAATTATATGGCTAGATACACGTGGGCCTATAGGGTCACACACAATACACTGAGATACCATTTAATATAATGTAATTATTGTATTTACATTATATAAATAACCTAAGTAACGTGGGGTAATTAATTGGGCACAAATCATTAAGTTGGCTTAATGGGTTTGTATTGGATTTAAGTTAATAGCAAGCCTATTACGTTTAATTAAATCCTAGGCCCATAAAGATTTAGAAGGGAGAAGCTTTAAGAAGCCCAAGGAAGCTTTAGGGTTAATTAATATATAGAGATGTTAATGACCTAATTAAGCTAACCCAATTCTCCTTCTTCTCTCCCAAAATCGGCGCCCCCCCCTTAGACCTCTCTAGGGTTTTTCCGCTTTGATCTTCTAGCTTGTTTCTTGACTAATCGAAGCTATAAGATCCGTTACTAAGGAGGACTAGCATCCGGTGGTGATCGAAGAGGTGTAGTGTGAACTACTCTAGAGGTATTCTCCATTGAATACATGGTTTCAAAAGAGCACACAAGTGGATCCGGATTAGTGTACAAATCACGCTACAAAGGTATATCGTTATTTGTATTCTTCGTTTAATCATATTGGCAATACGTTGATCATGTTTGGTGATTGTTCCGCTGCGTTCTTATATATATGTTTATATTTGTTTTTCTTTACATAATCACCAACAGTGGTATCAGAGCCATCGTATGTGCCATATGATTAACATATGTGTATATGTAAAAGTGGCTAAAACTAAAGTTTTTTTTTCTTCTGAAAATTTCGACCATCGTTGGGGTCTTGAATAATGTATTTTAAGATCCTATAGCCACAAGTTACATATACTTATCGTAGATTAATTATTGTAGTTTTTCTTCGTTTTCGTTGGCTTGTTTTATTTCTTATTGTAAGTGTTTTAGATCCATGGTAAAACATGCATTTTTATCATGGACCAAGCCAACACTCTTAATGATATTGTATTATTATGTTGATGTGCAAAACCGATGAAAACCTTGACCGTTTGTGTGCCTTGTTTCATTATTTGTCGAGTTTTTGGGTTGTAATAGTTTAGGCAATTTTTTTACTTGGTTTAGTAGTAGATAAATGTATTTTGTCAAAAATTGTAACCATTGCTCGGAATCGAATCGCTACAAAGTTAAAGACGAGAAGACATTTTCGGAGCTGCTGGACAGCCGGCACGAAAGATGGATTTCCCGGAGTTTGGCACATCGGATTGTGCTGATTCTTGTTGCTGAAGTTCCATAAGACGTAGGGGCACAACTTTGCAGAAGGATGTTTCGATTGGGGAAGACTCCTTCCATGACGTTTCGGGCCCCAAAGCTGCTGCGTTTTTCCGGACAGATTTGGTGTTCGAATATTCATGTGGGTTCTACTTGCTCTTGATGGTCTTGAAGCAAGTGGGAGCCCATAAAGGGTTTATGTTGGCCCGTCCTTAGTTGCCTTCTTGGTCCGTGTGATGGCTCACGGGATCAAACATAGGTTTTTCATCGGTTGAGGTTTTGCACATATTGGTTGCGTGTTTTATTTTTTTGAATGTTGCATTGTTATAACTTGCAAATGGGTTTTTCAAACCTAAAATTAAACACATACCACTTTTGAAACTAAATCCTTAGATTTAGTTAATATAAGTTTAAATTGGATTTGAAACTTAAAACTATTGTTTTATATAAATAACACTTAAAAGGGTTTTATCGGTTATTTGATTTATGTAATGTCCAAACTAATTGATATCTCATGTAAGTAATATATTAGTCTCTAAATGGACATCTCGACACACATAAAATAAAACAAATTAGACTATAAGTTAAGAAATGTTTTTAACTTATGCTACGAATGAAGAATGCATGCTTCTTTCGTACATTTTTTTGACACGTTTTATCAAAATACTATACCCGTCACAATTTTAAGTCATGCCGTCCAATCGGCTTGAAATCCATCGCCATTACTTTTTGCCTATGCGTGAGACCTAGGTTGAATTGTAATCCGAGGTGATTATTGTCTATGCGTGAGACCTAGATCTATTTTCACATGATTTCAAATTGGATGACTTAATCGAGTTAAGCAGTTGAGACCTTAACCCGAGGCAAGGATGAGACTAAACATGCCATCTTGACACTAGTTGCTCGGCCACTAGATGCCATGGGTCCCATAAGGATCTAAGAATTGCATTTATAATGCAATTGGTAAACGTCACCTACCTATTGAATCTATCATTGCTAGCAGATCAACTGATGTGATGATAGAACCTCAATGAGGATCTTAGCCTTTTTCGTACAAAATTAATTGTTTTAAAAGTAAAACTTGGGTAGTTAATTTAAAAAAGGGATTAATTATTGAAATTACTAATCTTGAACTTTGTACGTTTGTAGATGTCAACAACAAATCAAACCCTAAGCAACTCAACTATCAGGTCAATTCTTGAAAAAGAGAAATTGACAGGAATCAACTTTATCGACTGGTATCGAAATCTGAGGATCGTCCTCAGAGCTGAAAATAAGTTGATCCATCTGGAAGAGGCCTTACCTGAGGCACCTCCTGCCACTGCTTCTGCTGCAGTTCGCGCAGCCTACACCCGTAGGTTTAACGAACAACAAGAAGTAGCTGCTCTCATGCTGGTGAGCATGACCCCCGAGATCCAAAAGAACTTGGAGGAACTCACAGCCTTTGAGATGCTACGAGAGTTGAAAACTATGTTTCAACAACAGGCAGAACATGAACTGTTTGAAACAGTCAAAGCATTCCACGCTTGTAAACAGGAGGATGGCCAGTCAGTTAGCTCTTACGTCTTGAAGATGAAAGGCTATCTTGACCGTATGGAGCGTCTTGGTTACCCCATGCCACATGTTCTTGCAGTGAGCTTGATTCTTACCTCACTATCCAAGGACTATGACCAGTTTGTTATGAACTATAACATGCATAGCATGGAGAAGACTATCTCTGAACTGCATGTTATGCTGAAGCTTGCAGAGCAAGGGATGCCCAAGAAAGCTCCCGCTGTTCTAGCAATCAGGGAAGGTAAAATCCAGAAATCCAAACCGCAAGCACTGGGCAAGGGTCATGGCAAGGGTAAACATGTTTATAAACCTAAACCTAAGATCCCCCCACCTGCTAAGAAGAAGCACCCTGCAAAGGACGCCACCTGCCATCACTGTGGAGTGATAGGCCACTGGAAGAGGAACTGTCCTGCTTACCTGGCAGAGTTGAAGAAGAACAAAGCTACCCCGGCTAGCATATCAGGTATCTTCACTATAGAACTCTATACTTTTCCTAGTAAATCCTGGGTCTATGACACCGGTTGTGGAACTCACATTTGTAATAATGTGCAGGGACTAAGGGGAAGTACAAAGCTAAACGACGGAGCTTTGGACCTGTATGTAGGCAATGGAATGCGTGTAGCTGTTAAAGCTATAGGGAGCTTTGATCTTATCCTCCCTAATGGATTGATTATTATTTTAGACAATTGTCATTATGCACCTACTATTACTAGGGGTATTGTCTCGCTTTCTCGTTTGAAGAAAAATGGTTTTATCCATGTTTTTACGGATTATGGTATTTCGGTTTCTAAGGATAATATATTTTATTTTAATGCTATTCCTCGTGATGATATTTTTGAAATCGACATGCATAATCTTGTTTCAAACGATAGTTCTATATACACATGTAGCACTAAGAAATCCAAACGTAATTTGGATTCAACTTACCTATGGCACTGTCGTCTTTGCCACATAAGCAAGAAGCGCATTATAAAGCTGCAACACGATGGGCTTCTAAAGTCATCCGATGATGAGTCGTTTGATAAATGCCTCTCTTGCATATCTGGGAAGATGACAAGAAAACCTTTCTCCCGTATAGGTGAAAGAGCCAAATATCTACTTGGACTCATACATACTGATGTATGTGGCCCGTTTAGAACTGTGTCTAGGGAAGGTGCTAACTACTTCATCACTTTCACTGATGATTTCAGTCGCTATGGTTATGTGTACTTGATTAAACATAAACATGAAGCCTTTGAAACGTTCAAAGCCTTTCAAAGTGAAGTAGAAAATCAACTCGGCAAGACTATTAAGGCTCTCCGATCTGATCGAGGAGGAGAGTACATGAGTCAAGAGTTTTTAGACCATCTGACTAAGTGTGGGATTGTCTCACAATTCACTCCTCCATACACTCCACAACATAATGGTGTATCTGAAAGGAGAAATCGAACTTTGCTAGACATGGTTCGATCCATGATGAGTCTAACTACTTTGCCACTGTCCTTTTAGGGTTGTGCTCTAGAGTCTGCTGCTCGCATACTCAATATGGTTCCGACCAAGAAGGTTGATAAGACACCATATGAAATATGGCACGGGAAAGTCCCTAATCTGTCTTACTTGAAGGTCTGGGGTTGTGAGGCTCTCGTAAAACGAGACACACCGAACAAACTTGAGCCTAGATCTATCAAGTGTATCTTCGTAGGGTACCCAGAGAAAACGATGGGTTACTATTTCTACTACCCACCCGAAAACAAAATATTTGTTGCTCGGTATGCTGAGTTTCTTGAGAACAGTCTCATTTTACAAGAAGCAAGTGGGAGCACTGTAGACCTTGACGGGATTCAAAGCGAAGATGCGCAACCTCCTGGTGACACTAGCAAACATCACGCTGAGGCTGAACATGCAGATGTTGAACCCCATAATGATGTAATTCCCATTCGTAGATCCGCAAGGACACCTCAAGCACCTAAACGATATAGTTATTATTTCGATGTTGAGGATCAGAATTTGGGGGATCATGGTGAACCCTCTAACTATCAAGCTGCATTGCTGGATCTAGAATCCGATAAATGGCTTGAAGCTATGAATGCTGAAATGCAATCCATGAAAGACAATCAAGTCTGGAACTTGGTTGATCTTCCTCCGAACAGCAAGACTGTCGGAAGCAAGTGGATATTCAAGAAGAAGACCGACATGGATGACAATGTACACACCTATAAAGCTCGTCTAGTAGCAAAAGGTTACACTCAAACCTACGGGGTTGACTATGAAGAAACCTTCTCGCCTGTTGCTGACATTAAAGCTATTAGGATTCTTATAGCCATAGCAGCGTACCATGACTATGAGATTTGGCAAATGGATGTCAAAACCGCTTTCTTGAACGGTCACCTTGATGAAGATGTTTACATGGTGCAACCTGAGGGTTTTGTGAATCCGAAACATCCCGAGAAAGTATGAAAGCTTCAAAGATCCATTTATGGACTGAAGCAAGCATCCAGAAGTTGGAATAAAAGGTTCGATGAGGAAATCAAAACGTATGGTTTCACTCAAAACCTTGATGAGCCATGTGTATATATGAGAGCTAGTGGGAGCATCGTCGTTTTTCTAATCTTATATGTTGATGACATATTGCTCATGGGGAACAATGTTCCAATGCTACAAGATGTCAAATCCTGGCTTGGAAAATGTTTTACCATGAAAGATTTAGGCGAATCGGCGTACATCCTAGGAATAAAGATCTATCGGGATAGATCGAAGCGGTTAATTGGTTTAAGTCAAAGTGTGTACATTGACAAAATTCTAAAACGGTTTAGAATGGATGCTTCCAAACGTGGAAGTCTTCCAATGCAACACAATGTAAACTTGAGTAAGACTCAGGGACCCTCCACACCCGATGAGGTGAAGCGGATGAAGGGAATCCCCTATGCTTCGGCTGTGGGATCCATCATGTATGAAGTGAGGTGCACTAGACCTGATGTAGCGTTCTCTCAGAACCTTACGAGTAGATACCAACAGAATCCAGGAGAAAGTCACTGGACTGCTGTTAAGAACATACTGAAGTATCTTCGAAATACTAAAGATATGTTCCTTGTTTATGGTGGTGATGTAGAAAGAGAGCAAGTGTTACTTGCTACACTGATGCTGGTTTCGAAACAGATCGAGATGATACTCGATCTCAGACTGGATACGTTTTCGTCATGAACGGAGGCGCTGTTGACTGGAAGAGTGCTAAGCAAAGCACTATTGCGATGTCTTCTACAGAAGATGAATACATAGCTGCTTCCGAAGCTGCAATGGAGGCTGTTTGGATACGAAAATTCATTTCTGGGCTTGGCGTTGTCCCTAGTAATGAAAGACCCATGGATATGTACTGCGATAATTCTGGTGCCATTATCATAGCCAACGAACCTGGAGTTCAAAAGGGTGCCAGACACTTCCGCAGGAAGACTCACTACATTCGAGAGGCTATCGAGATGGGTGATATTCGTCTTCTCAAAGTTCACACAGATGACAACTTAGCTGATCCCTTTACGAAACCAATGTCTTGTACCAAACATATCAAGCATGCTAGGAACATTGGACTTCGACCAGCTAGTAGTCTCATGTAGATCTGTTTTTAGTAATTGAATAATTGGAACGTTGAACAGTTTTTATTTTCACAATGAATTGATGTACTTGGTATGATCGTTTTCATTTATATCAACTGTGTTCTATATTTGCATGTTTAATCCATGAATAAATTATTTGTTCTAAATTGTCAATTGTTAGTTGATGATACGGGAGTATCATCGAGTTAAGGCAAATGCGAGTGTATTGGTGATATTCATTGGTGAATGAATATTAATGATGATGCCACCAAACTCACATGTTGTTCATTGGTGATGAACATTGGACTGACCCAACCTACGAGAGTTCACTGCATGGATCGGCGTCACCAGTGAATCTCGAAAATGGTTATGTCACTCATCCTTAGACTTGAGATGCAAGCAGGTTTGTGTGGGTGGAATGTCGGTCTTTGATATGGTTAAACGCTGTCCTGAATAAGGCTGCTATAAAAATCATATTCAGGAGTGATGTGAAGCACATGACAGACACGTGCAGTCAAAATAGGATTTGTTCCTCTACAGGTAATGGAGTTAGATACTACTGGGCCCCTCGATGAATTGAATAGATGTTTGTACGGCCGTACCCAAATGTAATTAAGTTGATGCTTGATTAATTTGGTAATCTAATTCAACAAACAGATCGAGAAACAGAATCGTTGAACAATTAGAAGGACATATGATCCATGTCTAGTGTTCAACAAGGTATCTGTAACAAAGGGATGACTGATTTAATAAACCATTTAAAATGAGACGTTTAAGAAACTAGCCTCATGTGTCTCTATGGGCATTGGCGTGTTGCTAGACGCTAACCTTTGCTTGTATGATTACTTGTCATTATGACGTGCGCAAGTGGGAGCTGTTGGAATATGCTCAAGTCATAATAGATAATTATATGGCTAGATACACGTGGGCCTATAGGGTCACACACAATACACTGAGATACCATTTAATATAATGTAATTATTGTATTTACATTATATAAATAACCTAAGTAACGTGGGGTAATTAATTGGGCACAAATCATTAAGTTGGCTTAATGGGTTTGTATTGGATTTAAGTTAATAGCAAGCCTATTACGTTTAATTAAATCCTAGGCCCATAAAGATTTAGAAGGGAGAAGCTTTAAGAAGCCCAAGGAAGCTTTAGGGTTAATTAATATATAGAGATGTTAATGACCTAATTAAGCTAACCCAATTCTCCTTCTTCTCTCCCAAAATCGGCGCCCCCCCTAGACCTCTCTAGGGTTTTTCCGCTTTGATCTTCTAGCTTGTTTCTTGACTAATCGAAGCTATAAGATCCGTTACTAAGGAGGACTAGCATCCGGTGGTGATCGAAGAGGTGTAGTGTGGACTACTCTAGAGGTATTCTCCATTGAATACATGGTTTAAAAAGAGCACACAAGTGGATCCGGATTAGTGTACAAATCACGCTACAAAGGTATATCGTTATTTGTATTCTTCGTTTAATCATATTGGCAATACGTTGATCCTGTTTGGTGATTGTTCCGTTGCGTTCTTATATATATATGTTTATATTTGTGTTTCTTTACATAATCACCAACAGATAATTGGTCGTTTCTCCAATCGAGGTGATTCCAAAACCATATGAATCATAAGAGATGTAAGAACAACTTTGTTTTAGACTTTATCAAGTGGTTTGACTTCTAAACAAGGTAATTATGCCAAAAATTGAGTTGCATTTGTGCTGTCCTGTGCAGCCTATTTTGGGTTGTTTAGTTTATTTAGCATCCATGTTAACCTCTAGCATTGTCTTATAAACTTACTAAGATTTTTTGGAACCCAAATTTAAGTTATATAGAAGGTTCAAATGGGTGTTAGACTTAGATTATCATAAGTTTGATAGGTACAAATTCTAAACGCATTGTATGTCGTATAGGCTATTCAATTTGTGGGAACTCGATCAACTGCGTGGATAACCTTTCTCGAGACCCTTATATTGAAGGTACGGATTTCCTATTTCATTCTATACGAGGATAATCCCTTGATAGGATTATCCATTCCATGATTGAAATCATGTCACTACAAAAGTAAGTGCATGTTAATTCGAACCCGAAATTCCTTTATTATGTCGAAATACGATATTCCATTTGAACGACAATCTCATGATTTGGTGTCAAGTTTATGGCGTTGCTTTGAAAGTATTCATGTTCATTCACTATTATTCATATGTGAGGTTTGAAAAGTCAATTTTAGACTTTAATTGAATTTTTTTCATATTGAACATTGTTTCAACAACATTTTGAACTATAAATATCATTTGATGGATTTCATGGTTGTTATTTTCTTTCTTAACTTTCATGTTTCACACTTGATGATATAATTTTGTATGACATAATGGTCAGGGCATAGATCATTGTGACGCTCTGTGGTGCTCGTAAATCACAGCTTGTGATGCTCTGTGGTGCTCGTAAATCACAGTGTCCCCGTACTGGTGCTCTATAGTGTGAGCTTTACCTAGGCATGGGTGGGGGCGTATGGACTGGTCCTAGGATATGCGCATTATGATACGCATTCGTTGCGTACGGGAATGGATGTGCGTGCCCGCACTACATCCCACGACCCATGTGGACTGATCCTCCCTTGGGATTTATGACACATTGAGGGTTTCACCTGTTGATTCCTCTTTGTGATTTATGAACTGGGAAACCGATCTTGTTTTGTATTTTGTACGATGCCTTACGGTGTTTTTGTTTAAAAATATTTTATAACTCTTTATACATTGACCTTTGCTTTGACTTTTGTTATGTCAAACTATTATGTTTGTTTCCGCCATGAATTGATATTATTTCCCGTTACCGTTATTTCTTTTTAATCCGCTCACTGAGCAATTGTGCTCAGCCGTGTTCTTTGTTTCTTACACGACAGGTTCAGTAGAAGAGATCCGGGGAAATACTGGGAACTGACTGAGTGGACTTGAAGTTACAACCGGTGAATCTTTTGATAGTGTAGTTGTTGTTCAGGTGTTATACGCTATACATTTAGCCGGTTGTGATCACGTTTTGAAGTTCCGTTAAATTGTCTTTTGGGTTTAATTGCTTGATACCGACCCTAATGTTTTATTAGATTATATTTGTTTTTCGGGTTATAAGTGTGACACGCACCCCGTCCTCGGCCACGCGGGACTGGGGGTGTTACAGTTATGCTCTCATAACAATGAAATTTCAAGACAATTTTTAAAGTGTCACATCAATGCCGCATCAGCTTTGCAATTATCTTGAAATTAACATCCACAACAATAAAATTTCAACCACTTTTGAAAGTGACAACTCATCATAAAAAACTATATTTTAATCAAATAACAACAAAACTACAATTAAATATTCTTTACTATAATTTAATACGAAATATTTTATTAATTAAATAATTATAATAAAATTAAATATTTAATTTATAAACCATTAAATTAAAATACAAAGTAAAAATATTACATTAATCGTCATTTTTTTTGGATAAGGTTCATCTAGGCTTTGCCTAGACTACATTCTTGGCAATTTGGAAACAAACAAACAAAGCGACCGTCTAAGACTAAGTCTGGCCACAGAATGCTGACGCCTGGACTCGAACCCGGGGTGGATGGGATATTCCACCCCATCCCCCAAACCCTTGCCAACACGCCACCACCCTTGTGGTTCATTAATCATCATTTTCTTCTTCTCTAAATCTTTGCCAAATCGTTTCAATCAAATCCGATTGTAAACAATGATTCGTTGACCGATTACGTACTTGTATAAGATTTTGGAGATAGTTTTCGTACTCAGGAAGTATGCTATGAGAGATTTGAGGCGTAGTTATAGTAAAATTAACGTCATCGTTTATATCATCAAATTGGTGAATATAAATTGACGTTCATCTTCGACGATCATGTTGTGCATGATTATACATGCTCTCATTATTTCTCCAATTATTTTTTTGCACCACATACGAGATGACCCACATATAATAGCGAAACGTGATTTGAGTACCCCAAACGCTAATACGTCAATTCCTGAGGAGGTGTCAACTCCTTCTTCCCACCCGTTGGGAAAGAAAGCCTCAAAGGATAAAGGTAAAAAAGTCATTTTTCAACAAGTTTTATCGAAAACGAACAAGTGACAATGTTAGAACACCTGAATATAGAAAAAGAAAAAATTCAGGTGATGAGAGAATTCCATACATCATTTGTGGAAACAGAAAAACTTAAGAACAAACGGGAAAATCGAAAAATGATCATGAAGTTGATGGAAATGGATCCCACAACAATGAGCGAACCACAACGGAGATTGTACGAACATCAACTTGAAGAACTTCTAAACGAACAACGATGTATTTTTATGTGTTAAGTTTGTAATTTTTAATATGTAATTTATTTTATTATATTTTATTATAAATTATATTTTGCATTTTTTAATATTTATTAACAAAAAAAATTATTCATACATTTTTTCATAAACATACTCTATATAACATCACAAAACATGATTTGACATAAACCAATTTCTAATTTAGAAATTATTTTCTACAATTTTTTATACTATTCACTGTCACATCAGCAAAAAGTACTGATTTGACATTTGCAAATTAACAAAACCAATTTCCAATTTAGCAATCATACTCACAACCACCATAATTTCTAAAATAGAAATCTTACGTGGCACATTTGCAATCCATATGAAATCCGTATAAAATCTTTGTTGTGGATGCTCTATTGGCGACTTCAAAGCATAATGGTCAAAAGTCTCCTCACACGATCGTGACTCGATGGCAGCATCAACCATTCCATCCTCACCAAACTTAGCGTTACCAAGATTTAATGCGTCAACGGCTAATTTCACATCCACCGTCACTATAGTGTTATACACGCTCTCACAATACTTTAGTACTGGCCTCGACTCTGGTCAATCGTACTTCTCCAGGGTCTTGATGTGGCGTATGATTTTGTTACCTTTATCTATGACTGCATAAACTACGATGCAGGGCCGGTCCAATGGTTCTGGATGCCCTGGGCGAAGAGCAAAAAATATGCCCTAATCTAATTTAATAAGAACACGATTTTTTAAAGGGGTTTGGAACCTAGTCAAGCTAGGCGGCTCATCCCCACGCCGATTATTATTAAAAAAAAGTTACAACGGGGGGACATAAACCAAAACCCCGAATAACAAAACAAATACAATATCAGCTAAAACGTTGTCTTCGTGCATTTCGTGAAGCAAAATCATCAATTAATCTATCATAGTCAACATTTGCTAAAAACTTACTTTTGATGCTCAAAATTGCTAATCCATTAAGCCTCTCTTGACTCATGGTAGTCTACTAAACTAGAACCATCGAAGGCCCGATGAAGTTATCGTACATAATATCAACCTTCCTTTGAATATGTAATCTACTAAACTAGAACCATCGAAGGCCTAAATTTGAATCCAAATCAATTTGGCTTTTCCACAACCACAATCTTCTATAAATCGGGTCCTCAAATGAGAACAACATTGATACTAAAATTCTTCGTTTCTCCAACCGTGGGGGATTTGAGGGCACTATCCGAATGAAAGAGTCTAAACTTTATAAAGTACGTAAACTTCCTTTTCATGGGTTACACCTTCAAGCACTCAATGTAACCTCAAAGTATAGTTTCTCAACATATCAAACTGCCTCCTAATCCTTTCTTCTAACTTCCCCTATTGAAGCAACAATATGTGTTATTGCCTCCAACTGCCTACAAGTTCACCCAATCCACAAAGTAACTACAACTTTACATCAATTCTTACATAATTACATGATACCAGTAACACGGTAGATTGGCTCTGCTACGATGAGAGTATCTGCATATTGGCTCCCAGTAACACGGTGTTAAGGCATAAGTCATAAGAGGGTGTCGACTTGCATATGCTCTCTATGAAATTTG
The DNA here is from genome assembly GCA_033807775.1 of Saussurea involucrata. NCBI lineage: Eukaryota > Viridiplantae > Streptophyta > Magnoliopsida > Asterales > Asteraceae > Saussurea > Saussurea involucrata. The sequence goes on from CM066322.1 coordinate 167,187,727, forward strand.
TGGCTGCTATGGCCGATAATGGTAGGGTTTTATGAAAAACAAGACAATAATGAAAGAACACGACAACTTTATTGCCATGAATTTATCTGAAAAGGAGAACAGAAGTACTAGTAAGATGTATTAGTTATAATGCTAATCTGTGTTTTTTTAATCCATTTTGTGCCAATTTATAAAACAATTTTCACTTGGCTTTTCTTAAATAAAAGTTTATTTGTATATTCCTCTCAAGCAGTTAATGCAAATTTGTTGCTATAATAAATGAAAATTAGTTACATAAAGCTATTTTGGTTGACCGTTATAAATGATAATAATAAATAATTTTGTTTTATGTTTAGTTTTATTATCCATCATACAATGTCAAGAATAATCATAATATTTTTTTAAAAGAGTATAGATAGATAAATATAGACAATGGTGTAAAATGTACAAGTTTAAGAAATCTCGATACGTATTTATGACATTTTAGTTTAAATAATTATGAATGTGTATTTTCAATAAGATGAGGGTGCAAAATGAAAAATAAAAATACAAGAAATATAAAACAAATTAATCGTATATATTCATGATATTTAATAATATGATTAAATCCAAACTTATTCAATATTGGGCTCATTTCAAAGATATTGACGAGACGATTACTAGGGGTGAGCATCGGTAGGGTTTGGGCGGGTCGGGGCCCAAAACCCAATCCCCGATCGGGTTTCGGGGGGAGATACGGAACCCGAAACCCGTCCAAGAATGATTTCGGATATCGGGTATTTTAGGTCGGGGCTATCGGGTTCTACAATGTAATCATAAATGCAATTTATCTGCTTGAAATCAAACAAAGCATGGCATATTTAATAAATAAAAAAACCCAGTTGTATGTATTTATGATACAACCTGTATCTCACCAGCTTTCTTTTCTCTCTCTAATGAAAGTATGGCAGCTACATCCCAAGTTCCTTTTCTCTCCCCAACATCCTTTGGAAATGATACATTATAGACTTACAGCCTGTATCCTCGTCACTCACACTCTCTCTCTCTGTCGTTCGTCTCTCTCTCTCTCTGTTTGTCGTTCACCAGAAGCTGTGAAGAGAGCTGTGAACCAGAGACGAGTGAAGAAAACTACCAGAAGCTGTGGAGAAGCCGAACTTCGTGCCTTCGTCAGTGAGAAGACGAGTGGAGAAGACGAAGTGAGAAGTTGTGGAGAAGACAGTGAAGAAAACTCCTTCCTCCCTTCAGTGGTTTTCGTTTAAATACAATAGTATTTCGGGTTTCGGACTGGTTCGGGTGTGGTATATGGAGACCCACCCCGATCCGAAATATCCGGGAAATTTAATCGGGTTCGGGCTTGTCGGGTTGCAATTTCTCGGCCTTTTCGTTATTCGGGTTGGTCGGGGTTTGCATACCCCTAACGATTACAATGGTATAATTTGTAAAAAAAGGAAAATATATTTTAATGCATTTTAGTTCATATACAATTATTTATGTTAAAATGATAAGGGTCTAAAACGAAAAAAAAGTAAGGGATTAAAATTAAACAGAATAACTAATTATAAGGGTATTAGATGTAAACATGGCCAAATGGGCCCGGTCCCGGCCCAACCCGATGGGGGCTGAAGCCTAGCCTGCCCCAAGCCCGGTTCCGGCCCAACCCGGTATAGGCCCGGTCCCAGCCCGTCAGCCCTACCAGCCCAGATTTTAGCAAATTTCCCGGCCCGGTCCCGACCCGGTTAAATTCAAAAACTAGTCGTTAATATTACCGTTATTTGACTGCTTTTTGACCGTTAGGGGCGATTTTGACCGTTCTTTTTGGTGTTTTTTGTCTCCTAAACACTATAAATAGGTCAGTGGGTGTATGAGGTTAGATACCAAGTTACAAAAACGCAAAAAACGCAATTCTCAATTTCTCGCTTTCTCGTGTTCATTTTTCGCAACTTCTCATTCTCTCAATTCTTCCATCCTTCAATCAAAATGGCCGGCGGTAGTGCATCAAACGAACAAATTAGAGAAATTATTGATGAGCACGGACGAAAATCCAAAGTTTGGAATGGTTTCAATATGGTGGTTCTCAACGACGGGAAAAAAGGCACAATGCAAAAGATGTGGAGCTCTCCTTGCGACCTCGGGAAACTCGACCTTAATGAGACACACCGATAGCACGTGCAAGGCGTTGAAGTCCGGAGGTGATGCAAGTCAACCCATACTTGACAACTAAGGTCAAATATGGTCGTACGATACCATGTTGGCACGAGAATTAACAACTAAATGTGTCATTCAGATGGGGTTACCGTTTGGACATTTCCACAATCCGTATATGACGAAGATGATACAAAGATGTCTACAACCTCGCCACACTCTGGTAATCCGTCAAACTCTTAGACGTGATGCAATAAAAATGTGGAAAGATGCTAAAAATGAAATGCAAAACATGTTCGAACAAATGTCTAACAACGTTTCTTTAACTTGTGATGTGTGGAGCACACCACACGGATTGCCAAATTCTTATATATGTATAACGACACATTGGATAAAGTCGTGGAAAATGGTCAAACGTATAATCACGTTTGAAACGTTTGGTGCGCCACATTCGGGTGAACGTCAATTTTCAATAATGTATTTCATTTGATAACGCTAGTAACTATAATGTATGTGTGGAAAAACTAAAATGTGCTTTAACCCCTATGTTGGACGGTGAAATATTTCATACACGTTGTGTTGCCCACATTATTAATTTAGCCGTTCAAGACGGTTTAGAAACTTGCAGTCACGCCCTAAATAAATTTAGACTTATGTTACGGATAATTTTTTGCAAAGGAAAATCAATGCATGCGGCTTATAGAAAATATTGCCGTGAATGTGGATTTAGAGCTTTGGGACCGGCTCATGATATGTCCGTTCGATGGAATTCGACATATTATATGATCGAAAATTTGTGTGCACAAAGAGTTTATATACATGCATTTTATAATATTCATTACAAAATAATAGTATTCATGATTGGGGTTGGGTCGTGCTTGATGGATTATACGATCTTTTGGGCGATTTTAAAAACGCAACAACTTGGTTATCCGGTGTTTATTATCCAACAAGCCCTCTAGTTTCAAATCTATTATATATTTTGGCAATGATAATTAAAGAGTACGGGGAGAAAGACGACAATTGGGCGGGTATGATTTCTTCAATGAAAGCAAAATTGTTAAAATATTTTAGAGAAATCCCCTTTTCTTTTCTTTGTGCCGCGACGTTTGTTTGGGCAAAATTTCACAGGTCTCGACCACGACCATAAAAGGTAAGACGCATGTCATGAGTTATACCTTGTATTAAGATAAGGTCCCGACGAAGACCCAAAGAACCTCCGTCATCCCTCCTAAAAGGTAAGTCGAGAGTTCCTCACGACACTCGACCTCAACGTCGCCCGTTCCGCACGACCGTCGCATAAAACCGTACGACCTCGACCAACTAACGCGTTATACAACTGTTATATTTGTTTAAGTGTTTAATGCAAGAGTCAAAGTCATTTATGGACAAACGGCTATAACCGACGAAACCAGTTATGAGCATCTAAACTCACATTGAAGACGACGACCGTTACAACAATAATCAAAGATCTTAATGATTCAATTAAAGTCATCCGAAGACTATAAAATCCCAGCTCGATCATCAGTTCCAGGGACCTGATCAACATCGAATAACACAGGGAGACAAATAGAACAAGAGCATCGAACAACAGAAGCAAACACAAACACTCGAAGAATATTCATTCGAAGCAAAGAGATCATTCATAGAAGATCACTCTCGACGCAAGACTCTCACTCTCGGCCAACAGTTCACATATTGTTTTCATACACGACGCACACTGTTTTTACATTCCAAACACTTGTACTTTACATTTTGAAGTCTTTCCTTCATTTGTATTGTAACCTCTGTACGATCGACACCCGGAACACCCAGGACATCGCCCCTGATTGGCGACCATAGTGCAGCGACGACATCCACTGTCGTCCGCAGGTTTTTTCCACGTTGAGGTTTTTCCTGCGTCATCAAATCCTTTGTCTCACTTACATTTTTGTCTTTGCCGCACGCCTTTGTCGAAATATTCCTTTCTTTAGTTGTTAAAGTCCACATCGACCTTAAGTTGTCCCTTTGGTGCGATTTTTGGCATTAACAGTTTGGCGCCATCCGTGGGACCCCATCTAGAGAAAATCTTCGACAAACGTGCGTCTTGCTAACGGTTTCTTGCAGTTTTCTTTGTTCTCTGTTGCAGGAAAATGACAGCCCCTGGAGATCAGCAGCATGTCATTGTTCAGATGTACCAGGAGCTTGAAGTCGCCCGAAATCAAATCAACGCCATGGCGGAGCAAAGCCGTAGAGCAGCTGAAGAGATCGCACGATTAAGGAATCCCTTTAGACCTCAGAGTGGTCCTAGGCCATTCGTTCAAAATCCAGGTCCAGGATCAGGTCCGTTCGCTCAGAATCAGCATCCAGGTCCGTTCATGCAAAACCAGCAGCCGGGACCGTTCAATCCAAATCCCCAGTTCAGGACGGTCCCTCCTCAGCATATAAGGCTACCACCCATGCAGAATGGATCGCAACCATTTCAGAATGGATCGCAGCCATTTCAGAATGGGTCGCAGCCATTTCAAAATGGGTCGCAGCCATTTCAGAATGGGTCGCAGCCATTTCAGAACGGGTCGCAACCGTATTTTGTTTCTTTCAACGGAGATGCCAATGGCTCATCATATGTCAATGGCACCAGCTCAGGAATCAATCCGCAAGCAGGGGCGAATCTCAACCCCAGTGACCCCGTCGCCCGGCGATTGAAAATGCTAGAAGATCAGAACGAGCGCGTCCTATCTTTGCTCGCCAAGCTTCCTGGGGCAGCCGTGCCCGTCGACGTCGAGCCCCGATCAGGATTTCAGGCGTCACCATTCATCGATGAGATCGCGACTATCGAGGTCCCGAAGAAGTATAATGTCCCCGCCTTCACGCCCAAGTACTCGGGAGTGACCGATTCGACAGAGCACGTCGCACAGTATAAGCAGCTCATGTGGACGATCTCAATCCCACACATGTATCAGGAAGTCTGTATGTGCAAAAGCTTCGGTGCAACTCTCACTGGTCCTGCTCTCCAATGGCTGATCAATCTCAAACCCAAGTCCATCGGGTCGTTCGCTGAATTAGTCAATCAATTCTCCCAGCAAATCGCCAGCAGTCGCAAGATGGAGAAGCAGACCAGTGACTTGTATTACGTCGTGCAGAAGACCAATGAGTCTATCCGTAGTTATTTCAATCGATTCAATGCAGAGATGATCAGCATTCGCAATTGTGATATCAAGACCGCGATCGAAGCCTATAAGCGTGGTCTGGACGACAGTTCAGGTTTGTACACTGACCTGACTAAGTATCCTCCGGAGAATTTCGAAGACGTCCGAGCTCGAACCTTAGCATACATGAGAGTAGAGGACGACGCTGCCTTTCGTCGCAAGCATACCGACGACAAGAGGTCGTTAGGCGTAAAGAAGACAGAGTTCAAGACGAAAGCGATTTCCAAAATGGAGCCCGCCCGCCAGATCTCGAACGTCCGATTCAAGACAAAAGCAGAGGCTAAGACCGCGACCAAATTTCCTCAATACCCCAAGATATCCTCTTACGGATTCAAAGGGTCTCCTAAAGATTTGGTCGAAGCTCTGAAGACCGCCCAGGCGACTATTCGATGGCCAACGAAGTCTGGTCAGGACGACGTTAAGAAAGATAAATCTAAGTGGTGCGACTTTCACGTCGACCATGGTCACGCGACAAATGATTGCATAGCTCTAAAAAAGGAGCTGGTGTATCACGTCCCAAAGGACAATCTCAAAGACATCATCGATGACGTCGTTACCCCAGCTAACGATGTTCGACCGTCAACCCCTGAGCATGCAAAGGTCGTCAATTGCATCACCGGTGGTTCAGACGTGTGTGATCTGACGTACTCTGCAGCCAAATGTCACGCCAGTCAGGCACCAGACGATCGCCCTATTCCGCGTTCATCAAGGCCTAAAAGAGATTTGGAATTGGAAGCCATGAAAATCGTATTCGACCAAGACGACCTCGGCGACTCGTACCAGAAACACCACGACGGGTTGATCATTCAACTCACGGTTGGTAATTGTTTAACTCGACGAGTCTTGGTCGATGGGGGCAGTTCAGCGAACGTCATCTTCCTTGACACCATCAAAGCCATGGGAATCGATCGCTCGGAAATCACCCGACGTTCGACAACTTTGGTCGGTTTCAATGGAGAAGCGACGAGTACTTTTGGAGATATCGTTCTGCCTGTCTATGCCGGAGGAGTCAACAAGCAGACCAAGTTTAGCGTAATCGACTGTGCGTCGGCCTATAACATCATTCTAGGTCGACCATGGATCCATGAAATGAAAGCCGTTCCCTCGACATATCATCAGACCCTGAAGTTCCCTACGCCGTGGGGCATCCAGGAAATCAAGAGTGAGCCAAAAGTCGCTCGTGACTGCTATAAATCAACTCTGAACCCGCGAAAGTAAATCTCTTAGCAGATGTGGCACGACAGGTTCGTCCTTCTATCCTTAGAAACAAACTTATGCCTTGTCTACAGGAATAAAATGACCATATGGCCCTGTCGCGCGAAAACACAGTCAATGCACACCTAGATGGCATTTCCCAAGATCTCTGTGTCGATCCGTCATTTAAAACCTATCCTCTCCTAGAAAGAATAGGATATTAAATGACAGGGGGCAAATACTCTGTTAATTAAAGAGGAATCTAAGAAGGTACGTTTCTTAATTTCTTTTTCTTCTTTCATACGATTTTTTCATGACGACGATTACTGACTTAAGCATCGAAGGGTCGTTGGTTAGCCAACGACCAACCTCTGACATTGTTCATTCCGCAGAATCGCATGACAATAATCAAACGACTCTAGTTTCGCCAGGTCGCACGACATAAATGACCAAGTCTATGACTTGATCATTCTTTACAGGGACACACGATTTAAATTCACCGTACGACTCAGTCGTACGATTGCAAAGTCTAAACGATCTCATGATCTAAGTCTCTTAACTTAGAAAAAATTTATACTCTGAATATATGCTTCAGTCGCATGTGCTTATGTTTATATACATGATTTAAAAGTCTTATGGCTTACGTTCTAGTTATTGTGTTACAATAGATGCCTAAGTCGCACGATTCCTTGTACTTTATGAACTTAACAGTCGATGAGATGTTTGTTTGCCAAATATAAAAATCGCAAATTCAAAAGAAACCCAAATTTCATTCACCAAATAAACCGTCGATTACATCTCGACCACCAACAGTCGATCGATAAAAACGAAAGTAAAGAATTTTTGCGGTTAGATCTGAGGAGGGGCATCAGTCGCATCCTTGCCTGAGGTCTCGCCCTGAAGACCTTCGTCTACCACCTCCTCTTCGACGTCCTTCTCGTCATCCGAATCAAGGTCTCTCACCGTCCCGATGCCGTTCAAGTAAATATCAAGCTCTTCCGACGCCGAAGCAAGAGGATCCTTCCCCAACAGATGTCGCCTCATGATCGCTGCCCTAGTAGTCAGACGAGCTATGGCAAAAACAGACTTACCCTCGTCCTTAGCAGCTTGTACATCTCTCTCCAGACCCTCTACCTTGGATTTGGAATCCTCAGCTTCTTTTGTAGCTGCAGCCAAAGATCCTTTAATCCTCTCTATCTCCTCCCTCTGGTCGGCAATCATGGATAAGGACTGCGCTAAACGATGACTGACATCATCCTTCGCACGACCGACGACCTATAAATGGTTTCGAGCATCATCCAGACGTTTTAACAGAGCCTCTTCACGCTCTGCGGCGACCTTCGCCCTATCCAACGCTGCGTTCTCCCTCTCTTGCGCAACAGATGTTAGATCCTTTATCTTCATCATCTCACCCCCGCAAAGCCAGGGAAGCCTGAAACGCCTACAAAATCATAAAACAAACATTATTAGTATACAACGAACAACGAACAACGAACAACGACAACGATAACGACAACGAAACAACGACAAAACTAAGTCTTGAAAGAGAGACTTACCATGAATGCCAACCCGGCGACATGAGCCCCCGTCTCCTCGATAGGAAATCCTACGAAACGCTCCCTGAAAGAAGGGAGCAGATATTTCCCCAGGTGAGGAAATAAGTTCGTCCCGTCTAGGACACTGCTGGCCATAAAGTCTGACGGTAATGTAAAATTAACCGTCGTGACCTTAGCTCCTCCCGTCGACTGATCCTTTCCCTTGCCGGCCGACAAAGGATCCGCGTGGCTGACGGGGACTTCACTGTTTCCGCCGGAGGCGCATAACTAATAGGTTTCGCAGTGATCGCATCAAAAGACGACCTCTTGGGCGATGCGACCTTTGCCTTCTTAGGCGTAGAGACTCTAGATGAGCCGGGAACTCCCGAAGACGGTTCCCTCAGAATCGTCGTCCGCGTCTTCTTCGGAACATCTAGACCAGTGGACATAAGCTTCTGTCTCTGCTCCTTGCCCTTACGAGCAAGCTCGAGCTCAGCTGCTCTTTTAGTAGAGACACGCGACACCCGTGGTTGAGACTCCCCTGGAAACCACAGAAGAATAAAAATTATGAAAAATCAAGGGAAGAAGAATCGAATTAACACATAAAGAGATAAGAAGGTACGCTTACCAGTCATCTCTCTTTCTTCTTTCGACTCCCCTATTTTCTCACGTTTCTCCCCCTGATTTTCTCCTAAGTATACTAACTCCTCGTCGTCGTCCACCAATTGTCGTACGACAAATGACCGTTCCCTAGTGCTGAACTCTAAGAATGCATCGATCTTTGCTTGAGAATTAGCGTAAGGCTTCACGTCCTCGAACTTTATGGCTGTCGACATATAAAACAAGTTAAAAACCAAAAAACGCAGACGACAGACAACAAAAAGTACAAAGCTCACCCGATGTATTCCAGCTGGCCCTAATCCAATCACTCTCAGAGTCAAGGGTCGACTTACGCACAAATGCGTATCGAGTCTTCCACCTGCGATCGTTTACAACGGTCTTGAGGACCAGAGCACGATCACCTTTAAGTCTAGAGTATAGACTACAGCGATGACATCCATCCTTCTTGGCTTGATAAGCCAAAAGGAGGTCGCGCACATTCATGGGAGACTCCCAACATTTAGTGACACGCTCGATCACTTGCACCACTCGCCAAAACTGGGGCATTAATGGACCCGGTGCTATGTCAAATTCTAGCATAAAAGCCTTAGCTAGAGGTGAGTAGGGCCATTCAAAACCTATCTTAAAGGGATATTCGTACATCACGATATACCCCTCAGGACATTCGTTCGATCGAATTTAACCTGGGCTGATCAATTCAACCCACGCAGGGAGCTTAGATAACCTCCTAAAGTCATCAAGATCCGACTGATCTTGAATATTTCTCTCAGGGTCCATCGACATCTCTAAACAGATTGGAGGGATCAAAGAAGTCGTACCTTATATATAAGCACTCAAAGACCTCGAAAAACCTAACTGAGTCGCAGATTCTCGCAGGATTTGTGAATAAACAGGTAAAGAGCAGCAAGAAGATCAAAGGGAAATCTTTGCTTAAAGCCGCTTCGAAATCGTAAACCAGAATAGACCCATTGAGGTCTCTATTTAAGCAAACGATCGGATCCCTTAGATGATCGCCACGTGCCCTCGTCCCTTCGTATGACCGCAGGGATCGTCGACACCTGTCAAAGACAGCTGGTAAGCACAATCGTACGTCAGTATGACGTCACGACCTCGTTTTCTCGTTCGGTTAGAATTAAACCAATTCGGTTCCGAAACAACCAAGGTATTTTTAACGCAGAACCCTGAACACCTGACGAGAAAATTTTAAAATTCGAATTTGCCATCCTACTTTCAAATTTTGGGGGCAAACTGTTTGGGCAAAATTTCACAGGTCTCGACCACGACCAGAAAAGGTAAGACGCATGTCATGAGTTATACCTTGTATTAAGATAAGGTCTCGACGAAGACCCAAAGAACCTCCGCCATCCCTCCTAAAAGGTAAGTCGAGAGTTCCTCACGACACTCGACCTCAACGTCGCCCGTTCCGCACGACCGTCGCATAAAACCGTACGACCTCGACCGACTAACGCGTTATACAATTGTTATATTTGTTTAAGTGTTTAATGCAGGAATCAAAGTCATTTATGGACAAACGGCTATAACCGACGAAATCAGTTATGAGCATCTAAACTCACATTGAAGACGACGACCGTTACAACAATAATCAAAGATCTTAATGATTCAATTAAAGTCATCCGAAGACTATAAAATCCCAGCTCGATCATCAGTTCAAGGGACCTGATCAACATCGAATAACACAGGGAGACAGATAGAACAAGAGCATCGAACAACAGAAGCAAATGCAAACACTCGAAGAATATTCATTCGAAGCAAAGAGATCATTCATAGAAGATCACTCTCGACGCAAGACTCTCACTCTCGACCAACAGTTCACATATGGTTTTCATACACGACGCACACTGTTTTTACATTCCAAACACTTGTACTTTACATTTCGAAGTCTTTCCTTCATTTGTATTGTAATCTGTGTACGATCGACACCTGGAACACCAAGGACATCGCCCCTGATTGGCGACCATAGTGCAGCGACGACATCCACTGTCGTCCGCAGGTTTTTTCCTCGTTGAGGTTTTTCCTGCGTCATCAAATCCTTTGTCTCACTTACATTTTTGTCTTTGTCGCACGCCTTTGTCGAAAGATTCCTTTCTTTAGTTGTTAAAGTCCACATCGACCTTAAGTTGTCCCTTTGGTGCGATTTTTGGCATTAACAACGTTAAACCTGTGGCTAAAAGTTACCGGTGTTGAGGTTTTAATTACACAAATAAGTCAAGCTTTTGGTTTAGATACGTTAACAAATTCTACTTTTTCAACGAGAAGAAAACCATCATTTAATCGCAAATTTTTAGAAATATTTGAAATTTATAAAGTCCGACATGGGGGAGCTCGCCAACAACCACTATTTACGTCGGGTGCTTCTAATAGTGGTCATCGCCAAAGCCGGAAAGGCTTAATGACCTCTTTAATAAATGAGGTGCAAAATGAATCAAGTAAAAAATCCCAATATGATGATCTCAATGAATTACAAATTTACATGAATGGGAGTTTCTCTTGGAATCAAGTCGAGAATTTTGAAAATTTAAACATATTAGCATTTTGGCAAGAAAGAGAACAAGCATTTCCGGTTTTGGCATCTATGGCCCGTGTCTCCGTGATATACTAACAATCCAAGCTAGTACCTTAGCTTCGGAGTCCGCTTTTTCTCTAAGTGGCAGGATCCTTTCGGACCGTCGGACAAGATTAACCCCAGAGTCGGTAGAATGTTGCGTTTGTTTGAAGGACTACTTGGATAGTCTTGAAAGTATTCAAGACCAAACGGACCTAGAGGCGGAGCTCGAGGGGGTGGAAGAAAATCTCGAAGAAAACGAAGTCCGTGAAGGACTAAGTACCCTGCCAACTACCGATTGTGAAAGTAATGTATCACATTACGACGACGACGAGACCATCAACGAACGACTCGATGTTGATGACCTCGATGATGGAACGACTCTTACTAGAATTCAAACGACTGGAACTCTTGCATACTATCCACCATACGAGGATTAAAAGTATTTTTCTTTATAATTCAATAAATGTAGTTATTTAAATGTATTTTTCTTTATAATTTAATAAATGTCGTTCTTTATAATTCAATCGAAATTCTAATAAAACGTATTTTTAAGTATATGTTTGAGTGACCCAATTAAGTATTTTATAGTGGATTCGAACAATATTTATTAAAAATTGTATATATATATAATTTTTTGAAAAGCCGGGTTTAGGCTCGGTCCCGACCCGGTTCTAAAAGACCGGTCTTTTAAAAGCCTAAACGGACCGAACCTTCAACCATCAAACATGGCCCTGTCCGAGAAAAAGCCCGAGCTTTTGAATAGTGTTTCAGTCCGGTCCCAAAAAAAAGCCCGGGCTGGGCCGGGCCGGCCCGGCCCGCCCATATGGCCTTGTCTAATTAGATGTAAGTTATATATATTTAAAAAAGACTTTGTTGAGAAGGGATATGCGGAGTACTGTGTTTGGAGTGATAATGGATTAGTGGATATGTTTTAAAAGTTGTACCGCATTCAAAACAACCGTTTTAGAGTTTTAATAAGATAATATAGATAATATATGGTTTAGCTTTGTCAATATCGTCCGAAATTAACAAGTTTGACTGTTTGAGAAGCACAACAATTTTTACTTGAGAGTTTTTTTAGCCAAATAAAATATGAAATATGTTGAAGGATATGTGCCATCATCAAAAGGAAGTGATTGAAAGAATATTTCCTAGTATTAGAATTTACCATAATTAATGTTTCCTTTTCGTTGTAAACTCCTCCCTATTTAAAGGGCTTATGATTAATGAGAATTACGATTCATTCTCTCCATTCTATTGTGTTCTATTTAGTTTTCCCTTTAACACATTATCAACACGTACGCTCAGTCAATTCAAGGATAGATTTTCGGGCTTCCAGCTTCATCAATCAGTCTTGAATACTCCTACAATCCAAGTAAGAATTTTTCGACTTCTAACTCAAATATTGTTTTAGCATACTTGTTTTAAATCGACATAAATATTTAAGAAATAAATATGGTGTTTGCTTTCATCAGAATAGTTACGACATATGCAAAAACCCTATGTTTTAATGATATAATATAGATAATCATGTATCTTGATTATATTATTTTGCCAATCTCATGATATCGTAGTTGATTGTATCGTTTTTGTGTGCTAACAAAATTTAAATATAAATTTATTTGCTTTTATTTAAATTTCCGGTGAATATTTGCATGATGACAATCAAATATGGTAATAAATATATAGGATTATAATTATATGAAATATATTTTTATTTTTTAATCCATCTATCTGAGTCTTAAAAAAATTTAAAAAAAAACTTTTTTTTTCTACCTAGGGATTTATAAGGAGATATTTATTTTATTGAAAAAAGGGATGAAATTCTATGTGTGCTTCTTAGTTATTTTTTTAAAGACCAGCTCATGTCTCTAAACATAATTATCAATTTTTTTTTAAGTTTTATGTTACACTTTTTTAATTACAATTAATAAACATTTGTCATCTGTTAAATATGATATTTGCAAAATCCTTATTATTTGTTTTAATCAAAAACAAGATCGTTATTATTTTATATTAGGAATTGATAGTTAAATATCATTTACTTATTTTTTTATGTTTCTTTTAAGTTGATTAATTATATTTTTAGTATATGTATCTTTTAACATTGCAGCCGAGTATAATATATATATATTTTTTTATGTTTTTCTTTCTTAAATCTATTTAATAAATTTATTATCATTCTTATCTCAATGAGAATATATATATATATATATATATATATATATATCCCTGAAAAAAAATATTTTTTCTCTAAAAACCTTTTATAAGATATGAACTCATTTGGCAACTAGATATAGAATTATCAAAAGAACGATTATATTTGAATGAGAATATTTGGGTCTCTTAATTATTGGATCTATATGTTGATTAATTTAATCATGTATTATTTTTTGAATTGATTTATCGATATACTATTCTAATATTTATGTAGTTTTTTTTAGATTAATCTTTTCATATAATATTTAAATGTTTATTTTGATTGTAAATTCCTATACATATTCAACTTTATAATAAATATTTGGAAGATACACTTTCAAACCCCCATACATTTTGGTCTCTTACCAAAAGCTTCTAAAATACATTTAAATATTAAAATATTGAATTTGACTTTATGCCAAAATCAATTTTTATTTGCCTCATGGCAAAATCTCTCAAAGTACCTTTAAGATATTAAAACATTGGAATTTGCTTCATAAGCCAAACTCATATTCATTTTGGTCTCATGCCAAAAGCTCTATAATTAACAGTGTTATCTTCAAATTAAATTAATATATCGATTGGATGTTGTCAAACGGGTGTAAATAACCCTAAGGTTTGTAGAGACTTAAGTAATCCATGTGATTCCCCTACTACCTGAAAATCCAATAGATTAAGTGATTTCTATTCGCAAATTGAAATAATGATGAAATATTATCAACAAAATGTAAGCATACAAAAATCCAATACTATTATGATAATGAAATTTCATGCATAACATAATAAGTATAAACCATAATTCACTATTTTAGAAATAATATGTTCTCCATTTTCTACGACATCTTTGAATCAAAAGTACTTGATTACCATAAGATAGGTTCGGAAAAACACAAGAAAATACGCAAAAGTCATCGAACCATTTTGACCCTAAAGAAAAAAAAACACTAGATGTTAAGATACAAGTAAATATTTTAAAACTTTTGAGACGATAGATCAATCACAACCTTCAGAGAGAATAACTAGAAACCCCCAAGAACCGTGGATAGTCCCAAACAGGAAATTCGGGAATATTTAGTACCATATACTTCTCAAACTAATCATACATTGGAAAAAAAACCTACTTACTTGATTACAAGAAGGTAACTGATTTTGACAAAGAAATGGCATGTCTCAAAATGCATCTCAATCTTTGTGGCAAGGAACTCACAAAAGATTATGCGAATCATAACATCTTTCCTATATCACCAATCATACTAATGAAACAGTATAAGCTGCAATATAACATTTAACAAACTCATTAACTTAATGCAAGTGGCTAAGAGTTGTAGCAATGTTTTTTTTAACAACGCTAGACATACCCGAATAAAGAAAATTCTTGGGGTTAATAAGGCAAGCGTTGGAGGTGGAAAGAACTCCAAAGGATAGTGAGTTGAACATATCCACACACATATGTTAAATATGTACCATATGGACAAGGTTGTGGAAAGGGTCAAATTCATGGCAAGAGTCGGGAACGAACTCCTAATAGAAAATGGGACAAGTTATAAATGAACTATGTCATATCTAAGATTGGTTAAGTATAAGTTTATTTGAATACACTTTAACTATCAAATTAATTGCATTTACGTATATATACACCTGAGTTTATAGTTGTTATAGATGTAAATAATCACATCAAAAACAAATGCAAAACTCTCAACGTTCTTCGTTCCATGTAGGAATGTATCGAGGAGAACTTGATTGTTTTTGTGGCATCTCATACAATCCTAAGAAATAGATTATTTTCATTGAATTAATTATTTTAATTCCTCCAAACACTTAGACGATGGACTGTCACTTGTTGCTTAATGACGCAAGATCAATCACTAAAACACTATATTAATAGGAACCTTGTTAAGATATTCGTATCAATGAGAAGTCATTTTATAAGAATGGAAATGGGTATATGTACATCAACTCTAATGATATGAAAGCAACATACATTAGAGAAATTAATGTATCAAATTAATGGATTATCTATGTCATTAAATCATATTTTGTCACCAATAAAGAACTTTGGAACAATGACACATATATGTTTCGGCGTGACCACGTGGGACACCATGGTCATGACATAGTGATCTATGTATTGCAAAATACACTTAGATACATTCTCTTTCGAGTGAAAGATAAACCGAGGGAATTAACCAAATTGCAACTGTTGACTTCTACTGCAGAAGAAACAACACCACCATCATAATATGCCCTCTCTAATACCTAGAATTTTTATATACCCTGATCCTTAGCCAAAACAGGAATGAGATCATCCTAAAGCTAAGGACATAATATAAAAATACTTCATTCTTACAACGAATACAAGGTGATATTTATGGACATAAACATCGAGAATGCGGGCCATTAAAGTACTTTATGGTTCTGGTTTTGACACGATGAACACGTGTCGTATTATAGTCCATATGAAATGTTGCACTCCTAACATTAATTATACGTTTAAGGACTCACCACCCTGATTTTTTCTCATCAAGTCTACGTGACTTAGAATGCTGGAGAATTTACATCATAAGGATTTGATGATTATTGCATTAGTACCGCATGTGTATATATAAAATGGTCTCATAGAATGATAAAAGTTGTCATCAAAAGAATATAGATGGTAGCTAGGACATTGGTTTTGCGCACCAATTTATCCACATCTGCATGGGGTTATGCAATATTACATGCAACTTTACTTATTCGTATTTAAACCCACCACCAACCAACCAATCTTATGCGTACCAGTTGGTAACTAGATTTAAGCCTGATGTTTTACATTTACGTATGCTTGGTTGTGTTGTATATGTGCCAATTACGCCCCCACAGCGTACCAAAATGGGTCTTAAAGACGATTCATCAAATGTTGGATATGAATCCCCAACAATTATCCGCTAATTAGAACCCTTGACGAGTGATCCCTTTACCGCTAGATTTTCGGGTTGTCACTTTGATGAGACAACCTTCCTGTCATTAGGGGGAGATAGGAAAAAGGATTTTCCATGGGAACGACAGGAAGTGTCATTGAATATTTCAACCGTGTCTCATTTTTATTCCCAAAAACTTCACAATGTATAGTTGAAGTTAAACGAATCAGACTCGATACCTGATACGTTTAATTTATCTAGAGTGACAAGATCACATATACGAGCTGCAAATATACTCGCAAGGTCAAAAGTCCCCAAACAAGGGTACAACGTCGCTGGAAGTACGTTGCAATCACATATGGTGGAGGTGTGGTTGAGGTCGTAGCTCCCAAAAGGAAATGGGGGAAGCTACTTGGTTCGATAGATACTCATCTAAAGGAAGATAAGAGTAAGGCAAAACTATATATCATCAATACATGAGATTATCTCTGATTAAATCTATGTCTATGAATCATTACTGGAGGACGCTCCGAAGTTAATATTGATTCCAGAGATCAAAGAAATCTCAAATGAATATGAGTCGATAGACAGATCATACATACCCAATGATGATATATTTGCATATACCGTTGCTTATGAGATAACAGAGCACGATGTCATCGAACCATGCTCAGTTGAAAAATGTCAACAAAGAGCAAATTGGCCTAAATAAAAAGAAGCAATCCAGGATAATTATTTGACAAATGAACATGTATTTGGTTCGGTAGTGCTAACCGACCAAGTGTAAAGCCTGTAGGACATAGATAAATCATTTGTCATGGAAGCGTAATTAGAATAATTAAGTCATAATATATAAGGCTATCCTTTGGCGCAAGGTTTCTCACAACGCACTGGATTGACCACAATAAGACTTATTCTCTCGTGATGGACAACGTTCTGCTAATTAAATTAGCCAAGTAGTTTCCGAAGGACTGGAAATTGCAGCTCAACGATGCAGTTACTACATATCTCTATGGGGATCTAAATTCAGAGATATAAAAGTGTTTGATGACATTATACCAATATCAAGTAACTTTAAACTATGAAATGCATTTACAATAAATATAAAACACTCACTTTACAGATTAAAGCAATCTATGCGGATGTGGTATATCCGCCTGAGTGAGTACTTGATTGGGAAACGATATATAAGAACGATGAACTGTGCCCTTGCGTATTTGTTTAGAAAAAAGTTCCAGATTTTCATAGTAGCTATATATGTCGATGTTATGAACATAATAGACACTCTTGATGAAATAAGAGAAAACACAAGCTATTTGAAATTTGAATTTGAGATAAAAGATCTTGGGAAAACTTGGTTTTGTCTAGATACTTGAGCTACGACACCGAGTTTGTGGAATATTGATCCACCGATCCGCATATGTCTAGAATATGATCAGGCGACCTAATATGGACAAAGCGTATCCGACTAGCACTCCCATGATCGGTCAAAGTGTTGGATATAAAGAAAGAACCATTTCGTCTAAAGGATGAGGACGAAGAGATGTTTGGAATTGGAATTCCATACTTAAGTACAATAGGCGCATTATTGTACTCAACATAATACACTTGACCGTATATTGTACTTCTCACTGAACTTGTCAGCTAGATTTAGCTCAGCTCCAACGCAACGTCATTGGAATGATTTCAAATTAATCTTTTGGCACCATTGACGTGGGCTTATAATTTCCCTACGGAGATAAATGGATTGATAATGAAACTTCAATACCTACTTAGATTGTGAGCGGCAAAAGTACTGGCTCTTATAGAAAAACACCAAACAATGCCTTGGTATATATTTGTTGTTATTAGGTATATGTTTGACTCATATAAAGGTTGTTCCCAAAGTGGATAAGGAATTATTATATGGAACATGCCGATTGCTTGGAGGTAAACTAAGAAAACCCTTAATAGCTATCTTTTTATATTATCAACAATCTTACTCTCCATGAGACTATTCAATAGTGTATATGGTTAAGGACTATCATTACACATATAAGAGGAACTAGTAATTTTGAGTTTAACCACTATACAACTTGCATGTATGGAAATAATGCATCATGTATCGAAGAAATGAAAGGAAGATACATCAAGGGTTATAACACAAATCATATGCCGCTTAAGTTTTTATACAATTAACAATAATAAACTCGCCTCAAGATTCAAATGAATCAAAAGGATGAGAGGGGAATGTAACATATTTGCCTACCAAATCATTTCCTAAAATCATATTTGGAAAACATGTGAAAGTATTATAATGCTAATGTTTTCAAACTCCTTTGATTAATGTATGAGTCAGGGGAGTAATAGACAAAAGGAGGTGTCTACTAAACATGTACTATTAATGGGTTGTGCTCTTTCCTTTGCCCAAGGTTTTATTTTTCCCACTGGGTTTTGTTCCTTGGTGCAAGGTTTTAGTGATGCAACATTTTATACATCATCTTGATTTCTATACCTCTTGATTGATGCACAAATCAAGAAAAATGGTAAACTAAAGGAATTGTTTATTGGTGTCTTGTACTATTTCCTTCGCCTAAAGTTTTTATTTTTCCCATTGGGTTTTGTTTTTTTGGCGTAAGGTTTTAATGAGGCAAGAACTATGCACCATCACTCATTTGATTCGGCACAAGGGGGAGTGTTGAAGGATATGTGCCATCATCAAAAGGAAGTGATTGAAAGAATATTTTCCTACTATTATAATTTACCATAATTAATGTTTCCTTTTCGTTGTAAACTCCTCCCTATTTAAAGGGCTTATGATTAATGAGAATTACGATTCATTCTCTCCATTCTATTGTGTTCTATTTAGTTTTCCCTTTAACAAAATACAAATATTTACTATTTATTATGATTTATCCATAAACTAAATAGTGTTTTTTTGGTAACATAAATAAAATAATGTTCAAAAGAAATGTATATTCTTCAGATTCATATAATATTATTTGCAAGGTATATATATATATATATAAAGGAAAGTTCAAATGAAAACTCAAATTCAATTGTGAACGTGAGGACGAATCTTGACCCTTCCATCTCTATTGATCCAATGACTCATATTAAATAGAGTTTTAATTGAAATTATTAATTAAGGTGATTAGGGGTAAAAATGGAAGATAATTTAAACTCACGCCTATCGTATTTGACTTTTTATTTTCTTTTTTAATTAAAAACTTTTACCCTCCTTAAAGTTTAAAATAAATTATCTTAAAAATTACTAATATTTTAATCAAACAAATTACATCAAAAAAACGAGATTTTTTTTTAGAATTCCGTGCTCTTCGATATGACATCCATCTCGATATAGTTTTTTTGTTGTTTTAATCGTTATTACGTGAAATGTCATATATGTGTTATATTCATTATGAATATTTATGTATTCAAGTGTTTATAACATCTCGACACCGTCAGTCCGTAACTCGACATCACCTTCTACAACACTTTCTTCAACGTTCTAAGGCATCGTGTTCTTCATTACCGTAACCCAACACCCATCGAGATGAATCGGGAACCTATCGAGTTTCGATTGTGAACCGAGGAACGAAAGAGAGTGCGTCACGTCTCCACACCTTCACGGGTCACTCATGTATTATTCTTCATGAATAATGTATTATTCATATTGAATACTGTATTATTCATCCTGAATATTGTATATTATTCATCATGAATAGTGAATGAACGTTCACCTTTGTTATTCATGCTGAATAAACGTTCACCTTTGTTATTTATACTGAATGTGGACACCTGGAGATGTGCATACATATTCATAAAGAATAAAACCAAGTCGCGGTTGTGAATCGGAAAATAAAAGAGAGTGCGTCATGTGTTCACACCTTCACGGGTCATTCATATATTATTCATCATGGATAATGTATCATTCAGGATGAATAATACAACATTCAAGGTGAATAATACATGATTCATGTTTAATAATACATGAATCAGGAATTCGTGTATTATTCATCCTGAATGTTGTATTATTCATTTTGAATACTGTGTTATTCGTCATGAATAGTGAATGAACGTTCCCCTTTGTTATTCATACTGAATATGGACAACATGAAACGTGCATACATATTCATACCGAATATAACACATACATAGCATTTCACGTAAAAACGGTTAAAATGAAGAAAAAACTATATCGAGATGGATGTCATATCAAAGAGCACGGAATTCTCGTTTTTTTGATGTAATTTGTTTGATTAAAATATTAGTAATTTTTAAGATAATTTATTTTAAACTTTAAGGGGGTAAAAGTTTTTTAATTAAAAAAGAAAATAAAAAGTCAAAGATGGTAGGCGCTGATTCAAATTTCCATATTTGTCCCTAATCACTTCTCAATTGGTTTCATTAAATTTTAACCATTGATTAGTTTTCCAAATCTTGATCAATGGTTGTGACTTGTCCTCATGTTCACAATTGAAAATGAGTTTTAATTTGAACCCACCCCTATATATATATAATGTAATTATATATTATTTTTTCATGTGATCACATTTTGGAGTTTTACTTCAAGCTGTAATAATCTATGTTTTGATATATTTATCCTTCTGCAAGTTGGACTCATTCTGATGTATAGATGCAATGGTGTTTTTGTTATGTTTTTAGTGTTGGGTTGAAGATGGTCTTAATGATTTTATGTTTACTTTTTTAGTGTGTTAAAAAAAACTTAGAGCATCTCTAACAACTTCTTCAAAATGGAGAAAATAAGGATTTTGATCATTTTTATGCTCCAACATATTGTTCAACTTTTTTCACAAAATAAAGAAAGTAGGAAATATAGTCTAAATCTCTTCAAATTTGGAGAACTTTCCAAAAATGACTACCATCAAAGAGAAATGATTTTTTATTATATTTCACCTATAAAAAAATTGATATGAAATGTTTAGGAAAGCTAAATAGTATTTTTATTAGATATATGTAATATTTAAAGAGTAAACTTCACTTTTGGTCCCTAACATTTGTAAATTCTAACATTTTTCGTCCCCCAACTTCAAAAAGTCGCATATGGTCCCTCATGCACGCATTTCCGCATTTTTTTGGTCCCTCCCTTTCACAACGTTTATTTTTGTCGTTAAGTCACCCTCACGTGCGTTTCACGTGAAGGTATTTTTGTCCATCGACTTTTTATGTTTTCCCTCTTCATTTTTAACAACGTTGGGCAACCAAAACTCTCTCCCTACCTCTATCTACCATCGCCCTCTCTTCTCCTCTCTGGTGCGTCTTCAAGATCCAAATTCCAACAATGGTGATATGCATTTTGTGGAACAGATTCGACCATTAGAACATCATGGACAACTTCAAATCCTGGGCGACGCTTTTATTGTTGCTCAAGAACCCGTGAAATTAGGTAACAACGATGCTTCTTTGACCTAATTCTCTATTTCCTCTTGTTACAGGTTCGATCATGTGGCTTTATTTGTTGGCTTGACCAACCATTGGATCCTCGTTCCAGTGACATTGTTCGTAAGGGTGCTCAAAAACCCGACCAACCCAAACCAACCCGACGTGAAATAACTCAACCCGAAGCAACCAGATGTCCAATCGAGTTGTAAAATCTTCAAACCGTATGTATTGGGTTGATATCGGGTTATGAGAATTTGAACCCAACCCAACCCGATGAACCCAATATACTTTAATTTCTTGAATTTAATATGATTGTTAAGTCTCTACTAATATGTACATTAGACAGTTACACCTTTACATACCCCTATATATATATATATATATTCAATCTCTTATCCATCTCTATATAACTCTCTTATCCATCTCTATATAACTCATTCACACACACACACACACACACACACACACACACATATATATATATATAAGGTCCCCTTCTCTTGTTAACCAACTCATTGGTACTAACCGTGTTACTTTTTTTGACCAATGAGATTGCACCAATTTGTTTGGTTTAAGGTTCCTTTCCACGTTTTAAGCAAGGGTATAAATGGTATTTTCAATTAAAAAGTGGATTAGGATGATTCCTTTTTTTTAGCATTATCTTGTTCCCTTATTTAATTTAATGATAATTATGGTATTAAAAAATAAATTCAGTTATATTTTTAAGTAATTTGTATTTCATTTTTTGGAAACCATATTTTTTCTGTAAATCGAAAACTAAATTCAGTTATATGTGCAGTTGTGTATATGTGTGTATGTGCATAAGTGCACATGTGCATTTGTGCATCAGTGGACATTGTGCATGTATGCAGATGTGAATATGTGCATATATGACAAAGCCATCTCAAACTAAAAATCGAAAATTATGGTAACCACATGTGCAGTTGTGCATATATGTGTATGTGCATAAGTGCACATGTACATGTGTGCTTCAGTGGACATTGTGCATATATGCAGATGTGCATATATGCACAGACATTGTGCATATATGCAGATGAGACATTGTGCATATATGCAGATGAAAACCATTCCTTGACAAAAGATGAACAGTGGCCAAATCCAACTAATTCTCGGAAAGGAACCCAAAACCATCCACTAAATTCTTTGAGAAAAATATGTGCAAAACAAATCCATCCCCACAGATTGTCAAATAAAAACGAGATGAACACTGTTGCTCCCCTTCTTTCTTCTAATCAGATGCCTTTTTTCCATCCCTAAATATCTCTGAATATAAACCTCTTCTTTCTTCTCTTCTGGTTTCGGAGCCTCTTTCTCTTTGGGAACTTCAGGCTCTGCCGCCGGCGGTTTTGGTATCAGAGAAAGCAGCTCAACTTGTCGGTGACTCTTTTTCTGGACCCTTTCAAGAACTGTCAACAAATCTGCTTTTTCTCCCTTCACTACTACTTTATGCGTCTTACAGTCTGTCATAACATCTTCCACTCCTAATTAATTATAAATTCAAATAATCAAAAAATCAAACTTCAAATCTGTTAAGAGATTCAAAAGTGATACAACGAAACAAACCCTCGAAGCCTCTGAGGCACCGCCGGACTTTTCTGGCACAACCTTCACAATGCATGAAAACTCTCAAAACAATCTCCTGTGGCGGCGGCGGCGGAGGTGGTGGCGGTGGTGCGTCCTTTGACTCCTCCGGTTTCTTCTCAAAAAGAGTTTGATATTGTGTGTGCTTGAAACGTGGAAACAGATTAGATTGATAAGATACTTTCCTTTCATATGAGTTTGTTTGTTTTGACCAAAATACCCTTATGCATATATGCACAAAAATGAATAGAGCGTGAGATATATTTAATTACATTAAAAAATCAGTTTTGATTGTAGCCATTGATCAAAATGCATCTATGGTTGTGATCGGTTAGCACGGTTAGTACCACTGGGTTGGTTAGCAAAAGAATGGCCCTCTCTATATATATATAGTAAATTTTAACATATATATGCAAATTGAGAAAATAGTTAAAGACGATATGTTTAAGATTTAAGAAATATGCAAATTGGAGACGTCGGATTATTTGATCATATTTGGTTTAGACATTTTTATATGTAGTATCTAAATATTGTCTGAATTATCGGTTGTAATTTAAAGACATGTTTCCTTTATTTTTATGTTTCTAATTTTGATTTTACCTTGTTTAAATATTTGATCGGCCGAGAAGGTTTGTGAAATACCGACTGAAGTCAGGTATTCGTTCACCGTCTGATTTTTAAACTTCGTCCCGTTGTCGGTCCTGATGGTCTGAACTTGCTGTTGAAGGTTTAGTTGGATAGTCTTCAGATGGTTGATAATCAGCTCCGGGGTTTCGTCATTCGAGCGTAGGAACTTAACACAAGTGTAGCGCGAGAAATCATCCACCATCACCAGGACGTACTTGCGTTTGTTGATGCTCTGAACACGCATCGGTCCACACAAATCCATATGGATAAGTTCGAGGGATCGGGACGTGCTCCAAGCGGCCTTCGGTTTGTGCGTCGCTCGCTTCATCTTTCCCATTTCGCATGCCCCGTAAAGTCAGTCCTTCACGAATTGAAGGTCGGGCATGCCTTTTACGTGTTCGCCAAGCACCAGTTTGTTGATACTCTTGAAGTTCAGCTGCGAGAGACGTCAATGCCAAATCCACACTTGCTAGGAATTGGCCTTTGACATCAGGTAGACAGAATCATCGGTCTTCAGGGCTGCAAGGTCGATGGTGTAGAGGTTGGTTTTTCACGTTCCAACCAGTAGCTCCGTTCCTGCGTCAGTGAGGATGCTACACCTTTTGGCTTTGAATCTGACCTCGAGATCTTTATCGCATAATTGGTCGATGCTGAACAAGTTGTGTCCCAATCCCGCGACGTATGAGACTTTCTTTATGGTGATCTTGTCTTGGACAATGTCGCCATAGCCCAAAATTGGCGCCTTGTCATCGTTTCCGAATCTCACGTCTCCGCAATACTTTTCCTTGTAGTTCGTGAGCAGCTCCCTCCTTCTGGTCATGTGCTTGGAGCATCCAGAATCTAAGTACCACACATGACCGTCCTGCAAAAACAAGTTTAGCGGACTTTAGGTACCCATTTGAAAATGGGTCCTGGAGGGTTAGGTTTTACACATGTCAGAGGAACCTGTTTTGAGGCAGGTTTCCTCTTGGGTGTAGGTTTAACCTCAGGAGGAGGAACCCATTTTGAAATGGGTTTCCTTTCTTGCTTAGGTTTAACCTCTGATTGGAAACCCCGTTTTGTATTTGGTTTCTTTTTATTTTTACGGGGTTTGCGTTTGGGTTTTGAGGTAAAGACATGGTAAGAACCAAACCAATCAGGTGAATTTCTAATGTCTTCGAAGTCATTTCAACCACAACTAGAACAACACAGGCAATCATGCGATAACTGAATTAATTGCTGAATAGAATAAAGTTTAATCGGAAAATTAACATCTTGTTCAACAAAATCATTCTTATAGTTCAAAGCACAATCATGCATGTTCATTCTAGGATAGAAAACAGTATTAAATGACTTCGACGCCTCTTTCTCGGTAGATTCCTTAGCTAGCCACTTTTGTTTGTCCTGTTTAGCTCGACCGGTTTTATCTGAAACAACATTTACGGCATGGTCAGTGGATTTTGAGGAAACAGGATTTCTATCAGTTGATTGACCGGTCTTTTGTCGCGGCTGTGATTGCTTTTGAGAACAAGGATTAGTTTTAGAAGACTTGTTCATAGCCGGGTTTTTAGAACATTCGCCTTTTTGAAAATTGACCGGGCGATTTACTGCTGGCGAAAGGAAATCGGTATGACATGGAAGAGGTTTTTCAAAAGGGAATGACTCAAACTCTTCGTCTGAACCACCCTTGGAATTTATGAATTTTGAAAAATCGATATCCGGAATAGGTGGACTTGGATTGGTCGAGGAAAGCGAGGAACACTTTGTGTCTGTGTGTGTCGGGGAATTCGGTGCGGAAGCTAGGAAAAAGTCAAAGTTTAAATTCCTTAAAACACACTTATCTTGAGACTCTTTACCGTCTTGTGAAGAGATTTTGCCAATGAAAGTTTTACACGAAGATGTATCAGATGAGTTGGAGGAAAGTTCAGGTGAAATCAGCCTTTCAGTTTGGAGTAGGTCAACCTTCTCTTGGAGTTGACCATTCCTCGTATGCTCCTTCATCGCTTCTGTTGCCAAGGCAGACAGTTTTGACGTAAGCTGATTGATTTCACACCGAAGGATTTCCTGTCCTTCATCTGACACAGATTCGGTTTTCACGGATTTGATATTCTCAAGTTCTGTGATAAGCGCTTGCTTTTCCTTTAGAAAACATGACCTTTCCTTCTCGAGTGACTCCTCTAACTCGACTATTTTTTGCTTCCAAGACGGGAGAGGGAACATAGAGTTTGAACTCATTCGTCTTAGTTTTGGGTTCGGTTACTTGGACCTCATCCTTTTTGGAGGAATCCTTGGGCGTCACAACCTTATAGTAGTCAAAATAGTCATTAGAGAGGTATTTCTTTGGATTTTTCTCATAATAATAGTTTGTGGGCTCGTAGCAAAAAGGAAGTTGCATTTTGGTCGTGTGTTTGCGCTTGTATTCCTCATTTTCCTCTTCTTTCTCAGGTTCAAGAGGACCAGTCCATTTTATCCCATATTCTGGATACTTTTGTCTATACCGAGACAGCCAAAGTCATAAAGGGTCGGTATTTGGAATATACCCTTTTTCAAGTATTGTGGGTTATCGTATCCGATTCCCCATTCCTTGTTAAAATATGTGAATTCCTTGGGCATGCATCTTTCAAGCTCAAGATGAGGGACCAATTGGCAAATTATGAGGTGTATAAAAAGGGACAAATCCCTAGAAAACTTTTTATTTGGTGCATGTGGCGGCTGAGAAAGAGACCGAGAGGAAAAACGGGAGAAATCAGCTAGGAAGGGCTTCATTAAGGTGAGAATCTTGAATCCTCCTCATTCTTTTAGGATAAATTACTGTATTCATGTGTTGATTTAGGCTACCAGAATTGATTAAGCACCATCTATTCTCTGTGTTCACCCTTAGGAGAAAGTGGTGAAGTTTTCTTGTTTTGGACCAAGTAAAGGTCAATAAGAATGAAATAAATGAAAGCTTTTCATTGCAAATACAAACCTAATGATGTATCTAGATGAGTTTCGGGCTTAACCGCATGATTTGATCGATTTGTGAGGAATTTGATATTTACCCGTTCAAGTAACCGGATACCGCCTCACCCGGATAGTGCAGGTGTCCGGGTAGGGTTGGCTTGTGGGCAGTGGTGTCCGGATAGGGCATTCCGGGTAGTTAGAGTCCGGATAGTAGTATCCATATAGCTCTTCCCGGGTAGAAGTATCCGGATAGCTCTTCCCGGATAGTAGTCTCCGGATAGGTGATCCGGGTAGTGGTTCCCTGATGGGACCCGGAAAGTGGCAGTTTACTGGACAGTCGGGGTGTCTGATAGTTTTGTCTGGACAGTTAGTTCACTGAGAATTTTGGTATGCTTTAGGTGTTCGGGTTCGGTTCGGCTTGTTCAAAAGAGAGGAACGTGTGCGTAGGAAATCACTACAATAAGGTGAGTTCCCTTAAACCTTTTTACGTGGAATGAAATGTTAAATGTTTTTACTGATCATGGTATGCTTTGCGAGTATGATTTGTTTACAAGTTTTTATAAATTTATCGTATGAAAGTATGTTTTGGAAAGGCTTATTTAGCATGATTGAACGGTTTTTATAAATTTCTCGCATTGTGAATTATTGTTAACTATATGTACATGTTATGTGGAGTCGGGCTGCACAATGGGATCAGTGTACCTCGGGATTCGATGATCCCGTGGGAGTTTGTTATGAACCGGTAGGATGGAATTCGTTTCCTTCCTATTCGGGTAATGGGGAGTCTTCTTGGGCCCCGGTATGAGGCGAGATGGGATTCTGCTTGGGCCTCGATCGTGGTTCTGGTTTGTACGATCCTTGAACACTGTGCAAGCACCCATGTATGAAGTTTTATGTTGATATGCATGGTTTGCTAAAGAAATGTTTTATGCTTGTTGATTAAAATCGTATTTGGAGGGAATTCACTAGACCATTTGGTCTAACCCTCGCTTTTCAAAACTAAACCATTTTCAGGGAATCGCTCTAGTGATGCTTCGAGCAAAGGTAAAGAGTCGGCTTGAGTTTAAAGATGGAGGCTTTAACGAGGAACACTATAGCTCGATTATTGTACTACTTAGATAAATCTCTCGGTTGTGGATAGATTATTCTGCTGTAATTATGTTCGTTGTGTGTTTGTTAAGCAGGTTCATGTCATGTCCGAGAGAAGCTCATATGGGTTTAGAGAGAAAGAACAGTGAAAGGAGAAGTCGAATTCCATTTCGATTAGAGAAGGAAAAGATTCAGCAAATTGGAAAAAGAAGTGAGAGACTGAACCTGATCTTACATTGATTCATTCTGGTAAACTCATTTTAATCCATGTTCTTGTTTGCTTTGTGAAGGTCAGAATAAATAAATTTTAGTTAATAAGTTTTGGTGCATAGAATCAACCGGTTGTAAGTATACGAAAATAAGATCAAGCGGATTAGAAGAGTTAGAATAATCATTTCTGTTTGAGAAGGGATTTATTAATCGATTGAAATGGATCAATCACGGTCCTATTTTTATCTGTATCGCATCGGATTGTTTTATAGATCCGGAATCGTTGGATCCGGAATTTATTCTATCTTGAGCTGATCCGGTAATATTTATTAAGTTAAGTCCCGGTATGTGTTACTAAAATAGGTTCCGGAATATGTTATTTCGATGGGTTCCGGAATTATTGTAATAATGGATCCGGAGTTTGATTATTTTTGGCTAAAATAATAATGGGTTCCGGAATATGTTATTTCGATGGGTTCCGGAATTATTGTAATAATGGATCCGGAGTTTGATTAGTTTTTGGCTAAAATAATAATGGGTTCCGGAATTTTTGTAGTAATGGATCTGGTATGCCTTTTAAGTAAAAAACCGGAACTGGGCTATGTCCTAAAGAACCGGAATGTGGTTACCAAATATGGGATCCGGAATGGCAGTAACTGGGCCGAAGGATTGGTTAAGGATCCGGAAGTTTACTTCCGGAATTGGACCAACTAAGACTTGGGTCAAAGCATAGTGGACCTGGAATCTTGTTTGTTGTTGGGCCGGTTTATAGTTAATAATTCGGGTTGATCCTGTATAGTGATAAAAATCCGGAAGTGGCCCACGTCACTTTGTGATCCGGTATGTGGAATTAAATAAGAACTTGGAAATGTTAGATAATGGACTTGGAATGTGGGCCTAATTCATTAAGAAACCGGGATTGGGCTTTTAATGCATATGGAACCTAAGTTTTATTCCACCGGCCCATGTTACGCCTATGGCGCCTGGATCTAAAATTGGTCCGGATCCAGATGGTGTAGATGTAGATGTTAAGAATTACAGAGGGATGATAGGTCATTAATGTACCTTACTGCGAGTCGCCCAGATATAATGTTTTCAACTTGTTTATGTGCAAGATTTCAGGCACAACCAAAAGAATCACATCTTGGTGTTGTTAAAAGGATCTTTCGATATCTGAAGGGGACACCGTACCTTGGCCTGTGGTACCCAAAGGGAACGGGATTCGAACTCACTGCATATTCTGATGCGGATCATGGAGGTAGTATGCTAGACCGGAAGAGCAGGTCTGGTCATGTGCAGCTTTTGGTGGACAAACTGGTAAGTTGGTCTTTGAGGAAACAGAACTGTGTTTCAACATCAACTGCGGAGGCAGAATATGTTGTCGCGGCCAGTTGTTGTTCACGGGTTCTGTGGATGAAGACTCAACTGATGGACTACGGCTTCAAGTACGAGAAGATCCCCATCTACTGTGACAGTAAGAGTGTCATTGCCATATCAGCTAACCCGGTCCAGCATACAAAGACCAAACACATCGACATCAGGTATCATTTTATTAAAGATCATGTCGAAAAAGGTACGATTGAATTATACTTTGTCACAACTGAGTTTCAACTTGCCGATCTCTTTACAAAAGCTTTGGATGAAAAACGATTTAATTTCTTAGTATCCAAGCTCGGCATGTTGAACATGAAAGTTTAATATACTATATTGATCATATAATGGATGGAAATATGTGTATTTCAATCTAGTTATCTCTATCTAGATTGATACATTCAAATTTTCATCACATTCTATTCTCAATATAAGATATTTTATTTCCGGAATTGGACCAACTAAGACTGAAGTTTTGCATACACTTCAGCCTAAGAAAGATGCATGCCCAAGGAATTCACATATTTTAACAAGGAATGGGGAATCGGATACGAGAAAGATGCATGCCCAAGGAATTCACATATTTTAACAAGGAATGGGGAATCAGATACGATAACCCACAGTACTTGAAAAAGGGTATATTCCAAAGAGATGAAGAACACCTTTGAAAGAAATTAGAAGGCACTAAGTGGAGAAACAAGAGAGAATCCTTTGACATATATACCTTATCAGAGGTACTGCCAGATGGTGATTTGGTATGCAATGAGGCAAGATCCTAATATTCCAAGGAGAGCTGATGAGGAGCATAGGCCAATCTTCTACATGGGTAAAATGACATCAGTTCTTAAACTTGTGAATTTTTCTAATCACAGACCTTTGACAAGAGCACTTAGGATTGCAAAATAAGATTAAGACAAAACAAGGATCAGCTAATTAACAAAATTTCCCCCGATTCCCCTTTTGTGCTTTCTGGGGGTTTTACAAAATCACTACCTTTCTCGGATTCTTTCTCGATTTCCCACCGCTCTGAGGGGGTTTTCCCCTTGGATTTGGTGACGCTGTTGGAAGTCTCTTGCTTGATCTTGCTACTGGCTTTTGGTGTCTCTTCGTCTTCAGACGAGAGTGGAGAGAATCATGAGAAAGGAGGGTTAAGGAGAAGGAAGGAAGAATTCATGGAGCAGAAGGGAATTGATTTCAATCTTATGCTGGGATTCTGAGAACAGTTCATGAGAAATTGGTGCAGAGAATGGATGATCGTGGAGAAGAAAACTGAAGGGGTAGGTCGTGGATCGAGGGAAACCGTTTTTAATCTTGGAAATAAACCGCTCTTGAAATAAACCGCTATTAGAAAGTAAGTGTTTTAGAATTTTAATATAGTAGTATAGATATAGATATAGATATAGATATATATGTAGGTATATATTATTGGTACTACAGTTGCAGGGTGGGATGAGCGATGCGAACGGATGATGGTGTTTTCATCCGAAGAGTTGCCATCATGTTGAGCCATTTGAACCACTTGACAGTTTAGTACAGTGCCAAAAATTGATTTTCCTTGAATTTTTTTTGAAAAAATGCCTAAGTGTTGGGCTTATCGCAACACACACCAAAGTTTGTCGCAAGCAAGAAGTTATCGCAACTTGATGTATGTGAGAAGAGGTTATCGCAACGCATTGGTTGCGATAAGATCTTGTCGCAACTCAAGGTTGCGATAAGTATGAGTGTTAGACCATTGCGACAGTTATGAAGTTTA
This sequence comes from Saussurea involucrata, assembly GCA_033807775.1. Taxonomy (NCBI): domain Eukaryota; kingdom Viridiplantae; phylum Streptophyta; class Magnoliopsida; order Asterales; family Asteraceae; genus Saussurea; species Saussurea involucrata. The sequence goes on from CM066322.1 coordinate 167,219,007, forward strand.
GAATACAAGTACATTGCGATAAGTATGAACACCGAAGAAAATCTAAGTGTTCTAGCCCAGTTTTGTTTTCTTTTTCGCGCAAATGATGTTAAGACCTACACTACCAGGTTCGCACAACACACGTGAGTAAAACCCTATGCATTTCTAACAATAAAAACGCATATACACATGGATTTAAGCAGATAATCAAAGAACTCGACCCTAAAACCCTAAAAACAACTGTAACTCGAGATTTAATGGTTCAAATCGAATGAAAGTTTGGAATCATTTCCTCGATGATGATCTGAATCGAATGTATGGAACAGAAATCACAAAATCGTCTTTGAAAATCGAGTGCACATGGTCATATACATATATAAAAATAAAAGACTTACCTTGACTTTCAAAAATAACTTCTGCAGGTGACACCTGTATTACAGAACCAAGTGAAAAAAAGGAAGTAGTTTTATATTAGATTTACACATGACACCATAAACTATTTTGAAGCCCTTTTTTAATAAATGTGTAAAACTAACAGCTGGACATGACAATCTTCATGGCTTAAATTACTAAATAAAATTCCTACATAGATTTACAATTGTCATGTTTTAAAGCCGCCCGTGAAAAAGAATTACACTGGAAGTGCATTAAAAGTAGGGGTGGCAAAAAGTGATCCAAACCGTCAACTCAACCCAAAATTAGCAGATTGAACTTGTTTAAGTAAATGGGTTAACCCGACTGAAGGGATGGTCGGCTTAAGTTATTTGGACAAGATAACACTCAAGATGTAATGGAATCTCCCGAGTTAGTACCAAGCAAATTTTTGCAGGTATGTCGTCTTCTAGATTTCCTTGTAAATCACCATGATGCTCTTTGCATCGGTTCATATGATTCGTGATGAGGATTTATTTACTGACTAAAAACCATTAACCAATATATATTTATTATTATATAATATATTATTTACCTTGCATTTTTAATTATACAATGAATCCAACATTTTTTATTTAAATTAATTAATTTATTATTATTTTTATTTAATCAATAAGGTATATATACTTTTATTAAATGAATTTATTTTTATTTAACTTTTTATATTTCTTTATAAGCTAACAATGCTTATAAATCAAAATATATGAAGGCCTCTTTGTTAATCAAAACAATATAAACTAATTAAATGTATTATTATTTTATATTAAAATAATAATGATATCAAATGTATAAGCATTGTTAGTTTGCAAAAAGATTATAAAATTAATCAGTTTAATAGAAATGTTGATTTATAAGCCTTGTTAGCTTATAAAAAAATATATTTAATTAAATAAAAATAAATTCATTTAATAAAAGTATATAAGATATCAGTAGAGGATTGAAAACGTGTAGAGGTAGAATGTGAGGTGATTGGTGTTTGGGCAAAAAATCACGTCGTACGACTGTTTGGGCAAAAAATCACGTCGTACGACCACGACCAGAGAAGGTAAGACGCACGTTACAATCCAAATCTTGTATTAAGATAAGGTCTCGACAAGAACCCAGAAAACATTTGTCGTCTCCCGTAAAAGGTAAGTCGTACGTCTCCCATGACGCTCGACCATAGCATCGCCCGTCCCGTACGACCATCGCGTAAGATCATTGCACCTTCGACCAAAGCTAACGATAACCTTGACTGTTATGTTTGTTAAGTATTTAACGCAGGAGTCAAAGCCATTAACAGCAAGCAGCCGTAACGGACGAAGAGCATTATGGATAATCACTCCGGCGACCGTTTCCAGCCGTTGTAGCCGTTGATATAATCATTAATGGAGCTAATTAATGACGCGAAGACTATAAAAGCCAAGCTAAGTGTTCACATCAAGTGACATCAGTTAACATCCAACACACATCAGCGATCATCAGCGAACATCACCAGACAGCAGAGAAAATCATCCAAACTCATAGCAAAGAACATTCAAACTCTGGAGATCAAGTACTGAAAGCCAGAACCTTATAGCGAACTCAATAACACTCGAAAGAAAGCTCAAGTATCGCTCTCGACGCACGACAACAGCCCTCGACCAGAAGTTCACACTTTGTATTCACACACGACAAACACCTGTTTTTACATTTAAACACTTGTACTTTACATTTCGAATCTTTTCCTTCATTTGTATTGTAACCATCGTACGACCGACGCCAGTACCAAGGACATCGCCCCTGATTGGCGACCATAGTGCAGCGACGACACCTCCCGTCGTCCGCAGGTTTTTTCCTCGATTGAGGTTTTTCCTGCGTCATCAAATCCCTTGTCTCATTTATTTTTTCCCTCGTCGCACGTCTCGTCGAAAGATCCTTTCTTTAGTTGATTAAGTCCACATCGACCTTAAGTTGTCCCTTTAGTGCGATTTTTGGCATTAACAGTTTGGCGCCATCCGTGGGACTACATCTAGAGAAAATCCTCGACGAACGTGCACCCTACTAACATTTTCTTGGAGTTTTTTCGGCTCTCTATTGCAGGCACAATGGCAACCCCTGGAAATCCGCAGCAAGTTGTTGCTCAGATGTATCAGGAGCTCGAAGTCGCCAGGAATCAGCTCAATGCAATGGCAGAGCAGAACCGCAGAGCAGCTGAGGAGATCGCGCGGTTAAGAAATCCTCTTGGGCCTCAAAATGGTCCTAGGCCGTTCATGCAGAACCCAATTCCAAGATCGTTCGACCAGAATGGCCCTAGACCATTTGTCCCGAATCCAGGTTCATCCGCGCAGAATCAGCATCCAGGTCCGTTCATGCAGAATCAACAACCAGGGCCGTTCAACCCAAACCCTCAGTTTGGGACAGTCCCTCCTCAGCACATCCGACCACCACCCTTGAACAATGGATCTCAACCATTGCAAGGTGGCGCCCAGCCGTTACAGAATGGATCTCAGCCGTTTTCCCAGCCGTTCCAAAGTGGTCCGCAACCTTTCCAGCAAGGATCGCAATCTTTCCAGCAGAGATCGCAGCCATTTCAGCAGGGACCACAGTCGTTTCAGAATGGACCGCAGCAATTCCAACATGGGTCGCAGCCATATTTTGTTCCATTTAACGGGGACACCAATGGTTCGTCGCTTGGTAATGGCACTAGCCTAGGGACCAATCCCTCAACAGGGGCAAATCCTGATCTTAATGATCCCGTCGCCCAACGTTTGAAGATGTTAGAAGACCAAAATGAGCGCGTCCTGTCCTGGGGCAGTCATGCCTGTCGACGTCGAGCCTCGCTCGGGGTATCAGGCTTCGCCCTTCATCGACGAGATCGCCACCGTCGAGGTCCCAAAGAAGTATAATATTCCTGCCTTCACTCCCAAATATTCTGGTGTGACCGATCCAACCGAGCATGTCGCGCAGTATAAGCAGCTCATGTGGACAATCTCGATTCCACACATGTACCAGGAAGTATGCATGTGCAAAAGTTTCGGGGCAACTCTCACTGGTCCAGCTCTCCAGTGGTTGATCAATCTCAAACCCAAATCAATCGGGTTGTTCGCCGAATTAGTCAACCAATTCTCCCGACAATTCGCCAGCAGTCGCAAGATGGAAAAGCAGACTAGTGATCTGTATTATGTCGTGCAGAAGACCAATGAGTCTATTCGAAATTATTTCAATAGATTCAATGCCGAAATGATCAGTATCCGCAATTGTGACATCAAAACTGCGATCGAAGCTTATAAGCGTGGTCTAGACGATAGTTCAGGTCTATATATCGATCTGACCAAGTATCCCCCAGAGACTTTCGAAGACGTGCGAGCTCGAACCTTGGCATATATGAGGGTCGAGGATGATGCCGCCTTTCGTCGCAAGCACACTGACGACAAGAAGTCGTTAGGCGTCAGAAAGCCAGAGTTCAAGACAAAGGCTATTTCCAGAGTAGAGCCAGCGCGCCAAATTTCAAACGTTCATTTCAAGACGAAAGCAGAGGCCAAGACCGCGACTAAGTTCACTCAGTACCCCAAGATATCCTCTTACGGATTCAAAGGATCTACAAAGGACCTAGTCGAAGCTCTGAAAAGTTCCCAAGCGACCATTCGATGGCCAAAGAAGTCCGGCCTGGACGATGCTAAGAAAGACAAATCAAAGTGGTGTGACTTCCATGCCGATCATGGTCATGCGACAGACGACTGTATCGCATTGAAGAAGGAACTAGCATATCATCTCCCAAAAGGAAATCTCAAGGACATCATCGACGATGTCGCTGTTCCAGCTAATGGCCATCGACCATCGACTCCCGAGCATGCAAAAGTTGTCAATTGAAATTTCCTACGCCATGGGGAATCCAGGAGTCGCTCGTGAATGCTACAAGTCTACCTTGAAGCCAGGAAAATAAACTAAAGTCGCAAGATCAAGCTCTCGACAGGTTCGTTCTTCTATCCCTAAATTAATATCTTTTCCACAGGGATAAATCCACTATGGTGCCTCGTCGCACGACAACATAGTCGACCGCAGGACAATATTTCTCCGTGTTATTCTGTCATTTAAAACCTATCTTTTCCTCCCAAAAAGGATACGGTAATAAATGACAGGGGCCAAATAGAGAAAGTCTGAAATGGTACGTTCTCTAGCTCTTTCTAGCTCTTTCTCATACGATTTTTTCTCACAAAACGTCTACTGACTTAGGCATCGGAGGGTCGTTGGCCAGCCAACGACCAACCCCCGACATCGTTTTATCGCAAAATCGCACGGCAATAATCATTAAGTCTATTATATGACTTTAATATCGCAAGGTCGAACGACATAAACGATCAGGTCTCTAACTTGATCATTTCTCCACAGGGGCATACGACACAAACTCACTGTACGATCTGGTCGTACGATCACAGAGTCTAAACGACTTTACCCCTAAGCTTCTTAACTTTCATACACTGAATGGATGCTTTAATCGCATGTTTTTATATTTGTTCTACGTTCTTACCATCGTATTACAATGAATACCTTAGTCGCATGATTTCGTATGTATTTTATGATCAAATTCATAACCAATATGATTTGAATAAAGAACAAGTTCAAATAAAAAGTGCATTTAAAAAAGATCGTCAGGTACACGCTCGACCACCAACGATCGAGCAGCAAAGCAAACAAGATAAAATTCTTAAATTAAAGGAGGAGTATCCGTCGCATTCATGCCCGAAGTCCCGTCCTGAAGGCTTTCGCCTGCCACCTCCTCCTCAGCATCCTTCTCATCGTCCGAGTCAAGATCCCTCTCGGTCCCAACACCATTCAGATAGATGTCCAGCTCCTCCTTCGCCGAAGCAAGAGGGTCTTTCCCCAGCAAATTTCGTCGCATGATCGCCGCCCGAGCAGTCAGACGAGCTATGGCAAAAACCGACTTACCCTCGTCCTTTGCAGCTTGCACTTCTTTCTCCAAACTCTCTACCTTGGATTTATAATCCTCAGCCTCTTTTGAAATATCGACCAAGGATTCCTTAATTTTTTCCATCTTCTCCCTTTGCTCAGCAGTCATGGACAAGGATTGCGTCAGACGATGACTAAGATCTTCCTTGGCAAGATGAACGATCTTCAAATGTTCTAAAGCATCGTCAAGCCGCTTCGAAAAATCCTCAGCACGACTTATAGAGGCACTCGCTCTGTCCAGCGCCGCTTTCTCTCTTTCACGTGCAGCAGACAAGAGATCTTTCACCTTCGTCGTTCCACTTCGCGAGGCCAAGGAAGCCTGAAGTGCCTGCGAAAACATAAAAAACAGACATCATCAGTGGACAACGACAACGAAGTCTAGGCCGAGACAAACTAAGTCTTGAAAGAAAGACTTACCATGAACGACAAGCCGGCTACATGGGCACCCGTCTCCTCGATAGGAAACCCCTCAAAACGCTCCCTGAAAGATGGAAGCAGGAATTCATCCAGGTGAGGGAACAGGTTCGTCCCGTCTAGGACATCACCTGTCATAAAGTCCGATGGCAGCGAAAAGTTGACCGTTATGACCTTCTCCCCTCCCGTCGAGTGATCCTTGCCCTTGTCGGCTGACAAAGGATTCGACGCGGCAGACGGGGACTTCACCGTTTCCGCCGGAGGCGCAGAATTGATGGGTGTCGCTGCAATCACCTTCTTAGGTGATCCGACCCCTACTTTCTCAGGTGAAGCGACTTTCGACGAGTCATTAACCCCAGCCGAAGACTCCCTCGGAGTCGTCGTCCTCGTCTTCTTCGGAATTTCAGGGCCAGCAGACATGGCTTTTAGCCTCCTCTCCCTGCCCTGATGAGCACACTCTAGCTCAGCTGCTCTCTTAGCAGAAACCTTCAACACTTTAGGTTGAGACTCTCCTGGAAAAAAGGAATGTCATAAAGCACGCAAAGGAAAAAGACTCGAGGTAACATAGGAAGAAAAGGAAAGTAAAACTTACCCGTCATCCCTCTCCTTCCTCTCGACTTATCTTCTTCCTCTTCTCTTCCTTTCTCTTCACACTTCTCCCCCTGATTCTCTCCTGAAGATTCTAAATCGTCGTCATCCGCCGAGTGTCGCACGACGAAAGACCTCTCGGCGACGCTAAATTCTAAAAACGAATTGATCTTCGCTTGAGAGTTAGCGTCTGGCTTCACGACCTAGAATCTTATGGCTGTCAACATACAAAAAACAAGTTAAAAATCATATGTAAATCATCTACAGCGCACGCCAGATGAAATAACGAGGCTCACCCGACGTATTCCGGCTCGTCCTAATCCACTCACTCTCAGAGTCAAGCGTTAACTTACGCACGAAAACATATCGAGACTTCCACCCACGGTCGTTCACACCCGTTCCTAAGACCAAAACGCGATCGCCCTTGAATCTAGGATGTAAACTACATCGATGACATCCGTCCATCTTAGACTGATAAGCCGGGAGGAGGTCATGTACATTCATGGGAGAATCCCATTTCTTAGTAGCACGCTCGATCACTCGTACGACTCGCCAGAACCGGGGCATCAACTGACTCGGTGCCAAGTCAAACTCTAACATAAACGCCTTGGCCAGAGGAAAAAAAGGCCATTCGAAACCTATCTTAAAAGGGTATTCATAGATTATGATGTACCCCTCAGGACACTCGTTTGATCGGATCTGGCCTGGACGGATCAATTCGGCCCACGCAAGAATTTTCGCTAACTTTCTAAAAGTCCCGGAGGTCCGATGACTCTTGAATAACACTCTCAGGATCCCTCGACATTTCTAAACAAAATTTGCAGAAGTCAGAGAAATCGTACCTTACTTATAGGCGCGTTAACCCTCGAAGAAACCTAACCAAGTCAGAGATTTTCACAAGTTCGGAAGATATCAGACAAAGAATGGCAAGGAAATCACAGCACAAACTCTTCAAGGGCGAAATAAGGAAATGATCCGTCAAAATCCCTATTTAGACCGAAAAACAGGGTTGGATCGAATCCCTGGATAACCGCCGCGCATCCCCGTCCTTTCGTATGACAACAAGGATCGTCGACACCTGTCCTCGACAGCTGGTAAGCATCATCGTACGTCAACATGACGTCACGACCTCGTTCCTCTTCTGACTTCTCATTCAGTTAGAAGCAGACTGGTCTAGTTCCACGACAACCAGGTAAGTCCCTCAACCCAGATCACGAGCCTAAGCGTTCGACAAGCAAAATTTAAAACTTAAATTTGACATTCAATTTTCAAATTTTGGAGGCAAACTGTTTGGGCAAAAAATCACGTCGTACGACCACGACCAGAGCAGGTAAGAGGCACGTTACAATCCAAATCTTGTATTAAGATAAGGTCTCGACAAGAACCCAGAAAACATCCGTCGTCTCCCGTAAAAGGTAAGTCGTACGTCTCCCATGACGCTCGACCATAGCATCGCCCATCCCGTACGACCATCGCGTAAGATCATTGCACCTTCGACCAAAGCTAACGATAACCTTGACTGTTACGTTTGTTAAGTATTTAATGCAGGAGTCAAATCCATTAACAGCAAGCAGCCGTAACGGACGAAGAGCATTATGGATAATCACTCCGGCGACCGTTTCCAGCCGTTGTAGCCGTTGATCAAATCATTAATGGAGCTAATTAATGACGCGAAGACTATAAAAGCCAAGCTAAGTCTTCACATCAAGGGACATCAGTTAACATCCAACACACATCGGCGATCATCAGCGAACATCACCAGACAGCAGAGAAAATCATCCAAACTCATAGCAAAGAACATTCAAACTCTGGAGATCAAGTACTGAAAGCCAGAACCTTATAGCGAACTCAAGAACACTCGAAGGAAAGCTCAAGTATCGCTCTCGACGCACGACAACAGCCCTCGACCAGAAGTTCACACTTTGTATTCACACACGACAAACACCTGTTTTTACATTTAAACACTTGTACTTTACATTTCGAAGCTTTTCCTTCATTTGTATTGTAACCATCGTACGACCGACGCCAGTACCAAGGACATCGCCCCTGATTGGCGACCATAGTGCAACGACGACACCTCCTGTCGTCCGCAGGTTTTTTCCTCGATTGAGGTTTTTCCTGCGTCATCAAATCCCTTGTCTCATTTATTTTTTCCCTCGTCGCACGTCTCGTCGAAAGATCCTTTCTTTAGTTGATTAAGTCCACATCGACCTTAAGTTGTCCCTTTGGTGCGATTTTTGGCATTAACACCGACCCCGACCAGAGCAGGTAAGACGCACGTTATAATCCAAATCTTGTATTAAGATAAGGTCTCGACAAGAACCCAGAAAACATCCGTCGTCTCCCGTAAAAGGTAAGTTGTACGTCTCCCATGACGCTCGACCATAACATCGCCCGTCCCGTACGACCATCGCGTAAGATCATTACACCTTCAACCAAAGCTAACGTTAACCTTGACTGTTACGTTTGTTAAGTATTTAATGCAGGAGTCAAAGCCATTAACAGCAAGCAGCCGTAACGGACGAAGAGCATTATGGATAATCACTCCGGCGACCGTTTCCAGTCGTTGTAATCATTGATCAAATCATTAATGGAGCTTATTAATGGCACGAAGACTATAAAAGTCAAGCTAAAGCCTCATTTCAGGGGACATCGGTTAACATCTAATATACATCAGCGAATATCACCAAACAATAGAGAAAATCATCCAAACTCATAGCAAAGAACATTCAAACTCTGGAGATCAAGTACTGAAAGCCAGAACCTTACAGCGAACTCAAGAACACTCGAAGGAAAGCTCAAGTGTAGCTCTCGACGCACGACAACAGCCCTTGACCAGAAGTTCACACTTTGTATTCACACACGACAAACACCTGTTTTTACATTTAAACACTTGTACTTTACATTTCGAAGCTTTTCCTCCATTTGTATTGTAATCATCGTACGACCGACGCCAATACCAAGGACATCGCCCCTGATTGGCGACCATAGTGCAGCGACGACACCTCTTGTCATCCGTAGGTTTTTTCCTCGATTGAGGTTTTTCCTGCGTCATCAAATCCCTTGTCTCGTTTATTTTTTCCCTCGTCGCACGTCTCGTCGAAAGATCCTTTCTTTAGTTGATTAAGTCCACATCGACCTTAAGTTGTCCCTTTGGTGCGATTTTTGGCATTAACAGTTTGGCGCCATCCGTGGGACTACATCTAGAGAAAATCCTCGACAAACGTGCATTCTACTAATAGTTTCTTGGAGTTTCTTTTGTTCTCTATCACAGGAAAATGGCAGATGGCGGAAACTCAGAACGAGCCGCTGACCCAGCGCATGGAAAGCTTGAAAAGGTGCAAGATGTTCCTAAAGCCATCGGTGATTATTGCCTAGAAGAAGTTATCTTAGACCCAAGCAAGCCCGAGCAAAAAGTCTTGATAGGATCATCTCTCGATCCCCACCTTAGGCAAAGGATAATATCCTTCTTGCAGGAATATGCTGACTGCTTCGCCTGGTCGCATGAAGATATGGTTGGTGTTAATGCCAAAAATCGCACCAAAGGGACAACTTAAGGTCGATGTGGACTTAATCAACTAAAGAAAGGATCTTTCGACGAGACGTGCGATGAGGGAAAAAATAAACGAGACAAGGGATTTGATGACGCAGGAAAAACCTCAACCGAGGAAAAAACCTGCGGACGACAAGGGATATCGTCGCTGCACTATGGTCACCAATCAGGGGCGACGTCCTTGGTACTGGCGTCGGTTGTACGATGATTACAATACAAATGAAGGAAATACTTCGAAAAGTAAGGTACTGGCGTCGGTTGTACGATGATTACAATACAACTGACTTGGTTAGGCTTCTTCGAGGGTTAACGCGCCTATAAGTAAGGTACGATTTCTCTGCCATCTGCAAATTTTGCTTAGAAATGTCGAGGGATCCTGAAAGTGTCATTCAAGAGTCATCGGACCTTCGGGACTTTAGAAAGTTAGCAAAAATTCCTGCGTGGGTCGAATTGATCCGTCCAGGCCAGATCCGATCAAATGAGTGTCCCGAGGGGTACATCGTAATCTATGAATACCCTTTTAAGATAGGTTTTGAATGGCCTTTTTCTCCTCTGGCCAAGGCGTTTATGTTAGAATTTGACTTGGCACCGAGTCAGTTGATGCCCCAGTTCTGGCGAGTCGTACGAGTGATTGAGCGTGCTACTAAGAAATAGGATTCTCCCATGAATGTTCAAGACCTCCTCTCGGCTTATCAAGCCAAGATGGACGGATGTCATCGATGTAGTTTACAATCTAGATTGAAAGGCGATCGCGTGTTGGTTTTAGGAACGGGTGTGAATGACCGTGGGTGGAAGTCTCGATATGTTTTCGTGCGTAAATTGTCCCTTGTCTCTGAGAGTGAGTGGATTAGGATGAGCCAGAATACGTCAGGTGAGCCTCGTTATTTCATCTGTCGTGCGTTGTATATGATTTATATATGATTTTTAACTTGTTTTTTTGTATATTGACAGCCATAATGTAACACCCCGCTTACCACGACACAATATTGTCCGCTTTGCCCCACTGGCTCACGACTTTGTTCTTGGTGACCTGGCAAGGACTTCGCAACGACTTCCCAGGAGGTCACCCATCCTGGTACAACTCCCACCCAAGCACGCTTAACCACAGAGTTCCCAAGGAACCCGCATGCTTGTGGCCCCAAAACGCGTTGTGTCTGGTAAGGCCAAGGTTTACTAATATACCCAACATCTCTCCTGTCCACGGCCGATGTGGGATATGCCTAAGGTGTTACACACACCCCCCCTTAGGGACTCATCGTCCTCGATGAGGTTTGCCCCACCATCCCGAACGGCACAGGAGTGGCTCTGATACCATTTGTAACACCCCGCTTACCACGACACAATATTGTCCGCTTTGCCCCACTGACTCACGGCTTTGTTCTTGGTGACCTGGCAAGGACTTCGCAAGGACTTCCCAGGAGGTTGCCCATCCTGGTACTACTCCCACCTAAGCACGCTTAACCACAGAGTTCCCAAGGAACCCGCATGCTTGTGGCCCCAAAACGCGTTGTGTCTGGTAAGGCCAAGGTTTACTAATATACCCAGCATCTCTCCTGTCCACGGCCGATGTGGATATGCCTAAGGTGTTACACAACATTTGTAACACCCCGCTTACCATGACACAATATTGTCCGCTTTGCCCCACTGGCTCACGGCTTTGTTCTTGGCGACCTGGCAAGGACTTCGCAAGGACTTCCCAGGAGGTCACCCATCCTGGTACTACTCCCACCCAAGCACGCTTAACTACAGAGTTCCCAAGGAACCCGCATGCTTGTGGCCCCAAAACGCGTTGTGTCTGGTAAGGCCAATGTTTACTAATATACCCAGCATCTCTCCTGTCCACGACCGATGTGGGATATGCCTAAGGTGTTACACACACCCCCTTAGGGACTCATCGTCCTCGATGAGGTTTGCCCCACCATCCCGAACGGCACAGGAGTGGCTCTGATACCATTTGTAACACCCCGCTTACCACGACACAATATTGTCCGCTTTGCCCCACTGGCTCACGGCTTTGTTCTGGCGACCTGGCAAGGACTTCACAAGGACTTCCCAGGAGGTCACCCATCTTGGTACTACTCCCACCCAAGCACGCTTAACCACAGAGTTCCCAAGGAACCCGCATGCTTGTGGCCCCAAAACGCGTTGTGTCTGGTAAGGCCAAGGTTTACTAATATACCCAGCATCTCTCCTGTCCACGGCCGATGTGGGATATGCCTAAGGTGTTACACATAAAGTTCGAGGTCGTGAAGCCAGACGCTAACTCTCAAGCGAAGATTAATTCGTTTTTAGAATTTAGCGCCGCCGAGAGGTCTTTCGTCGTGCGACATACGGCGAACGACGACGATTTAGAATCTTCAGGAGAGAATCAGGGGGAGAAGTGTGAAGAGAAAGGAAGAGAAGAGGAAGAAGATAAGTCGAGAGGAAGGAGAGGGATGACGGGTAAGTTTTATTTACTTTTCTTCCTATGTTACCTCAAGTCTTTTTCCTTTGTGTGCTTTATGACGTTCCTTTTTTCAGGAGAATCTCAACCTAAAGTGTTGAAGGTTTCTGCTAAGAGAGCAGCTGAGCTGGAGTATGCTCGTCAGGGCAGGGAGAGGAGGCTAAAAGCCATGTCCGCTGGCCCTGAAATTCCGAAGAAGACGAGGACGACGACTCCGAGGGAGTCGTCGTCTGGGGTTAATGACTCGTCGAGAGTCGCTTCACCTAAGAAGGTAGGGGTCGGATCGTCGAAGAAGGTGATTGCAGCGACACCCATCAATTCTGCGCCTCTGGCGGAAACGGTGAAGTCCCCGTCTGCCGCGTCGAATCCTTTGTCAGCCGACCAGGGCGAGGATCACTCGACGGGATGAGAGAAGGTCACGACGGTCAACTTTTCGCTGCCATCGGACTTTATGACAGGTGATGTCCTAGACGGGACGAACCTGTTCCCTCACCTGGATAATTTCCTGCTTCCATCTTTCAGGGAGCATTTTGAGGGGTTTCCTATCGAGGAGACGGGTGCCCATATAGCCGGCTTGTCGTTCATGGTAAGTCTTTCTTTCAAGACTTAGTTTGTCTAGGCCCAGACTTCGTTTGTCGTTGTCATTGTCCACTGATGATGTCTGTTTTTGATGCTTTTACAGGCACTTCAGGCTTCCTTGGCCTCGAGAAGTGGAGCGGCGAAAGTAAAATATCTCTTGTCTGCTGCTCGTGAAAGAGAGAAAGCGGCGCTGGACAGAGCGAGTGCCTCTACAAGTCGTGCTGAGGAGATTTCGAAGCGGCTTGACGATGCTTTAGAACATTTGAAGATTGTTCATCTTGCCAAGGAAGATCTTAGTCATCGTCTGACGCAATCTTTGTCCATGACTGCTGAACAAAGGGAGGAAATGGGAAAAATTAAGGAATCCTTGGTTGCTGTTTCGAAAGAGGCTGAGGATTATAAATCCAAGGTGGAGATTTTGGAGAAGGAGGTGCAAGCCGTAAAGGACGAGGGTAAGTCGGTTTTTGCCATAGCTCGTCTGACTGCTCGGGCGGCGATCATGCGACGACATTTGTTGGGAAAAGACCTCTTGCTTTGGAGAAGGAGGAGCTGGACATTTATCTGAATGGTGTTGGGACCGAGAGGGATCTTGACTCGGACGATGAGAAGGATGCTGAGGAGGAGGTAGTAGGTGAAAGCCTTCAGGACGGGACTTCGGGCATGAACGCGATGGATGCTCCTCTTTAATTTAAGAATTGTATTTTCTTCGCTGCTCGATCGTTGGGGTTGAGCGTGTATCTGACGATCTTTTTAAATGCACATTTCTTGTTTGAACTTATGTTTTCATATATTTGGTAAGCAAATATCACATTGGTTATGAATTCGATCATAGAATACACACGAAATCATGCGACCAAGGTATTCATTGTTGTACGATGATAAGAACGTAAAACAAATATAGAAACACCCGATTAAGGCATCCATTCAGGGTATGAAAGTTAAGAAACTTAGGGGTAAAGACGTTTAGACTCTGTGATCGTACGACCAGATCGTACAGCGAGTTTGTATCGTATGCCCCTGTGGAGAAATAATCAAGTTAGAGACCTGATTCTTTATGTCGTTCGACCTTGCGATATTAAAGTCATATAGTAGACTTAATGATTACTGTCGTGCGACTCTGCGATAATCTGTCGTGCGATTTTGCGATAAAACGATGTCGGGGGTTGGTCGTTGGCTCACCAACGACCCTCCGATGCTTAAGTCAGTAAATGTTTTGTGAGAAAAAATCGAGAAAAAATCGTATGAGAAAGAGTTAGAGAACGTACCATTTCAGACTCTCTCTATTTGCCCCCTGTCATTTATTACCATACTCTTTTTGGGAGAAAAAGATAGGTTTTAAATGACAGAATGACACGGAGAAATATTGTCATGCGGTTGACTATGTTGTCGTGCGACGAGGCACCATAGTAGACTTATCCTTGTGGAAAAGACATTGTTAATTTAGGGATAAAAAACGAACCTGTCGAGAGCTTGATCTTACGACTTCAGTTTATTTTCTCGGCTTCATGGTAGACTTGTAGCATTCACGAGCGACTTTTGGCTCACTCTTGATCTCCTGGATTCCCCATGGTGTCTGGAATTTCAATTAATAACTTTTGCATGCTCGGGAGTCGACGGTCAATGGCTATTAGCTGGAACAGCGACGTTGTCAATGACATCTTTGAGATTTCCTTTCGAAAAATGATATGCTAATTCCTTCTTCAATGCGATACAGTTGTCCGTTGCATGACCATGATCGGCATGGAAGTCGCACCACTTTGATTTGTCTTTCTTAGCATCGTCCAGGTCGGACTTCTTTGGCCATCGAATGGTAGCTTGGGAACTTTTCAGAGCTTAGACTAGGTCCTTTGTGGATCCTTTGAATCCGTAAGAGGATATCTTGGGGTACTGAATGAACTTAGCCGTGGTCTTGGCCTCTGCTTTCGTCTTGAAACGAACATTTGAAATTTGGCGTGCTGGCTCTACTCTAGAAACAGCCTTTGTCTTGAACTCTGGCTTTCTGACGCCTAGTGACTTCTTGTCGTCAGTGTGCTTGCGACGAAAGGCGGCATCATCTTCCACCCTCATATATGCTAAGGTTCGAGCTCGGACGTCTTCGAAATTCTCTGGGGGATATTTGGTCAGGTCGGTGAATAGACCCGAACTATCGTCCAGACCACGCTTATAGGCTTCGATCGCGGTTCTGACGTCGCAATTGCGAATGCTGATCATTTCGGCATTGAATCTATTAAAATAACTTCGAATAGACTCATTGGCTTTCTGCACGATGTAATATAGGTCGCTGGTCTGCTTCTCCATCTTACGACTGCTGGCGAATTGCTGGGAGAATTGATTAACCAACTCAGCAAACGACCCGATGGATTTGGGTTTGAGATTGATCAACCATTGGAGAGCAGGACCAGTGAGGGTTGCTCCAAAACTCTTACACATGCATACTTCCTGGTACATAAATGGGATCGAGATCGTCCACATGAGCTGCTTATATTGCGCGACGTGCTCAGTTGGATCGGTCACACCCGAATACTTGGGAGTGAAGGCAGGAATGTTATACTTATTTGGGACCTCGACGGTGGCAATCTCGTCGATGAAAGGCGACGCCTGATATCCCGAGCGAGGCTCGACGTCGACAGGCACGGCTGCCCCAGGCAACTTGGCGAGCAAGGACAGGACGCGCTCATTTTGGTCTTTTAACATCTTTAAACGCAGAGCGACGGGATCGTTAAGATCGGGATTTGCCCCTGTCGAGGGATTGGCCCCTGGGCTAGTGCCATTACCATGCGATGAACCATTGGTGTCCCCGTTGAACGGGACGAAATACGGCTGCGGCCCATAGTGGAATTGCTGCGGTCCATTCTGAAACGGCTGTGATCCTTGCTGGAGAGGCTGCGATCCACCTTGAGGTCCATTATGAAATGGCTGCTGAAATGGTTGCGACCCTTGCTGGAAAGGCTGCGACCCTTGTGATGGCTGAGACCCATTATTCACGGGTGGTGGCCATATGTGCTGAGGAGGAATTGTCCCAAACTGAGGATTTGGGTTGAACGACCCTGGCTGTTGATTCTGCATGAACGAGCCTAGATGCTGATTCTGCACGGATGAACCTAGATTCGGGACAAATGGTCTAGGGCCATTCTGGTCGAACGGTCTTGGAACTGGTTTTTGCACGAACGGCCTAGGACCATTTTGAGGCCCAAAAGGATTTCTTAACCGTGCGATCTCCTCAGCTGCTCTGCGATTCTGCTCTGCCATCGCATTGAGTTGATTCCTGGCGACTTCGAGCTCCTGATACATCTGAGCAACAGCTTGCTGCGGATTTCCAGAGGCTGCCATTTTCCTGCAACAGAAAATAGAAGAAACTCCAAGAAACTATTAGTAGGGTGCACGTTCGTCGAGGATTTTCTCTAGATGAGGTCCCACGGATGGCGCCAAACTGTTAATGCAAAAAATCGCACCAAAGGGACAACTTAAGGTCGATGTGGACTTAATCAACTAAAGAAAGGATCTTTCGACGAGACGTGCGACGAGGGAAAAAATAAACGAGACAAGGGATTTGATGACGCAGGAAAAACCTCAACCGAGGAAAATACCTGCGGACAACAAGGGATGTCGTCGCTGCACTATGGTCGCCAATCAGGGGCGACGTCCTTGGTACTGGCGTCGGTTGTACGATGATTACAATACAAATGAAGGAAATACTTCGAAATGTAAAGTACAAGTGTTTGAATGTGATGACAAGTGTTTATCGTGTGTGAATACAAAGTGTGAACTATCTGTCGAAGGCTGATGTCATGCGTCGAGACTGATACTTGAGCTTTTCCTTCGAGTGTTCTTGAGTTCGCTATAGGATTCTGGCTTTCAGTACTCAATCTCCAGAGTTTGAATGTTCTTTGCTATGAGTTTGGATGATTTTCTCTGCTGTATGATGATGTTCGCTGAAGTGTATTGGATGTTAATCGATGTCCCCTGAAATGAGGCTTTAGCTTGTCTTTTATAGTCTTCGCGTCATTAATTAACCCTATTAATGATTCAATCAACGGCTACAATGGTTGGAAACGGTCGTCGGAGTGATTATCCATGATGATCTTCGTCCGTTACAGCTATCGATCGTTGATGGTTGCGTCGGTTATATCCATTGCTCTTTAATGACTTTGACTCCTGCATTAAACACTTAACAAACGTAACAGTCAAGGTTAACGTTAGTTCGGTCGAAGGTACAATGATCTTACGCGATGGTCGTACAGGATGGGCGATACTATGGTCGAGTGTCATGGAGGACGTACGACTTACCTTTTACGGGCAACGACGGATGTTTTATGGGTTCTTGTCGAGACCTTATCTTAATACAAGATTTGGATTATGACGTGCGATTTACCTGCTCTGGTCGTGGTCGTACGACGTGATCTTTTGCCCAAACAGTTGGAATTGACCCTAACATCATTTCTCACAAGCTCAATATCGATCCATCGTTTAAACCCGTCAAGCAAAAGTGCCATAAATTCGCTCCTGAAAGGAATAAGGTAATAAACGATGAGGTCGATAACCTCCTCAAGACAGGAAAGATCCGAGAAGTAATGTATCCCGACTGGTTTGCTAATGTCGTGGTCGTGGCTAAGAAGAATGGAAAATGGAGGGTCTGTATCGACTTCACCGATCTCAATAAGGCTTGCCCGAAAGATCCTTTCCCATTACCGCATATCGACGCCATGGTCGACGCAACCGCAGGACATGAACTATTGACCTTCATGGATGCCTATTCAGGGTATAACCAAATCTTAATGCACGTCGAGGACCAGGAGAAACCCGCTTTTATGACGGACCGAGGTATTTACTGTTATAAAGTTATGCCTTTCGGACTAAAAAATGCAGGATCCACCTATCAGCGTCTAGTGAACAAAATGTTCAAAGACCATCTCGGCGACACAATGGAGGTATATATTGATGACATGCTCGTCAAGTCAAAGCAAGCGGTCGATCATGTCGAGCATCTAAGACAATCGTTCAACATCCTTCGGGAGTATAGCATGAAGCTCAACCCTACCAAATGTTCCTTCGGAGTCAGTGCTGGAAAGTTCTTAGGCCACATGGTCACTCACCGAGGAATCGAAGCTAACCCCGACCAAATCAAAGCCATCATCGACATCAAATCTCCTCGAAATTTCAAGGAGGTCCAAAGGCTTACTGGTCGAGTAGCGGCCCTAAACAGGTTTATCTCCCGATCTTCAGATAAATGCCATCTATTTTATAATGTCCTCAAGAAAAATAAAGGTTTTGACTGGACCAATAATCATGAGCAAGCATTGCAAAAACTCAAGGAATATATGGCGTCGCCTCCTCTGCTGTCGAAACCTCACGATCATGAGGTCTTACAGTTGTATTTAGCTGTCAGTCCAAATGCGGTAAGCGCCGTACTAACACGAGAAGACGAAAAGCAACAATTGCCAATCTACTACGTAAGTAAATCACTCTTGGACGCAGAAACCAGGTATTCTTCCATGGAAAAACTGCTTTTGTCGCTAGTCACAGCTGCTAAAAAATTACGACACTACTTTGAATCGCATCCTATTATTGTCGTAACTAACTTTCCTCTTAAGTCTGTTTTGAGGAAACCTGAGTTGACAGGTCGCTTAGCAAAGTGGATCATATATCTCAGCAGTTACGACATCGATTTCAAGCCCAGGACCGCGATCAAATCGCAAGCCTTGGCAGACTTTATCGCCGATTTTAGCCCTGAGTTGGAGAAAGAAGTAGAGCTCGAAGTGTCCACTGTGGCGACTCGCGACGACGTACCTTGGATTCTACATGTCGATGGATCATCCAACATTAGAGGCTCTGGACTGGGCGTCGTCTTAAAGTTGCCACAGGGGGGAAGATGGTATACTCGGTCCGATGCGACTTCAAGACCACCAACAACGAAGCCGAATATGAAGCCCTGATCGTGGGAATGAATATGGCTCACGACTCGGGGGCAACCGCGCTGCATGTCAGGAGCGACTCTCTGCTGGTGGTAAATCAGATCAATGGAGAATTCACGGCCAAGGATTCAAAAATGACAGCATATCTAAGCGTGGCAAAAGAAATTTCCAAAAAAATTAAATTTTTTTCTATTGAACAGATTTCGTGAGACCAGAACACTCAGGCCGACGCATTGGCAAACCTTGGGTCCGCTTTAGTTGAACCAATATTTGATATTATTCCTATGATTCACCTGGCAACGCCGTCCATTGAAAGCACATACGTCATCCAGATCGAAGACGAAGAAGATGATTGGTCACGCGACATTCGAAATTTCCTCGTGCATGACCAACTCCCCGAAGACAAAATGGAGGCTCGAAAACTCAGATTCAAAGCATCTAAGTACGTCATGATCGAAAATAAGCTTTATCGACGATCATCGACGGGCTTAAATTTAAGGTGCGTCATTAGCAAAAATCAAGCCCATAAAATCCTCCAAGAGATGCACGACGGCGAATGTGGTAATCATTCAGGAGGTCGTAGTTTAGCTAATCGTATATCCCGACAAGGATATTTTTGGCCAACACTGCGACAAGACGCCATCAAGTATGTCCAGAATTGCGACCCCTGTCAACGACACTCAGGTATGTCTCATAAACCTTCGGAACCTTTGCACTCGACACTTATCCCATGGCCCTTCATGAGATGGGGAATGGATATCGTCGGCAAGCTGCCACCTGCTCCAGGACAAAAAGTATTCCTCCTCGTACTTACTGATTATTTTTCCAAGTGGGTCGAAGCAGCTGCTTTCTCCCAAATCAGGGATAAAGAAGTTATTTCTTTTATCCAGACTAACATCATATGCAGGTTTGGGATTCCATCTGAAATTGTCTGCGACAATGGATCCCAATTCATAAGCGACAGGACCCAACAGTTCTGTGAAGATAGGAACATCAAACTGACGACCTCGACTCCCAGATATCCCCAAGCCAATGGACTTGTCGAGTCGAGTAATAAGACTATTGTAGCCTCGATCAAGAAACGATTAAAAGCTGCAAAAGGAAGATGGGTTGAAGAGCTCCCTTCAGTCCTATGGGCAAATCGCACGACACCTCGCACGTCCACAGAACAAACCCCCTTCTCTCTCTCGTCTACGGTTGTGAAGCCGTCCTACCAATCGAAGTTCATCTCCCAACTTCGAGGCACAATTCCATCGACCACAACTTGGTAGATTTAAGTCATGACCTCGACGCCCTAGAAGAGCTCAGAGAATCCGCCTTGATCAGGATGGCGTCGCAGAAGCAGGCAGTCGAGCGACATTTCAATAAACACGTCAAAATTAAAGTCTTTCAAGAAGGCGATTACGTCCTCCGTCGAGTATTCCCAAACACCCAGGAGCTCAACGCAGGTAAGCTTTCTACTAAGTGGGAAGGACCTTACCGCGTCTCCGAAGTCGTTGGTAAAGGAGCCTATCGACTTCAGACCCTCGACAATCAAGAAATCCCGCGAAGTTGGAACGCGACGCATCTGAAAAAATATTTCTTTTAGAGTCGCCTTCCTCTAAAAAAATCAAGAAATCCCGCGATGTTTCCCCAGATGCGGAAGTGACTTCATCCTGACGAGGACGTAGTCAAACGAGTGGGACGGCGACAGTGCAAAGCTGATCACCATAAGCTCCTCCTCGTCCTCTCCCGTCTTTACACCCCCGCCCCTGTCGGCTGACGAAAGGGTTGACGTGGCAGAAGACATCGTCGCCAGGTGCGCAGAATACACAGACATCGTGTTCATCGTAACCAACATCGTCAACGATTCGGGTATCGCAACCCTTGATAGATCTCCAACCTCCCAAATTTTGAACAAAGTCGAGATTCTAGAGAAAGGGCCTCATCAGAAACAGAAAACTTTTAAAGAAAATCTCTAAAGAAAACAACCCATTGTGATCTCTATTTATGTAGGAAAGCGCAACAAGTCGAGTCTATTGATGATCAACACGCGTCCATATCTATCCGAATCTTCGACACCTGTCCTCGACAGCTGGTAAGCATCATCGCGCGTCAGTATGATGTCACAACTTTTCAACATCTCGTTCAGTTAAAGGCGAACCGGTCTAGTTCCACGACAACCACGTAAGTCCCTCAACACAGGTCACAAGTCTAAGCATTCGACAAGCAAAATTTAAAACTTAAATTTGACATTCAATTTTCAAATTTTGGGGGCAAACTGTTTGGGCAAAAAATCACGTCGTACGACCTCGACCAGAGCAGGTAAGACGCGCGTTATAATCCAAATCTTGTATTAAGATAAGGTCTCGATAAGAACCCATAAAACATCCGTCGTCTCCCGTAAAAGGTAAGTCGTACGTCTCCCATGACGCTCGACCATAGCATCGCCTGTCCCGTACGACCATCGCGTAAGATCATTGCACCTTCGACCAAAGCTAACGTTAACCTTGACTGTTACGTTTGTTAAGTATTTAATGCAGGAGTCAAAGCCATTAACAGCAAGCAGCCGTAACGGACGAAGAGCATTATGGATAATCACTCCGGCGACCGTTTCCAGCCGTTGTAGCCGTTGATCAAATCATTAATGGAGCTAATTAATGGCACAAAGACTATAAAAGTCAAGCTAAAGCCTCATTTCAGGGGACATCGGTTAACATCTAATATACATCAGCGAACATCACCAAACAGCAGAGAAAATCATCCAAACTCATAGCAAAGAACATTCAAACTCTGGAGATCAAGTACTGAAAGCCAGAACCTTACAGCGAACTCAAGAACACTCGAAGGAAAGCTCAAGTATCGCTCTCGATGCACGACAACAGCCCTCGACCAGAAGTTCACACTTTGTATTCACAAACGACAAACGCCTGTTTTTACATTTAAACACTTGTACTTTACATTTCGAAGCTTTTCCTCCATTTGTATTGTAATCATCGTACGACCGACGCCAGTACCAAGGACATCGCCCCTGATTGGCGACCATAGTTCAGCGACGACACCTCTTGTCGTCCGCTGGTTTTTTCCTCGATTGAGGTTTTTCCTGCGTCATCAAATCCCTTGTCTCGTTTATTTTTTCCCTCGTCGCACGTCTCGTCGAAAGATCCTTTCTTTAGTTGATTAAGTCCACATCGACCTTAAGCTGTCCCTTTGGTGCGATTTTTGGCATTAACAATTGGTCAAGACGAAAATAGTACGAAATGGTGTAGTAAGTGGACCGTGGAACGTATGTACCCAAATTGTTTCCAAGCGATATTTCTTTAAAATGAGAAAAGTGCGAAATGGTTTATTTAACACGTTGTCATGCATGAAGGCTACGAACTCATTAGGTCATAGAGCATTACATTTTAAGCAAAGGAAGAACTCCGAGAGTGGAGAGGTGTTGGAAAAATCAGGGGAGAATGTTTGTAATTTTGGTATTTGTATTCAAGAGGAGAGAGGTGAACAGTGGAAGAGTCGGAAGTGGACTTTAGTGTCGGATGTGTGAGGGCATGTACCCTTGTTCGGTGACTGGAAGTACAGTGCCGAGGGACGGTTGTGCCGTTGAAGGACACACTTTCACCTTCATCGATTCGGGTCCATATCGTAAACCGATAAGCTTCCCAACATCGTAAACCGACAAGCTTCCCAACATCGTAAACCCACCCATGTACCGAGTCGTATCGCAACCACCACCCTATTTGTGCCCCAATGAGTGTCTTTAATTAACGACTCGGTACCGGCACATGCCCCATCATGTGCCAGACACTCCCCTACCCCCCATATATACATATTGGACAAATAGCAAAGTGACAGGAAGAAACATTGATTTTTTGAGGAGTCATAATTTTTGAAATAGGCACGTCGTCTGATCGGTGTGCGGGCAAAGATGGCCACGACGTGCAAGGAAAACCAAGCCGCGCGCGGGGAACAAAGACGTCGTGCGGGGAAAACCAAGCCGAGTGCGGGGAACGTGCACGTTGTGCGGGGAAATCAAGTCGCGTGCAGGGAAATCCAAGTCGTGTGCGAGCAAACGTGTGCGTCGTGCAGGGAAAGCAAGCCACGTGCGGGGAAATGCAAGCCGCGTACGGGGAACATGCACGCCGTGCAGGGAAATCCAAGAAGTGTGCGGGGAACGTGCACGCCGTGCGGGGAAATCCAAGCCGCGTGCGGGGAAATCCAAGCCGCGTGCAGGGAACGTGCACGCCGTGCGGGCAAACGTGCGCGCCGTGCGAGAAAACCAATCGCGTACGGGGAAATCCAAGCCGCGTACGGGGAAATCCAAGCCGCGTGCGGGGAACGTGCACGCCGTGCAGGGAAATCCAAGCCGCATGCGGGGATTGATCACAGTTACATTAAAAAATACCTGAAGTATTTTTTTTTCAACAATACCATTATATTATCAACTTGAGAAATTATACCAATACTTTTTACAACTTAATAAATTTTAAAAGAAGTTGAATACATGACCGTTCAATAGATAACACTTAAAAACTCTTAAAACTTGGAACACTTTTGAAAGCAATGTTTTGTTTTACTCTCTTGACAGTTGACAATATGTGAATTTCCATCAATCTGCCAATAGCAAAACTATAAGGTTGAAAGAATCGTCAATATATATATATATATATATATATATATATAAAGGAGAATGTAGGAGAGAGGGTTAAGGATAGGCCTCCATGGTTTTTTTTTTGTTATAATTTTGATTTATTTTTAATTGATTTCAACACATTAAATGCTTAAACTTTTCATTTTCTTTTTTAATTTAAATTAAAAACCATTAACCAATATATATTTATTATTATATAAAATATTATTTACCTTGCATTTTTAATTATACAATGAATCCAACATTTTTTATTTAAATTTATAAACTTATTATTATTTTTATTTAATCAATAAGGCATATATACTTTTATTAAATGAATTTATTTTTATTTAACTTTTTATATTTTTTGTAAGCTAACATCAATATATATATATATATATATATATAAAGAAGAATGTAGAAGAGAGGGTTAAGGAGAGGCCTCCATGGTCTTTTTTTTTCTTTTTTGTTATAATTTTGATTTATTTTTAATTGATTTCAACATATTAAATGCTTAAACTTTTCATTTTCTTTTTTAATTTAAATTAAAAACCATTAACCAATATATATTTATTATTATATAAAATATTATTTACCTTGTTTAAATACAATCCGACCAACCCAATCAACTCGAACGAGTTGGGTTGGGTTGGGTTGTACCTTTATTTGGGTTGAGTTAGGTTGAATTTTTTTCAAACCGCCAACATTGGGTTGATGTGTCGAAATGCCTTCAACCCGATCAACCCAACCCATGAGCACCCCTAATTGTTCGTGGCTTATTGAATTCAAAAAGGAACATTGAAGAAGCATATGCAGTATCTGTTTATGAAGCTCGTTTTTTGAAAATCATCTTGGCTCTTTCTTAGATGTCCTTTGTAATTTACTTAATATTTTAGTTGACTTTTGTTTTGATTTTTGAACCATGTAATGTTTTTGGTCAATGTAGTTTGGAACCATGTGTTGTATTTGGTCAATGTAGTTGGGACCATGTAATTTGATGAATGTAGTTTGGAACCATGTAATGTGCAATTTGGCAACTCATCAATGAAATGGGCAATTTGGCAACTTATCAATGAAATGTGCATTTTGGAAACTTATCAAGACATGTGCAATTTGATTTTGCAATACAACCAAAAGAAACCTGCTTACATTCCCAATCCACATCTTAAACCAACAAGTTAACATTTCCTAAAAGAATTGGTTACTAAACTGCTTACAACCAAAACGAAAACAGGTACTTTAACACCAAAAAAACATAGCAGTTTTAGCATACACACTTTAACCCCCAATTCTTACGACAAAAAATAAAACACACCAACACCCAATGTTTAAGCAGATGTTCCTTTCCCCTTGCATGTCCCGACATTGTGTCCCTCCTTTTGGCACTTGCGACAAGTAGTTGTTTTTCCAATCTTTTGCAATTTTGTTCCTTTAACCAATGGTTGACTGAGCTCCTCGGATGTCTTCCTTCTACTTTTCGTAGGCCTCCTAATTTGCCTATGATGCTTTGGTGGCAATGTATTTAATGGGCAATCTGATTTAGGCCACAATAACCTTCCATTAGTGGGGTTGATTTTGTGTAGGTATATGGTCTTCCAAGTACTCACATGATAATACGAGTGCACCCAACTCTCTGGTACAGAAACTACACCTCCATTGGCTGCATTATACCAGATAGCAGCTACAGAATTCTTTCAGGGAATGCCTGATAACTCTCATTTCCTACATGAACAAACCTTCTCCACTAGATCCACACACATTTGGTCTGCCCATGGTCCACTCACCTGAAATGAAAACCACATAAACCAACAAGTTCACATTTAGCATACACACCATCATACACTTTTAACAAATTAAACATTTAGAATACACATTTACCTGATATTTATTTTCATCATTCCATACCACCACATACTGGGATGCTTCATTCTTTATTTTCTCAAGCAGTTTACTAACAGTTGGTGCCAACATTCCTTGACACTTGTCAATTACCTTTTGCAATATTACTAACCTTTTCATCAAATACTCACGAAAGAACTCCAAGGCAGTTATTATAGGCTTGTCCCTTCTAGAAACCATTTGTCTGTTCAACACTTCACGCATGTTGTTGAGTATGACATCACAATATGACCTTCATGTTAAGAGTTTAAAGTAAACAAATTAAACAACTATTAAACACATTTAGAATACACATTGTGATATGACTTACCACTAAAATGAGATCTTGACCAGTGGTGAGGTGGAATTTGTTTCAACCAGGTATATGCCTCAACATTGAACTTGTGCAATTCCTACATTTCTCTTTCAAATTGTGGCACAGTGGTGGTTGTTGCACACCTCCACAATAGATCCTTATATGCTTTTCCTTTCCAACTCTGCTTCATATTCTCATGAATATGCCTAAGACAAAATATGTGTTCAGCTGATGGAAACATCTTGGCTATTGCAGGTACAATCCCCTAATACAAAAGTTCAATTAATTAGTAACTAATTAAAAAAACATTTGAATGAAAAAAAACATTGGATTTTGTATATGTACATACCTTTTGCCTGTCACTAATAAATGTGAAGTTGGAATTTGCATATAAATCAAGATCATCTCCCAAGCAATCCAGGAACCATGTCTATGAGTTTGTTGATCCAGCCTCAACAATAGCATAAACCAAAGGGAAAATACCATGGTTTGGATCTACACCCACAACAGTCAATACTTGTCCAGGAAAGGTCCCCTTCATAAAACATCCATCAAGGCCCAAAGATCCCTACCTACTGTTTTAAAACATTGCTTTAAAGCACCTAAGCAGATGTAGACCCTCTTGAACTGACTTGTGGGTGTGCCAGGGTTTGGTTCACTTTCCATCTACAGTTTCACAGTTGTGTCAGGATTGGATCTTTGCAACTCCAGAAAGTATTCCCTCAAGGAAGCATACTGTTGTGCATAGTCTCCCCTCACCCTTTTGGTAGCCTTTTTTTTGCCCTAAAAACTTGTTGTGATGAAACTCTCAGTTGAAACCCCTTTTATAGTTGTTCTTGAAGGACCTTTAAAGGGATGTCTGTGTAACATCTCGATTTTTATAATGTGATGTTTGAAATTTATTAAATAAATTGAGTATAATTTTAATAAGTGGTGATCGTTTAATTGAGAAATTTATTTTAGAGTTTAACCCCAAATAAGTTACGTAAATTGTTTTATGAAGTTATAAGTTAAGGGGTAAACTTTATTTTATTTTTAGAAGCTGAAGGGTATAAATTGTCAATTAAGAGAAACTTGGGGTTTATTGGGTAAAACTGATTTGATAAATCAGTAACACCGCCCCATTTATAACAAAAAGGGTGAGGTGTCTTTCAATAGGACAATTACCATATTTGTGAATGTGTGTGTGGGTGTTTATTCGAAAGATCAAGGGAGAGAGAGAGATAAAGCCGAAAGGAAAGAAAGAAAAGATAGAAGGAGAGGAAGAAAGGCTGATTGTTTGTGGCTGGAAGTTTAAAAAGCAATTTGTGGAACAAAGGTATGTATCTCATTTAAATTCCTCATCTTATAGTTGGAAAGTATGAATTTTGTGATCATAAACTTTTATGAAGATAAAATGGGTTTTGAGAATTTTTGGATGATTATGAGAATCTGGGTTAGTAGATATGTTATGTTAGTGGTATTAAACATATCTGCATGTTTACAGAAACAAACATAGCTTAAAAGTATAAAATCCGGGTTTTAGATAATTTCAGTGGGTTGAGACATTCAAGCATGTTGCAACAGTGCATTGCGACATTCATGAATGTCGTAGCCTTAAGAACGACAAGGAGGTGAAGTCGCAATAGAAGGTTGCGACTTGGCGTTGAAGTCGCAATAGAAGGTTGCGACTTGGCGTTGAAGTCGCAATAGAAGGTTGCGACTTGGCGTTGAAGTCGCAATAGAAGGTTGCGACTTGGGGTTGAAATTGCAATAGAAGGTTGCGACATGATGACCATGTCGCAGTAGTTGATTGCGACTTGCACTGTGCATTGCGACAAGAGATTTTAATATTTAGTTGGTTGCGACTTAAGACGAAGATTTTTAGATGATAAGGATTCTTAGTTTTAGAGAGTTCTGTTCTGTAATTTAATATCAGTATATGTGTATATTGGATATTACAGTAAATTGTGGTGGTGAAGGCAGAAGTTGCTACGTCTTTAAAAGAAATAAAAGAAGTGTGACTTCATACCAGGTGAGTTTATTCAACTCTCTTTAAAATTCAGCAATTAATATTGAAATAGATATGTAATATGTATGTCTGAACATGTTAATAAATGACTCGTCTTAATCAATAATGAGTCCAAATAGATGGCTAAAAGTTATGATATGTTGATCCCCGTGCTAAATAGCAATGAGGGAATAGTTAAGAAGTCGAGGTGTCAAAACTATTAATATTCTTTATAAATGTTTATATATATATAGAATATGTTTTGGAGATGAATATATTGTATGTTATGCACGTATAATAGTAAGGGTAATAACACTTATGTATTGTGTGGCGATTGCTAGAAATAGGCGTCCGGTCATAGTAGGGCACCTGGGTACGGTCTGATGGGAACCGAAATACTTGCCATTTGACCAAGGGATGTAATTTCTAGTAAATAAGCGTATCTTGAATCATCGTGTAACACCCCAAATCGGGGGTCAACAAAAACTTCCATAAAACGGAAGAGTGGTACTCATTTCTAAAGTAAAAGTATTCATAAATCATTACATAACCATTAATACGAAGATTTAGTTACTTATAACTAATAATGGACCACTAGCTTATCGGATCTCTATTATAGAAATCAGATAACAAAAGGTGTCGGAAAGTTCTATCATAATCTTCAAATCTTTAACTCTCCAACAATGATCCCATGCTCACAACCCCAGTCTAAACCTTCTTGTGTCCGGAACCACTAATATCTGTAACACATAAAACACATAACAAGTGTTAGGCTTCTAAAGCCTAAGTGAGGTTTACACATAGCACATAGAGCATAATCATAGCATGTAGGAATAACAAATTGATATATTTACAAATTGGATTCCATGGAGAAGGCCCATATCGCTACCCAGTTACATCATAATTGAAGATATACCTTGATCGGTACCCCACGGTATTGTCACAAGGCATAACTCAACGGAAAACCCCACGGTATCCGAAGGTATGAATCAATTACACTTACCCCACAGTGTGTAAGAATATATCCTCCAATGCCTACTAGGTGCTCCTCCAATTATGTGAATACCAAATATATTAATCCAAATAATATTCAAACATATGTAACACATAACAATGGTCCAACCATTTAACATGATCAATACTACTTCCATGTAGTTCATATACATCCATATGTATTAAATCACATTCTATATAATATCAATAATAAACAGCCATGTTTACAATTCAATAATAGGTCCATTTTGACCATTAAGCCATCATTACTTCATTAAGACATATATTAATCCATCATCATAATCACATACCAATGATGTATAATCAAACCCAAACTTTTAACACTAACATTTAACATGGCATTCTAAGTAATAGAACACAATTAATCCAT
Source organism: Saussurea involucrata (assembly GCA_033807775.1). Classification (NCBI taxonomy): domain Eukaryota; kingdom Viridiplantae; phylum Streptophyta; class Magnoliopsida; order Asterales; family Asteraceae; genus Saussurea; species Saussurea involucrata. The sequence goes on from CM066322.1 coordinate 167,248,013, forward strand.
CATAACTTACTTGAACTCTTCTTGTTTCCCTCTTAACCATTAAGACCTTATTAATCAAGATTTCTCATTATCAATACCAAAATCAAGATAAAGAATGGTAGTAAAGTAAAATACAACCAATTAGATACAAGTTACTCACCTTAAATCTTCAATTGGTATAACCCTAACTTGAATACTTGAGCTTAATCACTCCAACAAGAAGGATGAAGATGTAATGCCCTAAATCAAGTTTAATTGATAAGATTCATCTAATAGTTGTTTGAATTGAATTAGGATTAAGAAATATGAATTTACCTTAGATTTAGATGAAGAATCGCTTGAGAAGAAGACAGCAGAACAAAAATCGGATTTGAGAGTTCTTAAGTGAAAAGAGTGAATGACTAAGGATAAAGAGGTGGGTTTAATCCCCTTTTAGCACGTTAGGTGCTCGGCGCCGATCACCCGCGCCGATGCATCGGCGCCAAACCATCGGCGCCAGCTTCTGTTTGCTAGCCTTCTCAATTTCCACTAAATTAGTCGTAACTTCTTCGTTAAAACTCCGTTTTTACCCCGGAAAGTACCGTTAGACTCGTATTCAAATTACCCATCCAACTAATCCATAAAATCTAATATTTAACTTTATTATCTATTTTTCATTAATTTCCTTAAGGAATAAACTTACGGATTTCTATCGGAAGTTCTCAAATAACAAGTAACAATCACGGAAATTACTTAGGAATTCAATTATAATCTAAGAATTCAAAATATAAAGGAATATTAGGACTATTTTTACTTACAAGGATTTTCCGGGTGTTACACATCGTGAGGGCCCCGGTTGTGTATCGCGATATATTAATCCCATTGGGGTCAGTGATTCTGAGATGGTGAGGACGTGAAATGTGGAATAGGCAGATTTTGATTTGTAATTCCCATTTCGAATGGAAGATCGGAGATTTCCATTTTTAGGGAAGATCGGAGATTTCCCGTTGTGAAAGGAAGATTAGAGATAGGCATAAAGTAATTTGTAATCTCTACTTCCGAGTTAAGAAATAGGTAGGTTTTGACTTGTAATTTCTTGGTTAAGAGTTTTGACTTTAAATCTGGGATGATTTATGGTGAACTCTTGGTAGTAATATTATGGCTAGACGAATTAGTCATAAGTATGAGAGTGAGGTAAATTTCCAGTGTTGAAAGGAGTTGTGGTACGGTAAGATGGGCGAGAACAGGTTTGTTTTATCTGTTGAGATCTTAATTGTTAAACTTTAATTTGATTTGAATATTCTCACTAGGCGAAAGCCTAATGTATCAAGTTGAATTTTTCTTACCAGGTACAAGCTCTGGAAAGTAAGCGGGAATGAGAGAAGAGAACTTTTGGGAAGACTCAAACTTAGAGATAACGGAGGATCTAGCATTACTTTTGAGGTTTTTTTAGGACAAAGGATTAGATAACTTAATTAATCTGATTGTGATGTATGATTATATTAATAGGTTATTTGAATTAGTTAGGTTGTATATAAAACCTTCACATTTGATCCTCAGGTTATAGAAGTTTGAAGTTTTATGATCATAACTTGTAGTAATTTTAAGGTTTAAATTGGCCCTGTTTTTAGGGTGTTACAATATGGTATCAGAGCATTAGTTTAAGTGAACTAAGTATGTTGAGGAGGTACTTAGACTTAAGCTGTGATGAACTAAGTTATGATTCGTAAGATATGGGTAGATGTACTAAGGCGGGATAGTCGTAGAGTCGAAGGAAATACGTGAAATTAGTACTGTGACAATGGTAATGAGGATTCTCATGTATAATATGTTCACAATTCCAGTTAGCTACTGTTATTATGAATATATTGTTACGTAAGCATGCTTATTTATAAATTGTTGCAGTGACTAACGATCGGTAAAGTGTGTTTTGTATGTTTAAATATGTATAACCATTTCTAATGGTTATCCCTTTGTGTTATAAGTAAAACGATGGTGGATACGCCACCAAGGTCCTTCAATTCTTTGAAAGACAGACCAGTAAATGATTGAAGGTTGGAAGGACAACCTGGAACTGGCGGGACTTATGAAAGTCCGCCGAGACAAACTTTTATAGGTAAATTGAAATGTGTAGAGATAGAATGTGAGCTGATTGATCAAGACGGAAATAGTATGAAATGGTTGAGAAAGTGGGCCGTGGAATGCATGTATAGCAAGTGTTACAAAGCCGAAGGGCGACCGCGGGTCGAAAGTAGAGTGTCAATGATAAGTTGACTGAGTAAAACGATTGACCTTGTTTGAGTGAGTAGCCTTCATTTACGAGTAGAGTTTTATGCATGGTATCCTAGTGTATGTTACATGAGTTTTTTTTATTTTAAAAAAAAACAAATGCATAAATAGCAATTTTAGTCAAGATTGAGTCAACTCGTGCAAGTGTGTATTTAAAGAAAAAGGCAATTTCATTTTTACGTCGCACAACGAAATTTTGGAGCTTAGCATTTTGCAAAATACTTCATATTTTACATGAAAAGTTATATTGTAGCAAAAAGGTCAAGAAAAGCGTTGGTCAGCAAAAACTTTTATAACCAACAAAAGTATTGACTTGATGGTATTATATAAAGGAATGTAAGAACCGATTTACTTACTTCGTGTTGGTAATTTTCAAACTTTTGTTTTATGAAAAGATTTTCATTTAAATATATTACTGTCATAACAACATCGTTTTGGTGGAGAAAGATTAAGTTTTATGGAAATTGTATGCAAACGATTCTTGAGATCGTTGTGCATTATATTGGAGCCATGAAAATGTTAAAGTCAGGTGTGCCCGAGTGTTGTTCCTTAAAATGAGAAAATGTGCGAAATGATTTATTTATCAAGTTGTCAAGCATGAAGGCTACAAACTCATTAGGTCGTAGAGTATTACACTATAAGCTAAGAAAGAACTCAGAGAGTGGAGAGATGTTAGATAAATCATGGGAGGATGTTTGAAGTTTTGAATTTTGTGTTTAAGATGAGAAGTGAACAGTGGGAAAGTCGAAAGTGGACTTTAGTGTCGGATGTATGAGGGTTTGTACCCTTGTTCGATGACTAGAAATAAAGTTGCCGAGGGACGATTGCGTCCGGAGGAAGGACTAGTAGTCATCAAGGTAATGGAATTAGCAAATTGTTATGAGTAGTGTGATGAGACCGAAATGAAATATCCTCGACGTCGAATAAGAATCTATGGAAATCCTGTGATATTAATGTTGTACGAATCAATTTGAAATAAAGACGATGGGATATGAACTGAATTATGATATGTTGGAAGGATTAAGTTCAGTTAGGGACCCTTGTTAAAGAATAGGTTAAGAAAGTATAGACAAATTGATTATTGATATTGAAGTCGACAGTTGCGTAAGGTGTATGAGGCCTTTTGCCTGTCACAGGGTGCGGTCTGGGTGCGTCCCGCGTATGCCTGTGCGAGCAAGATCAAAACCATGAGCGGTATCGGCATGCTGTTATGCAGAGGGTATGCGCAAAGCGGATAGTATCATGTACGGTGGGCTGGGGATGGTATACATTCAACCACGTTTGGGGGATTTTTAGTGATTGATAAATAAATCACGGGTGAAAGAGGTTTTGGTTAAAAAAAATTTGCATCAGTGAAAACTATGTGGTCAAAATACGTTTTAGAGTTTATCGTAGTTGTGCAATAATTACGTTGTGTTATGTGCTTAATTGCATTTTATTTAATAAATGCCGATTAATTATGGGTCTTATGTGTGAGGACCGTTTGATGATCTGGTATTCTTAGTACCTTTGGTACTAATGAACTTTGGTAAGATATATATATATATATATATATATATATATATATATATATATATATATATTGTTGGGTATAAAAGAGTTGTATACACTTGTACAGATAGATACATGATGTGAGTTAGATGCACTTTAATTGCATGAGTTGATGTTGATAAATGATCTTAAGATCCTTGGAGAAGATGGTTCGGTTTTGGACTCGGTTGAGTCTTAAGGGTATTCGCCGGTTTCATAAGCTCGACGTAGGCTTGAGGATTGGAATTACATGAGTTGTATTATAATTAAAGTTTACATGATGTGAATGCATTGGTTATTCTTTTGAGATCATGTATGAATATTAAGTTTTGAATCGGAAGATTAAAAGTTGAAGGATCACTTTGTGGGGGTGTTAGGATAGTGAAAGACTGTTGTTTGAGATAAGCGTTTTACTTACGATGTGGATGGTTTATAAAGGAAGAAGTATTGGGCATGAAGGAAGTGAGTGTATAGATGGTGTCGATCTGTGAGGGATTTTGCCCTGTCTATGTAATGGTTTGGAATCACAAAGAGCTAACAGGAAACGAGTAAGTTTAAATTAATAAGAAATCTGGGAGTTGTGGTTCAACTAAAGTTGGGGAGGAATATTATAGTGAAATAGACTCGGTTAATCATACGGGAGAGCATGAAGGTAAGTTTGAATTGTGTTCGAACTGCCAGGAGAGACCTGGTCTACTGTGAGATGTATGGGTGGAAAATGTACGAACGAGTAGTAGCAGTAATTGCCAAGTTAAATGTATCAATTAGTATGTAATGTGAAGTTAGAAGGAGGAAACATCCGATGGAAGTCTTTTCGGAGATTTCGGATGAAAAGTACTAATGATCAGTAAAGTTGTTGGATCATGCGGTTTGTAAGATGTCGTGGTAATATGGTTAAATCAGAATAGAATGTTGAAGTGGTAGTGGTAGTGGTAGTGGTAGTGGATGTTTATCCAAAGTGATTTTGATGGTGTGAGTCGTTAAGTAAGTTTATATTTTTGAAACATTGGAAGTTTAAAGAAGATGATGGGTGTGTTAGTCAAAATGTGGTGTAGTAGATGCAAAATCCTTAAGGAATGGAAGTTGCTTATTAGGTGTGAAAGAATTTTCTGAGAAAGTATTTAGTTAAATATCAAAGAATATGTAGTAGCTTCGATCGGTGTTGTAGTTTTAAGGTGACTTGAATGAATGCCGTAAGTTAGAATTTTGGTGCAACTGCTTGGTAATGAGAATAAATTATTGGCATGGGGAAAAGTTAGGAGAAAGAGACAAGTAATGTTTGGAGGGTAGTACTCCATGCTAATATGGGGAAGTAATGATAGAAAGATCGGACTTAAGAATGTAGTCATACTACAGATTCAATGGAAATTTTTCCTTGACATGCAACCCTTTAGTGTTTGGTTGCAATATGGTCGCGTGGTGCGAGAGAGGAGTGAAGAAATAGTAACATTTTGTACCGAAGAAACGTACAAGTCATAGAGGTAATGATGGTTTAACGTAATTATTGAAGTATTCAAAAGTGATAAGTATGCTTGATTTAAAGTACGTGGATTTTCAGGTAGTATACGGTAATGTTATTTTAAGACCGGAGATCGAGTTACGGTTGATGACGGTATGGTAGACCAAGAAATAGTCGGATAAAGATTTAAGGATAAATGGTAACTCTAAGGAGGTTTGCAAATCCAAGTTGGGGAGTGGGTAATGATGAAAGAGGTAGGGTTCAGAGAATATGAAAAGAGGAATCCTTGTTCTTTATGTGATTAAAGTATGTAAGGCTTGAAGTGAAAGGATACACAAAATATTTCATGTTGGTATGATGTGATTTCACTTACTAAAGTAAGTGTGTGTAGTAAGAGTAGATGTGGTATTATATCATTAAGGTGCAATTGTGACTTCAGAATAGGAGGAGGATATGAAGATCGGATATCCTCATTTGTTTACCTAGCCTTGATTTCGAGGACGAAATCATTTTCAAGTTGGGGAGTATTGTAACATCTCGATTTTTATAATGTGATGTTTGAAGTTTATTAAATAAATTGAGTATAATTTTAATAAGTGGTGATCGTTTAATTGAGAAATTTATTTTAGATTTTAACCCCAAATAAGTTACGTAAATTGTTTTATGAAGTTATAAGTTAAGGGGTAAACTTTATTTTATTTTTAGAAGCTGAAGGGTATAAATTGTCAATTAAGAGAAACTTGGGGTTTATTGGGTAAAACTGATTTGATAAATCAGTAACACCGCCCCATTTATAACAAAAAGGGTGAGGTGTCTTTCAATAGGACAATTACCATATTTGTGAATGTGTGTGTGGGTGTTTATTCGAAAGATCAAGGGAGAGAGAGAGATAAAGCCGAAAGGAAAGAAAGAAAAGATAGAAGGAGAGGAAGAAAGGCTGATTGTTTGTGGCTGGAAGTTTAAAAAGCAATTTGTGGAACAAAGGTATGTATCTCATTTAAATTCCTCATCTTATAGTTGGAAAGTATGAATTTTGTGATCATAAACTTTTATGAAGATAAAATGGGTTTTGAGAATTTGTGGATGATTATGAGAATCTGGGTTAGTAGATATGTTATGTTAGTGGTATTAAACATATCTGCATGTTTACAGAAACAAACATAGCTTAAAAGTATAAAATCCGGGTTTTAGATAATTTCAGTGGGTTGAGACATTCAAGCATGTCGCAACAGTGCATTGCGACATTCATGAATGTCGTAGCCTTAAGAACGACAAGGAGGTGAAGTCGCAATAGAAGGTTGCGACTTGGCGTTGAAGTCGCAATAGAAGGTTGCGACTTGGCGTTGAAGTCGCAATAGAAGGTTGCGACTTGGTGTTGAAGTCGCAATAGAAGGTTGCGACTTGGGGTTGAAATTGCAATAGAAGGTTGCGACATGATGACCATGTCGCAGTAGTTGATTGCGACTTGCACTGTGCATTGCGACAAGAGATTTTAATATTTAGTTGGTTGCGACTTAAGACGAAGATTTTTAGATGATAAGGATTCTTAGTTTTAGAGAGTTCTGTTCTGTAATTTAATATCAGTATATGTGTATATTGGATATTACAGTAAACTGTGGTGGTGAAGGCAGAAGTTTCTACGTCTTTAAAAGAAATAAAAGAAGTGTGACTTCATACCAGGTGAGTTTATTCAACTCTCTTTAAAATTCAGCAATTAATATTGAAATAGATATGTAATATGTATGTCTGAACATGTTAATAAATGACTCGTCTTAATCAATAATGAGTCCAAATAGATGGCTAAAAGTTATGATATGTTGATCCCCGTGCTAAATAGCAATGAGGGAATTGTTAAGAAGTCGAGGTGTCAAAACTATTAATATTCTTTATAAATGTTTATATATATAGAATATGTTTTGGAGATGAATATATTGTATGTTATGCACGTATAATAGTAAGGGTAATAACACTTATGTATTGTGTGGCGATTGCTAGAAATAGGCGTCCGGTCATAGTAGGGCACCTGGGTACGGTCTGATGGGAACCGAAATACTTGCCATTTGACCAAGGGATGTAATTTCTAGTAAATGAGTGTATCTTGAATCATCGTGAGGGCCCCGGTTGTGTATCGCGATATATTAATCCCATTGGGGTCAGTGATTTTGAGATGGTGAGGACGTGAAATGTGGAATAGGCAGATTTTGATTTGTAATTCCCATTTCGAATGGAAGATCGGAGATTTCCATTTTTAGGGAAGATCGGAGATTTCCCGTTGTGAAAGGAAGATTAGAGATAGGCATAAAGTAATTTGTAATCTCTACTTCCGAGTTAAGAAATAGGCAGGTTTTGACTTGTAATTTCTTGGTTAAGAGTTTTGACTTTAAATCTTGGATGATTTATGGTGAACTCTTGGTAGTAATATTATGGATTGACGAATTAGTCATAAGTATGAGAGTGAGGTAAATTTCCAGTGTTGAAAGGAGTTGTGGTACGGTAAGATGGGCGAGAACAGGTTTGTTTTATCTGTTGAGATCTTAATTGTTAAACTTTAATTTGATTTGAATATTCTCACTAGGCGAAAGTCTAATGTTTCAAGTTGAATTTTTCTTACCAGGTACAAGCTATGGAAAGTAAGCGGGAATGAAAGAAGAGAACTTTTGGGAAGACTCAAACTTAGAGATAACGGAGGATCTAGCATTACTTTTGAGGTTTTTTTGGGACAAAGGATTAGATAACTTAATTAATCTGATTGTGATGTATGATTAGATTAATAGGTTATTTGAATTAGTGGGTTGTATATAAAACCTTCACATTTGATCCTCAGGTTATAGAAGTTTGAAGTTTTCTGATCATAACTTGTAGTAATTTTAAGGTTTAAATTGGCCCTGTTTTTAGGGTGTTACAGTCTGGGTTTGGAGCAATGTCTTCAAGAATCTATTGAGAGAGGATAGTGGCAGTGCATAATTTCACCTTCCTAGCTTGCAGATAGGTGTGAGCTCCATTATAAGTTTTCACTGTCCAAGTTGACTCAGATTTCCCAGTAGAAACATGCAAAACCTAAGGACAGTGTTGACCACTTGAATTTTCCTCTTTATTGGACCCACCAACCTCATTAAATACAGGATTTTGTTCTTTACAGATGGCCCTCACTCTTTCCTTGTCATTTTTTATTATTCTTATGTCCCTACAAGAGTGTAGTGAATGCAAAGTTATCATTTTCTTCACTTCATCTTGTGTACTAAAAGTGTCCTACATAAAAACTGTAATCTACCCCTACTATGTCTTCTTGTTGGCTATGAACCATTTTTAGCTTCTTTAATTCTTTTCTTTGCTGATTCCAGATTGCCACTGTTATCACTTTCAAACTCATCAAAGTCAATTGGGTCATCAGATTCATGTCCTACTTCTTCCTTATCGTCTTCATGACCCACCCACTCTGCTTCCCAATCAACATTATCATTGAAATGACTCATGTCTACTTCAGCCATGTAGTCAACCTCATTATCATCAAGAATGTAGTCACTGTCATCTTCATATTCACTTTTATTCTCTAAATCCCCAAACACTTTTCCCTCTCATACCATTCTTAATGAACACCCTCATTCCTTTCACACTGTGCAACAGTGTAACTGTCTCCAAAAAATGGATTGAAGTCATCAAAGTCTTGTAAACCTTATATTGGATCCACAGAATCACCCACCCCTTCATGCATTTGTTGGGCTCCCACATCATTTAAGTCCACATGAGTTTCCTTACCTTCTTGGGCTCCCAAATCATTTAACTCCACATGATTTAAGTGTAACACCCGTAATTTTCGGATAAGCATAATTTCGAATCAGTGAGAAACCGATCTTTTAAGAAATATATGAAAAATAAGACTTTGGATTAAATCTTATATTTTATGGTCTTGTTGGTTGAGGAATTCGAATACGAGTCCAACAGTTCTTTCCGGAGAGAAAACGGAGCTATAACGATGAAGTTATGGCCAAAACAGTTTCGGTACCGCGGAGCTACTATGACCAGCGACTATGACCATGTCATTGTCGCGTGTCATTATCGCGCCAAGGGTACATGGTTCGGTACACCTTGTGCGACTATGACCAGCGACTATGACCATGTCATTGTCACGTGTCATAGTCGCGGACGGGTACCTGGTTGCTGTCAAATACGAAATTAACACCTCAAACTTCATTTCTTCATATCTCTCTCATTTCGACTCCGATTTTGGCGATTCAAGTTGCTATGGTTCCGTTTTTGAGATATCTTCAAGGATCTAGAAAGAGTTTTGAAGTTCATAGGAAGATTCAAGGGTGTTTGGTGGTGGTAAGTCTCTCAAATCTCTTTCCTTTCTCTCCCAAATCGTTTTCCCTTTCTCCCTCACAAACCCTAACCGATTTTGGGGCTTTTTCATGGAGATTAATGTGTTCCTTCTCCATTTTATGTTAGTGGTTTCATTTATTGATGCAAGGGCAAGTTTCATCCACAACACTAGAGATTTTTGGGGTTTTCTAGGTTTTTATCAAAACCTAAGTGGTGAGTTCATCCTCCTAGCTTCTATACTTTCATATGAGTTAGAAATGTTCCATTGATGATCTTCTAGTATTTTGCTTATCCAATTTCGGTTTGGATGATTTTGGAGAAGTTAGGTCAAATTGAGGTTTTGGGTATAAATGGAGATTTTGATGGTTGATGTTTGGAGAACAATTCTAAATGGTTAAATGTAGTTATTCATGGTTGGAATTTATGAATATAGGTTTTTGGAAAATTTGGCTTAAGGATCCGGGTTGCATCAAAGGAGCTTACGTTGGGAAAATCTAGATTTAGCCTAATCTAGCAAGGTGAGTTCAAGTTACTTTGCGAAAACTTTGTACATGCCAAAATAGTATTTTCCAAATATTTATGTGTTTTACTTGAAAATATATGTGGTTGAGTTATTTGAATGGTTTAACTCTTTTGAAGTGTTTATCTTCATAAATGTGTAAAACACCCATATTTAGGGCTTTTGGATGGTTAGAAACCATAAATTGTCTTTAAAAGATTAATTGCTCAAAATGAGGTTTATTTGATGGTTTAATCATGTTAGTGTAAATGATTTTAATAAACCATTTGGGAAATGCACTTTTAGTGTTATGGGTCATTTTGAGAATATTAAGGGTGTGAGTCCTTTGGGAAAACCCCTTTTGTTTAACCCGTGTTGAGTTTTGGGGTTAATGATGATTTTGGGATACGTGTTTGCTTAAACAATGTTTAAACGTGTTTTATGCGATGATGACCGACATTATGGGTCTAGCAAGCTTGGAGCACTTTGCTCGGTTTTGACTTTGAGATAGTCTTGGGACATTTGTCTGGTTTAAATGGCTCGATGTGGAGTCTTATTTACGGGTTGCTTTTATTGCACCATGTTGCATATTATTGCACGTTATTGATATTTACATGCTTGGGGTGGAGTCTAGGATGTGTTTTATGCTTAATTGCATTTCATTTGCATGATTTGATGTTGATAAATGATCATTAGATCTTTGAGCAGAGGGCTCGGTTTTGGACTCAATTGAGTCTTGATGGCATTCGCCCGGTTTTATTATGCTCGACGTGGGCTTGGGGTTTGCATTACATGAGTTGCATTATGTTTGAGATTTACTTGATTTGAATGCATTGATTATTCTTTTGGGGTCATGTATTTATATTTATGTCAAGTAAGCTTGTTTCGGATGGTGGGTTTTTCCCAAGGTAAAGATCCAGTAGGATTGAACTTGATGGCTTGGACTAAAGACCTAGTATGGTTGATGTTTAAGAAGGGCTAAAGACCTAGTTTTGGTTGATGTCGGAGATGGACTAAAGACCTAGTTTTGGTTGATGTCTAAAATGGACTAAAGACCTAGTTTTGGTTGATGTCTAAGATGGGCTAAAGATCTAGTATGATTGATGCCGAGGATTTACTAAAGAGCTAGTATGGTTGACGTCATCTGTTTCCACATCCAAGAAGCTTACTTGCATTTATTTAATCGTGGCTTAATTTATGTGTTGCCACATTCGATGAGATCGGGTCTCCCCCGTCACCGAAGGGTGTTGATTTCGGGTATTTTATTTATTCGCATTTGGAGGTTATATTTTATGCATATGGATTGTTTTCCATGGTTGATGGACGGGTTTATGCTACATCTGCTTCGTATTATGTTTTAATAAAGTGTTATATCTAATGGATGGTTTCCATGTTTTACGGGTCGAGTATGTATTGTCAACCGTATTTGAAGGTTTTGCCTAAACTAGACTTATTCACGTATTTGAGTGAGTGGAAACGTAATTCATTTTGGAAAACGTATTATACCTTTCGGGAACCTTCCCATGGAAATGTGTGAGTTGGAAAATGGATGATTTGCAATTAAAGTAAACTCTTTCGAAATCATGACTAAACTACTACCTTTCGATTTATGATTTTATATAGTCATGATAAAATGCTTGAACTCACTAGGCGTAAGCCTAACCCTTTTTATTTGTCGGCATGTGCAACAGGCTCAGGTTGGGGTAGCTCTAGCTATATTGCGAAGTGGCGAGTACTAGTAGAGTGCACGAGAGGTGACTTGACTAGTGAAGTCTTTCTCATTGGTTTGGACTAGCAACTTGTGTGGTGTTAAGTAGCACCCGATTAAGTTATTTATTTGTGGACTTATGATGTTTTAAATTCCGAGGTATTGTAAGGAATGAATTGTAGAGACGATTTATCTACTTTTGGTTATTTTATCGAAATTAAAGTTAGTTGCTCGTTCCAAATTTGAGGGTGTAACAAGTTGGTATCAGAGCATAAGTTTGAGAGATTTAGGTGTTGATTTTGGATACCTAAACTCAAACTAGCGTTTGTTTAAGTAAATGAGAGTGAAATTCACCATTAGGCACTTTAAGATAGGATGTTTTGAAGTTGATGGAACTGTTAGAAACGAGAATCACGTCGAGAGTAGCATGGATAATCATGTACGGTGCGTTCATAGTGACACCTGCCCAGTGTCATGGTGAACCTACTAGTACATGTGCATACTTGAATTACTTTAATGTGATGATCGTTGGGGTAGTGAAGGAGGTTCTAAGCTAGTAGTCGTTGGAATAGATGGACGATTCTAGTATTAGTCACTTTGAGTGACGATAAGTATGATATTTTCTTTAAGTAGACCGTTTCGGGTCGAGATTGATGGTTGGACTAGAACCATAGGCTTATTGAGTCGACTTTGAATTGAGGAAAAACCGTAAGGTTAATCGATGTAATTTCCGACTTAGCCTTAAGAGGTTTGAATATCCGGGTGAAATTGGTGGACCGGAGGATTATGGAGGAGTATGAGTTGAGACGTTGAGTGCCGACTAAATTATGCACGAAATTTATTTCTGAAAATAAATTGCATTAATTATTTCTTGTGTTTTGAATCCATGTATGGATTGTGTTACAATGTTGGGAAATGTTTAGCACACACACAAGATTTTAAATCATGGGTTTTGAACCTGCACGAAAGTGTTTTATTACGGGAGTTGTGAGCCCCGTCGGAAATTGTTCCATTTTATTATTGTCCAATGTTACTTTAGGATACAGTGATATCCATATTTTATTATGTTTAAGACGTTGGGCAAGTGACTACGGCTTATAACTTTAACATTGGATCTCCTCCACATATTTTAGAGTTTGGAAGGAAAATTGTCTTCCATTATGTCTATGTAAAGTTATTTCGGAGAATTTGTTTAATGTGAGTTGTTAAACAATGTTGTTTATATGGTATTATCCTAGAAGGGGATTTTGGGATTTTGGCGTTGTTTGGGTAAAAAATCACACCCTCGACATGACCCACGAACCACAATATCTACAAAAGACATACCCCCGGTCGAAAAAGGCGGTACCCATTATTACTATATCCCCGACACACACTAATCGGGTATTAAAAGACATATTAGATCAATAGTCGTCTTACCTCTAATGATCGCACGACACGTGTCGCATGTCACGACCAAGGTAAGGAAAACCCTTAATCCTTTTTCCGCGACGAAGGTAAAATCATAGTACTTTATCTCTTAATCGAAAGTCTTTTACCTTACGACACTCGACCTCGACGTCGCCCGCTCCGCACGACCGTAAGATCATGCGACCTCGGCTGACTGACATATAACATTACTGTTACATTTGCTTGATCTTTAATGCAGGAGTCAACACTCTTAATGAACAACGACTATAACCGACGAAGTCATTAACAGCCATTAACAGCATTAAAGAAGACGGTGACCGTTACAACAAGCCATTAAAGCCTTTAATGAGCTAATTACAGCTCCCAAAGACTATAAATATGAAGCTAAATCTTCTTTCCAGGGGACAAGAGATAATTCCAGAATGACACTGCGAGCTCAAGAACACACGAAGCAAAGAGTTTCCCTCTCGGAGAATCGCTTTCGACGCAGGACATTTGCTCTCGACCAGCAGTCCACACATTGTTTTCACACACGACAAACACTTGTTTTACATTCTAAACACTTGTACTTTACATTTCGAAGTCTTTCCTTCACTTGTATTGTAATCATCTGTACGATCGGCACAAGGACATCGCCCCTGATTGGCGACCATAGTACAACGACGACATCCACTGTCGTCCGTAGGTTTTTTCCCTCGTTCGGGGTTTTTCCTGCGTCATCAAAATCTCTTGTCTCGTCTATATTTCCTTCGTAATTTTTCTTGTTTATTTCAATGATTCAATCTTTAGTTGATAAGGTCCGAAACCGTACCTTAAATCGTATTTTATATGATTTTCGGCATAAGACAGTTTAATGCAATTTTTGGCATCTTTGGTGCGATTTTTGGCATTAACAGTCTGGAGCCATCCGTGGGACCCAACTAAGGATTTCCTTCGAAATAAACATCGTATTACTAACGTTTTCTCTTGTGTAGATCTTCGTTTTCCATTTGTCGACTTCAAGTCTTGACCACACGACGAAGATCCAAGTGAAGTTGGAAAACACTGATCATAAAAAAATGCTCAATCAATGTATCGCAGGTATCGCATCATCCGAAGGCCTCGAGGGCTCAGAACGCCCGTCACAAAATAGGAAATATCATATTTCGATTTCAAAAGTCCTTGAAAAAAGGCGCTTATCGACTCCAAGTTACGGTAACTAAATATGGTAAAATAACTCTATATATATATACTCTAAGTATATTCTCCTCGTTTAAATTATTTTGATCTAACATATGATCGTCGATTCAAGCATCAAAAGATCATTGGTCAAAACCAACGACCACCCCCGATTTTACATTGCAAGCTCGTCTTACGATTTACATCGTGAGAAATAAAAAATCTCTACGACTTAAGTACAGGTTTTACGATTTATATCGTGAAAAAACGAAAGTCTCTAAGACTTACATCGCAGGTCTTACATCGTGAGAAACAAAGTCTCCATGACTTAAAACACAGCTCTTACGATTTATAGTCGTTAATAAGGGACGACTCATGTTTTTTAATCTTATGATCGCCAGTTATGGCAAGCGCAGGTTGCAACTTGTAGTCGTCAATAAAGACGACTCACCTTTTTTTTATGATCGCCAGTCATGGCAAACACAGGTTAAAATTCTCGGTTGCGAGGATAAAATTCTCGGTCGCCAATAAAAGCGACTCGCATGTTGAAATCGCACGATCGCTAGTCATGACATATGTCGTCAATAAAGACGATTTATACATTGAATTTCACAATCACCAGTTATGGTGAGACGCATGTCAAAACGTAAAAGTCGCCAATAAGTGCGACTCGCACATTTTAATCTCATGATTGCCAATAAAGGCAAGTTGCCAGATTAACCGTATAATCACAAGCAAAAGTCTTTCAAGAAGGCGACTACGTCCTCCGATGAGTGTTTCAAAGCACTCAAAAGCTTAATGCAGGTAAACTTTTCTCTAAGTGGAAAGTTCCTTATCGTATCTTAGAAGTCGTGGGTAAAGGTGCCTATCGGCTCCAAACCGTCGACGGTCGAGATATCCCAAGCAACTGGAATGCAACGCATCTGAAAAGGTATTTCCTCTAAGTCCTTTTCCTTCTTTCATACGATTTTTATTCATCACGACGATTACTGACTTAAGCATCGGAGGGTCGTTGGCTAGCCAACGACCACCCTCTGACATTGTTTTATCGCAGGATCACACGACATAAGTTACCAAGTCTACTATACGACTTTATTCTCGCAGGATCGCACGATATATATTGCTAAGTCTATTGTACGACTTTAGTACACTCTCACAGGATCGTGCGATATAAACAATCAGTTTTATTAGACGACTCGATTGTATAACTACAGGAACACATGATCCAAGTTCATCGTATGATCAAATCACACGATCGTAAGGTCTAACGACCCCCCAATCTAAGTTCTTTAACTTAGAAAAAATTCATGTTCTGAATGAATGCTTTGATCGCATGCGCTTATGTTTGCTTATACGATTCAGAAATATGAAAGTCTTATGACTTACGTTCTAATCGTTGTATTACAATGGATGCCCAAGTCGCACGACTATTTGTACTTAATGAATTTTTATAGTTGACATTACATATGTCCATGACATATATAAGTCGAAATAATACTCAGGTTCAATACAAAGGTAAAATTCTTACCAATTATAGCTAAAGCAAAACTTACACAACGTAATATAGGTCTCTAACGACCATATCGGCTGTGAACGCCAGATCAAAGGTCTTTAACGACCATATCGGCTGTGAACGCCAGATTACAAGTCTATAACGACCATATCGGCTCGGAACGCCAGAACATATGTCTTTAACGACCGTATCGGCTGTGAACGCCAGATCACAGGACCACGTCGACCGAGAACGCCAACCCGGCGACATGGACCCCTGTCTCCTCGATAGGTAAACGTTTCCCTGAAAGACGGGAGCAAATATTTCCTCAGATGATGAAACAACGTCGTCCTGTCTAGGACACCCACAATGTCGTCCCGTCTAGGACACCATCGTCCGATGACCCGTCCCCCTTGTCGGCAGACGCTGGGGACAACACCTTGGACACTAGCCTCGTCACTGTCGTCAGAAGCGCCGAACTTGCTGGTGTCGCGTCCATCACGCCAGGACGGCTGGATGACGCCCTCGCCTCCTTAGGCGTGACAACTCTCGATGAAACGTCAGCCCTCGAAGACGGTTCCTTCAGGACCACCGTCCTTGTCTTCTTCAAGGTTCCCGACCCAGTTGTCGGGGCATTCTTTCTCCTTTCCCGGCCTCGAAGGGCAAACGCAACTTGCGTCACCTTCTTTGGCTGACCAAGTCAATTTTCCTCTGATGATCTTAGCAAAAGTAACACGTCTCCGTAGCAACGCATTTTACTTTAGTGCGAGATCTGAAATTCCAATGGCCTTGAAATTCAGATATCGGGGGGCTAACTGTTTGGGTAAAAAATCACACCCTCGACATGACCTACGAACCACAATATCTACAAAAGACATACCCCCGGTCGACAAAGGTGGTACCCATTATTACTATATCCCCGACACACACTAATCGGGTATTAAAAGACATATTAGATCAATAGCCGTCTTATGTCTAATGATCGCACGACATGTGTCGCACGTCACGACCAAGGTAAGGAAAACCCTTAATCCTTTTTCCGCGACGAAGGTAAAATCATAGTACTTTATCTCTTAATCGAAAGTCTTTTACCTTACGACGCTCGACCTCGACGTCGCCCGCTCCGCACGACCGTCGCATAAGATCATGCGACCTCGGCTGACTGACTTATAACACTACTGTTACATTTGTTTGATCTTTAATGCAGGAGTCAACACTCTTAATGAACAACAGCTATAACCGACGAAGTCATTAACAGCCATTAACAGCATTAAAGAAGACGGTGACCGTTACAACAAGCCATTAAAGCCTTTAATGAGCTAATTAAAGCTCCCAAAGACTATAAATATGAAGCTAAATCTTCATTCCAGAGGACAAGAGATAATTCCAGAACGACACTGCGAGCTCAAGAACACACGAAGCAAAGAGTTTCCCTCTCGGAGAATCGCTTTCGACGCAGGACATTTGCTCTCGACCAGCAGTCCACACATTGTTTTCACACACGACAAACACTTGTTTTACATTCTAAACACTTGTACTTTACATTTCGAAGTCTTTCCTTCACTTGTATTGTAATCATCTGTACGATCGGCACAAGGACATCGCCCCTAATTGGCGACCATAGTACAACGACGACATCCACTGTCGTTCGCAGGTTTTTTCCCTCGTTCGGGGTTTTTCCTGCGTCATCAAAATCTCTTGTCTCGTCTATATTTCCTTCGTAATTTTTCTTGTTTATTTCAATGATTCAATCTTTAGTTGATAAGGTCCAAAACCGTACCTTAAATCGTATTTTATATGATTTTCGGCATAAGACAGTTTAATGCAATTTTTGGCATCTTTGGTGCGATTTTTGGCATTAACAGGCGTCTCATTTATGATTTTGCTTATAGCAATTTGGCTTTGAAAGCATAATGTTTAGCACCGTTTTATTGACTTGGAGTCATTGAGTCCATTGAGGTTCATGGAGTTTTGTTTTTCGACATGTTGAGTCGTGTGAGTATAATTTCACAAGGTGCATGCTTTAATTACTTATGTGAAAGGTTCATAAGTTATGTGGGTATTTTGTCCCACTCGAGTTTTGTTGAGAAAAGTTAATTTTATGCCATAAGGCGACTAAAAGGAGATGAGTTTGGAACTCTAGTGTCGCGTAACTTTTCTTTCAAAAGGGTTGTGTTACTAAGTATTTCGTTGCATATAGTTCAGTGTATGGATTGATTTATACGTGGCTTAAGTGATGCATGAAGGAACATTTTGTTGACATTTCATAATGACTTGCTTGGTGCGCTTTTGGTCAGTTAAATGTTTCATTATCATTTTATGTAAATGCGCTATATCGACTTAGGGGTATGCATAGCTTGGTAACCATTGTTTCTCGACACTTTGATAAACGGGTCGTGCATGAAAATGTTTTATTAACTCCTTGTTTAAATGAGAGACCATTTGGTCAAAGCATGTTTTAGTGGTGTGGGGATCACGAATGGTTTATGATGCATGATATTTGAAAAACACGAATGTATGAGTCATTGACATTGGTCAATTTAGAATTGTCGAATATTTTGGAAAAATTGAAAGCTTTTTGGTTTTGAAGGAAATGTGTGTTTTGAGTATTTTTGACAAATACATTTTTAGCAATGATGTTTTGACGTTTTATGTTCCAAGTATGAAATTTTGAGGAAAGTGCTTCGTGATAAAGATTTTAGAAAATGGTTTGTATAAAATTATGGCGCGTGGAATTCTTATGTTTTGAACATTGATGCGCACCGTTGGTGCAATTTCAGATTTGAAAATAGGTTTGAACCCTTTTTGGTGTCAACAAATTATTGACACTTATTTCCTTATATGTCTTGGAAAAACGCATTGTTGTGTGCAAGTTTGCCAAAAACGTTTTACTCAATTGTCGTTATAGGACCGAATGGGAAATTTTGGGAAATTAATTTAAAGAATTCCATCTTTGGAATTTGGTCGCGAACCATTTGATGCATGTTATTTCGTTCAAATTTTTTTTTTGCTAATGGAAGTGTTACAAGCTTGCATGCCTACCTCAATGTGAGGTTTTAAGATGTTTTAGTCGATATTTTCAAGTGATGGAAACGTATGGGTTTTGTTTTAAATATGGAATTTGCACAAGTTATCTTGTGTGGACTAAGGTGTATTTGTAAACCGTTTCATCGTTTTGTGTAATAAACTGACGCGCGTAAAATTTTGTTGGTGAACCTTGTTTCACGCCATTTTATGGTAAAAAGGGGAAACTTTGGAGTCAAGTGTCGTTGGACTTCTTTTGAAATACGTGCACACCTTTTGTTGCACCCTGTTTAAAGTCGGGCAGTTACTTTACGTGCATGTCATGAGTCAATCCATACTAGAACCGTGGCGGTTCATTGTAAAGAAGTTGTTTATTACGCCTTTGCGTTTTGTGGGTAAACTGAACTGCAATGAAATAATTTTCAACATGATTTTCATATGTGGGACGAGCGTGTCCATTTTTGCGTAACTACCAAATTGATAATAGTAGTTTTGTGCGTACGATTATTTTGATATGAAAATCCTTGTGTTGAAAATTTCTATGAAAAGTTTTGTCGATTGGCATATTTATTGAATGATGCACTTGAAACCTTGAACTCATTAGGACCTTGGGAAAGGTTAAGTAACATGATTAAGAGTAAGTTGTATAGAACCTCAACTGTGAAAAGTCGAGCGTTCGGGCACGTGTTGTGACTATAGGCCGAATGATATCGGCAGCAAAGTCGAGGTACTTGTGGCAATTGGAGGGTTAGACTTGCGGTAACGCATGTTGAGGTTGGTATAACCGTTTTGTTGACAACCTTAGTTTCGTGGAAACACTCGGTGAACGGAACTCGTGTGTGGGGTCCTGTTAGAGTTCAAAGCTTGATGGTATGACTAGGTGTCAACCTTTTTGGGTTCGAGGTCAATGACCGTTAGCGTATTCGGAGAGTGCAGTCCGATTTTAAAGAAATAATGATGACGATTGTAGTAATCCTAAGATGCTCAATTGTGATGAGTAGTTTTGGTGGAATAACTTTCGTGTGCGGTTAAAGAACCTGTCGGTTTGATGATTAATGTCGTGATGGATTCTTGGGGTCTATTAGAACTCGTTGGACATAAACGACAATTAATGGTAGGAGCAATCGGAATTGGAGATTCTGTTGGATTCGTTAGTGAACAAACCTTGGATTGGCTTAGAGTCTGAAACCGAAATCGGGATGTATGTAACATCTAAGGTTGGGAGACAACCAAAATTGTCTGACTAAGAGTTATTCCAGCGGTTGGGGTGTTCTCCCGGACATAAGTACAGTGTACTTGAAAGGGCTTGTTGGTAAGAATTTGTTCGAGGACTTGTCCTAATAGACTGTATAATGGAAATTTAGATTCCAGTCAAGAGTTGATGGATCATGGTCAGCGTTGAGTCGGTTAGCCTTTGGTTGTAAATGATTTTAGATTTCGAGGACGAAATCATCCTAAGGTTGGGAGGATTGTAACACCCGTAATTTTCGGATAAGCATAATTTCGAATCAGTGAGAAACCGATCTTTTAAGAAAAATATGAAAAATAAGACTTTGGATTAAATCTTAGATTTTATGGTCTTGTTGGTTGAGGAATTCGAATACGAGTCCAACGGTTCTTTCCGGAGCGAAAACGGAGCTATAACGAAGAAGTTATGGCCAAAACAGTTTCGGTACCGCGGAGCTACTATGACCAGCGACTATGACCATGTCATTGTCGCGCCAAGGGTACATGGTTCGGTACACCTTTTGCGACTATGACCAGTGACTATGACCATGTCATTGTCGCGTGTCATAGTCGCGGACGGGTACCTGGTTGCTGTCAAATACGAAATTCACACCTCAAACTTCATTTCTTCATATCTCTCTCATTTCAACTCCGATTTTGGCGATTCAAGTTGCTATGGTTTCTTTTTTTAGAGATCTTCAAGGATCTAGAAAGAGTTTTGAGGTTCATAGGAATATTCAAGGGTGTTTGGTGGTGGTAAGTCTCTCAAATCTCTTTCCTTTCTCTCCCAAATCGTTTTCCCTTTCTCCCTCACAAACCCTAACCGATTTTAGGGATTTTTCATGGAGATTAATGTGTTCCTTCTCCATTTTATGCTAGTGGTTTCATTTATTGATGCAAGAGCAAGTTTCATCCACAACACTAGAGATTTTTGGGGTTTTCTAGGTTTTTATCAAAACCTAAGTGGTGAGTTCATCCTCCTAGCTTCTATACTTTCATATGAGTTAGAAATGTTCCATTGATGATCTTCTAGTATTTTGCTTATCCAATTTCGGTTTGGATGATTTTGGAGAAGTTAGGTCAAATTGAGGTTTTGGGTATAAATGGAGATTTTGATGGTTGATGTTTGAAGAACAATTCTAAATGGTTAAATGTAGTTATTCATGGTTGGAATTTATGAATTTAGGTTTTTGGAAAATTTGGCTTGAGGATCCGGGTTGCATCAAAGGCGCTTACGTTGGGAAAATCTAGATTTAGCCTAATCTAGCAAGGTGAGTTCAAGTTACTTTGCGAAAACTTTGTACATGCCAAAATAGTATTTTCCAAATATTTATGTGTTTTACTTGAAAATATATGTGGTTGAGTTATTTGAATGGTTTAACTCTTTTGAAGTGTTTATCTTCATAAATGTGTAAAACACCCATATTTGGGGCTTTTGGATGGTTAGAAACCATAAATTGTCTTTAAAAGATTAATTGCTCAAAATGAGGTTTATTTGATGGTTTAATCATGTTAGTGTAAATGATTTTAATAAACCATTTGGGAAATGCACTTTTAGTGTTATGGGTCATTTGAGAATATTAAGGGTGTGAGTCCTTTGGGTAAACCCCTTTTGTTTAACCCGTGTTGAGTTTTGGGGTTAATGATGATTTTGGGATACGTGTTTGCTTAAACAATGTTTAAACGCGTTTTATGCGATGATGACCGACATTATGGGTCTAGCAAGCTTGGAGCACTTTGCTCGGTTTTGACTTTGAGATAGTCTTGGGACATTTGTCCGGTTTAAATGGCTCGATGTGGAGTCTTATTTACGGGTTGCTTTTATTGCACCATGTTGCATATTATTGCACGTTATTGATATTTACATGCTCGGGGTGGAGTCTAGGATGTGTTTTATACTTAATTGCATTTCATTTGCATGATTTGATGTTGATAAATGATCATTAGATCTTTATGTAGAGGGCTCGGTTTTGGACTCAATTGAGTCTTGATGGCATTCGCCCGGTTTTATTAAGCTCGACGTAGGCTTGGGGTTTGCATTACATGAGTTGCATTATGTTTGAGATTTACATGATTTGAATGCATTGATTATTCTTTTGGGGTCATGTATTTATATTTAAGTCAAGTAAGCTTGTTTCGGATGGTGGGTTTTTCCCAAGGTAAAGATCCAGTAGGATTGAACTTGATGGCTTGGACTAAAGACCTAGTATGGTTGATGTTTAAGAAGGGCTAAAGACCTAGTTTTGGTTGATGCCAGAGATGGACTAAAGACCTAGTTTTGGTTGATGTCTAAGATGGGCTAAAGATCTAGTATGATTGATGCCGAGGATTAACTAAAGAGCTAGTATGGTTGACGTCATCTGTTTTCCACATCCAAGAAGCTTACTTGCATTTATTTAATCGTGGCTTAATTTATGTGTTGCCACATTCGAAGAGATCGGGTCTCCCCCGTCACCGAAGGGTGTTGATTTCGGGTATTTTATTTATTCGCATTTGGAGGTTATATTTTATGCATATGGATTGTTTTCCATGGTTGATGGACGGGTTTATGCTACATCTGCTTCGTATTAGGGGTGAGCAATACCGGGTACCCGGCCTATTTTCATGGAACCGGAACCGGAACCGGCGGTTCCTAGAAAGAAGGAACCGGAACCGGAACCGCTCCCGTCGGTTCTCATTATTTTGGAATCGGTCCCAGAACCGCTGGGAACCGATTCCGGTTTCGGGTAGCCGCCTACCAATTGTTTTTTAATTTTTAACATTTTAAATGTCAAACACTTCTTCCATAAGCATTTTGAGCAAAAACCTCCATAATATTTCAAGCAAATCGATAAATGATTTCTCTTCCTAATGTTTCAACTCTTCTTTTCCCTAGCGTCCTTGAGATTAATAAAAAAAATGCACTATGTGCAGATCAGAAATATGTTTTATATACTGAAGTGAAATCATTTATTTCTTGAGATGAAAGGACTATTTGCCTATTTGGCCTCATACGTCATTCACTCATTCAACAACTAGTGTTGATATCATATAAAAGATAAAAACAAAAAACAATCTGGAACATATGCAATGTGAATCCATCCAATGATCCAAAGCTCTTCCTAGCTCCAATAACAATGGCCATGATAATACTCCCGACAACGGCTATACAAATCTCAATTAAGAAGCTCATAAATCGTTCAGTTCAACAAATAAAAAACGAACAGAGAAGAGCAGAAAATCGTTCGGTTCAACAAATAAAAAAACGAAGATCATAACAAATCTAACAGCATTCGTTCGATCCAGATTGGCGGTGGTACGGCGGCTGGCGGTGGTGCGGCAACCCAACCTGGTTGAACCCTAAACCGATCTCTCACATCTACGAAGAATACGACGAACACGAAGATCAATCACGATTACAAGATTCTCGAAACCAGATTGAAACCCTAGCCACGTCTCTCTTTCCCCTTTTCTCTCGAACCTTGAAATTGTCGACCACCGCTGAACACGATGGCCTCAACACAAACCCGGCTGAACCCTAATCCGTGCTTTCAGCCTTACGACGGATACACCGATTAAACACGAACCCTTGTTTTCCTTTTCTATAATTTCCCAATTAGAACCCTAGCCCCCCTCTGTCTTTTTCCTCATGCCCGAAACCTGGAAATGGGTGACTGGCTTTGTGAGGTTCGGTGGTTGTCCTGTGTGTGGCGCATATAAGGGAGGTTGTGTGTGAAGACTGAAGAGTAAACCCTAAAAAGAAATTTTAGGAATGATTGAATGAAAGTAAACCTTAAACAGAAATATTAAATATTAGATTAAATATTTATTAATTTTTTCACATAGATTAAATATGTAATAAATATTAAATATTAGATATTTTCTATTAAAATGTACCGGGTACCCAGCGGTTCCGGGTACCCGGTCCCGGAACCGGTCCCAGCGGGTAGCGGTTCTAAAAAAATGAGAACCGGAACCGGACCCAGTCACATCAGTTCCGTTATTTTAGGAACCGGAACCGGAACCAGTCACATCGGTTCCGGTTCCGAAACCGGCAGTTCCGGAGCGGTTCCGGTTCCAAAGGCGGGTACCCAGTTCCGCTGCTCACCCCTACTTCGTATTATGTTTTAATAAAGTGTTATATCTAATGGATGGTTTCCATGTTTTATGGGTCGAGTATGTATTGTCAACCGTATTTGAAGGTTTTGCCTAAACTAGACTTATTCACGTATTTGAGTGAGTGGAAACGTAATTCATTTTGGAAAACGTATTATACCTTTCGGAAACTTCCCATGGAAATGTGTGAGTTGGAAAATGGATGATTTGCAATTAAAGTAAACTTTTTCGAAATCATGACTAAACTACTACCTTTGGATTTATGATTTTATATAGTCGTGATAAAATGCTTAAACTCACTAGGCGTAAGCCTAACCCTTTTTATTTGTCGGCATGTGTAACAGGCTCAGGTTGGGGTAGCTCTAGCTACATTGCGAAGTGACGAGTACTAGTAGAGTGCACGAGAGGTGACTTGACTAGTGAAGTATTCCGCATTGGTTTGGACTAGCAACTTGTGTGGTGTTAAGTAGCACCCGATTAAGTTATTTATTTGTGGACTTATGATGTTTTAAATTCCGAGGTATTGTAAGGAATGAATTGTAGAGACGATTTATCTACTTTTGGTTATTTTATCGAAATTAAAGTTAGTTTCTCGTTCCAAATTTGAGGGTGTAACATTAAGTCCACATCATTTAAGTCCACATGAACATCCTTACCTTCTTGGGCTCCCAAATGTTTTAAGTCCACATCAACTAAATTACCTTCTTGGGCTACCAAATCATTTAAGTCCACATCAAGTAAATTACATTCTTGGGCTCCAATATCATTTAAGTCCACCTTTTCATCATGTGTATTGACATCCTTAACAATATCATCAACATCAATGTCCTTACCATGTTTATCTCTAACCAGAGCCTTTCCAATATCATCCCATGTTTTAACACCTTTACCAGTTTCATCATCCTTATACTTTCATTCTAGACATAGTTTCTTTCTGCATTTACTAGAACCCACTTCAATTTTTTTCTTCCTAACTCTATTCAAATCTTGTTCACCAGACAACTCCTCAATCCTAACCTTATTTGTTCTTGGTGACATAAAATAGGTTTTCAACTTTGTCTTCCCATGTTCAACATAAACATTAACTAACTTGCATTGTCGAACATATTTCAATAAGTTTATCACCACCTGATCACTACCGAAAGCTTGGAGGCCAAAGTCTAGGTCAGTATTTGGAATTAAAAAATGGTAATACATCATGTAAGTACCATGATAACCTAAATGTTTCATAATGGCATCAAACTCATGGATTGAAAGCTCATTAGGATTAATTAAGTCAACGAATGTTACCTTCCCACTCAAATACTGCCTACCAGGATTCCGAGAGAAAACACCACCATGATGAATCTTCATCGAAAACACGTTAGGATACAAACCTGTGTGAAATAGTTCAAAAAACCCATTGTTAGCACATGGAAAACACAAAATCATAAAAAAAAACCTTTCTCAGTACGTATATATCAACTCTGGATCAAAGTCTTCATCTTTTTGTCGAACATTCCACATTGCGTTAGCCATTGACATCCAAGTAAGTAGCTTGATCTCTAAGTGATGAAAATGAAGGGTTTTAAGGGGTTTAAGGTTTAACAAAGGGTTTTGTCGTTCGATTTATTTTTTGAGGGAGATAAGGACGAGATGACTTGAGAGGAGGGAAAACATAACAAGTGGATGGACAAAAATACCCTCACGTGAAACACACATGATGGTGGCTTAACGGCGAAAAATAAAGGACGTGAAAGGGAGGGACACAAAAAAGCGGAAATGCGTACGTGAACGACCATATGCGACTTTTTGAAGTTGAGGGACGAAAAATGTTAGAATTACAAACGTTAGGGACCAAAAGAGATATTTTAATAATATAATTAAGAGTGAATTACGGATTTGGTCCTGTGGTTTTTAAAAAATTATGACTAACGTCCTTAAACTCGATTAAGAGTAAATTGCATTTTTGGTCCTGTGATATGTTGATTTTCGCACTTTTGGCCCCCAGAAAAATTTTATTGCAAGAAAAACCCTGTGGTATGCAAAAGTGATCGATTTTGGTCCCTCTGAACTAACACCGTTAGGTTGCATCTGTTAAAGCCCCTCATGTGACTTGCACATGAGGGCATTTTAGTCTTTTTCACTAAAGACAAAAAAAACTACAGGTACCAAAATTGCCACGTCCTTTTTTTTAATTTCCAATTAAAAAGTATAAAAATATTATATATATATATATATGTATCATCTTCTCCACCAAAAAGAACCCATCACCTTCAGACGAAAAGCTCCGGCGACAAAAAAAAACCCACCACCTCCCGACGAAAAACTCTGGCGACAAAAAAAACCCACCACGTCCCTTCACCCCCACATGGAGGGAAACAGAAAGAGAGAAGAGAGATAAGATTGAACGTGCGAGAAAAACTCATTCGACGAGATTTTTGCTATTTTCCGGCAACACATGCAGTTTTCGATCTGTCGAGAAGTAGCAACTCAAACTCACGGAAATCTTCGAGTTTTTCACTTCTAAAAGATTCTGTATGCTCGAAATCAACAAAGAAATCGATCTGTGCTATTAAACTCAAGTGAAATTCATTGAAAATTGAGATCGATCTTCACTTTTATCCACAGCTTCGACTAACACCCCAACTGTCGACTGAGAAATTTCCAAAAATCCCAGATTTGCTGTTGTTTCTCGATTCTGAAAACTCTAAGCCAACAAAGAAATTGATCTATGAACTTAAAATAGATCAAACACACTAAAGATTTTGAAGGGTTTGTTATTAGTGGGGCGGTGGATGGAGGAGGTGGTGGTGGTGGTGGGGTTTTCACAGTCGTGGCAGCAAGTGTTGATGGAGTAGAACGAGAGAGTGGTGGAAACGTACGGCTTGCTGGAGAAAGGGATGGTCGGTGGTGTGGTGGTCGATGGTCTGTGGTGTGGTGGTCGAAAATCAGAGGAGAAGAAGGGGTAATCGAGAAGGGGTTGCAGGTTGAAAATCAAGAAATCGAAGAACCAATCGATTTATGTGGAGGTGCAGGCGTGTGGTTTGCAGGTCCGAAAATGGGTGGTGAAGAAGGAGATGTAAATATATATATATATATATATATATATATATATATATATATATAGAAGAAGACGATGTATATATATATATATAATATTATACTGAGTAAACTGCAATTTTTTCCCTGTCGTTTTTGTCTTTAGTGAAAAACAGAAAAATAAAGTAAAAGGACCAAATTCCCCTCATGTGCAAGGCACGTGGGGGGCATTAAACAACTGCAATTAACGGTGTTACTCCTCAGGGACCAAAATCGATCACTTTTGCATACCATAGGGTTTTTCTTGCAATAAAAATTTTCTAGGGACCAAAAGTGAGAAAAACAACATACCACACGGACCAAAAATGCAATTTACTCCTCGATTAGTTATGGATATGGTTCATGTGGTTTTTATTTTTGCATTACTAGGGTCCCTCTCACTAACCCAGTAACCGTGATTCCGTTAATTCAGGGGTATTTGAGTCTTTTCACCATTTCCTCTTATTTTGAGAAATAAATTGAATCTTCATCTTTTTCATTAAGAAGGATGAAGAACATACATAAGGACGAAGAACATATCAGGACAATTATACAATTTAATCAAACTCAAAATCAAAACATAAATCAAACTCAAAATTATAAACACAAATCAAACTAAACCAAACGTAAGTCAACATTATATATACATACACTCACACAAACCCTGGAATTAAAACCCTAAATTGAAATCCATACAGGCAACTCTAAAATCAACTCTATAATCAAAATCCTAAATTGAAATCCCTACATAAACCCTAAAATCAAAACCCTAAATTGAAATCCTTGCAGTCAACCTTGAAATCAAAACCCTAAATAAAAACCCATACAGTAGAAAAGCCTATAATCAACCCCCAAACTGAAATTCCTATAATCAATCTTGAATCGGGTTTAGGGTTTTGAAAACCATATTTGCATCACTCTTTGCTCTTTCGTATACCAGATCTGTATCCCTGCTCCGTCTTGAACGGGGAAGGGGTGGGTTTAGGGTGGTGGTGGCTCTTTAAAGAGTGGAGCAGAGATCGAGGTGGTGATCCTTCTTGAGAAGAGATGGTGCCGACATTCTTGCGTTCTTGAGGAGAGATGAGGCGGTATCTATTTTGAAACTAGATAGTACGATGGTTGAATTTAGATGGAGAAATGGAGGTGGCGTTCGTTCTTAAATCCTTCGCCGTAAAAAGGTTGGCTTCGCCTGAAAACATAGAGTGAGGATTCAAGACAGTCCCCGTCGTCAGATTATTCTTTGAAGGATTAGAAAGTGGATTTAATTATTTGGAGGATGATATTTATTTTGGGATCTGATTTAGTGATTCATTTAAATTTTTGGTTTAATTTACGTCTTTTACTTTAGTTCTGATTTGTGGTTTGATATATGCTTTTGATTTTGAATTTGATTCATGTTTTGGATTTGGGATTTTGGACTAAACTTTTCTGGAAAAGATTTGATGTTCTTTATTGTTCATCTCTTGAGAACATGATGAACAATTCTATCAAAAAGTGAAAAGAGAATGATTTTACATATAAAAGAGAATGACGTTTCTGGTCCTTACGGATTTAGGAAAAGTAAAAAACAAGGGTATTTTGGTCTTTTTATCCTTGAGTTAACTTAGTTAACGAATTCTGTTAGTGAGAGGGACCCTAGTAATGCAAAAATGAAAACCACAGGACCATGTCCATAATTAATCGAGTTTAGGGACGTTAGTCATAATTTTTAAAGACCACAGGGACCAAATCCGTAATTTACTCTATAATTAATGATGTGATCTTCAAAATGAAGAATATGTTGAAGTTTGAAGATAATTCTTTTAGAGATTTTAAACTTTGGTTATCTATTTAGGGAATTTTTAAAAAATCTATTAGAACTCTAAATACACAAATAAATATAAACCAAATACAAAAAATTAACCTTAGTTTTTAAAGTTTTTTCCCGTGATATATACATGTTGATTGACTATTCATGCATATTGTTTCCCCTTTTTCTTTTCATATGTAATTTTCTCCACGCCTCATATTTTTTTTCATTTTGTTTTTTTAGTAACGATAAAATATGAATGTTTTTACATGTCCTCTAATTATTCAATTTACGACAATCCCGTGTATATACATATATATGTTAAAGGACAACGAAAATAGAGAGAACCGAAAAGCTGTGAACATTCATTAATCATAAGCCCTATAAATATGGAAGATTACATAGAGATCACGATAAACATAGAAGCAAGATTTACTCCATACATAACTCTAATACCTTATATTTATCTCTATCTCTATATTTATCTCTATCGCCATATCCTTTAGACGATGACACACTTATCCTACAACACTCCCCCTTGTGCCGAGTCAAATGAGTGGTGGTGCAAAATTGTTGCCTCATTAAAACCTTACGCCAAAATAAAAACCCAGTGGGAAAAAAATAAAAATAGGACGAAGGAAAGAGTACAACGCACCAGTATCTTTGCAATACATAGACTTTTCCTTTTGTCTAATTTTCTCTTAGATTCGTACATTGATCATGAGAGTTAAGAAAGCATGACAGTATATAAATTGTTGAATCACTAAAACCTTACACCAAAGAACAAAACATAATGGAAAAAAATAAAACCAAAGTTGAAGGAAAGAGCACAACATAACAATATTACACGTATAGTAGACTCCTCCTTTTGTCTACTACTCCCCCTGATTCGTGCATTAATCAAAGGAGGTTGAAAACATTTCCATTGTAATACTTTCTACATGTTTCCCAAATATGGTTTTAATTATTGATTTAGTAAACAAACATAACACATTTTCGTATCAAATTCAGTTCACTTGAGTCTTGAGGAGAATTTGTTATTGTTGATTATATAAAAACGTAAGCGGAATATGCTTTGTGTTTATAGCCATTGATATATGTTACTTTCATTTCTTCGATACATGATGCATTATTTCCATACATGCAAGTTGTATAGTGGTTAAACTCAAAATTACAAGCTCCTCTAATATGCGTAATGATAGTCCTTAACCATATACACTCTTGAATAGTCTCATGGAGAGTAATATTCTTGATAATTTATGTAACACCCTAAAAATCAGGGTTAAATTAAACCTCAATTTATAACAAGATTTAAACATAAACCTTCTAAACTTTATTCATAAGTAGAGAATTAACTATGAGGATCATATTTACAAATATCGAATTCTTCAAATAACCTATTAATCTAATCATGTCACTATAATCAGATTAACTAGGTTATCTAAGCAATCCATCAAAAGGCCTCAATATTCATTAACTTCTCCACTAATCCAAAAGCTCTCATCCCACATCCCTTTATTTCCCGGAGCTAGTATCTGGTATGAAAATATAATTTGAAACGATTAGGCTAACGCCTAGTGAGAACATTCGGTTTCAAAATAGTATTCTTAAAATCAATATAAACAAGACATAACAAACCTGGTTTACCTTTTTCTTACCATATGTATCAACATCTTTACGATGACGGGGTTAAACCCGATTCCATGAATATGACCGACA
Source organism: Saussurea involucrata (assembly GCA_033807775.1). Lineage (NCBI taxonomy): Eukaryota > Viridiplantae > Streptophyta > Magnoliopsida > Asterales > Asteraceae > Saussurea > Saussurea involucrata. The sequence goes on from CM066322.1 coordinate 167,278,750, forward strand.
CCAAGTCAGTCATAATATCATGTTCAAGAGCCCACTACGAATCTCCACGGATTCTAGATTAATGCTCGTATCCAAGAAATCACAATTACACATGTCAATTTCTTGGAAAGGAAGTAGAAATTACAATTACACATGTCAATCCCTATTCTTCCTTAGAAATCGGGAATTACGATTAGTCCACGTCTATTCCACGATTTCTCATCAATGTGAAATAGGAATTACGATTAATCCACGCCTATTCCTTATTTCACCTAAACGGGAATTACGATTAGTCCACGCCTATTCCACGTTTATCATACACACTGGAATTACGATTAGTCCACGCCTATTCCATGTAATCATAAAAACTAGTGCCTATGGATCCATTACACTTATTTGTACTCGTGCAGGTTATTGCTTAATATAAATCATTTTCAAATAACGTTAATGAAGTTAAGCAAAAACCATTAATTTCAAGATAACCAATTTTGCTTCGTATCAAAACTCATTCTAGAAACATTCATTATAAAATATACCTTACCATAAATTGAAATACGTTTATAAAAAAGGGTAAGGTAAGAATGAACTCACCTGACAGCAGTAATGTCACTTTTACTTTATTTCTTAAAGCTGTAAGAATTTCCGTCACCAAATTCACAAAGATCTGAAATACCCAAATACACATTGTACTGGTATTAATCTACTGTACATGACCCTTAAAGACTAAGAATCCTAAATAACCAAAATTCTGGACATTTGTCGCAACCCACTAATTGTGATAACACTTGTCGCAACCTACTACTTGCGACACAACACTTATCACAATCCATTGTTGCGATATCTTCCTCTTATCGCAACCCACTCTTGCGACATACTTCTTATCGCAACCAACTGTTGCGATATACAACTTATCGCAACCAACTATTGCGATACAACAATCTTGTCACAACTCAAAGTTGCGACATTCAATCTTATCGCAGCTATCATCTTTATCGCAACCAACTGTTTGCGATATTCATCTTTGTCTCAACTAACTGTAAACGTATTTAAGATAAAAACGATACTTTTAAGCCATATCAATTTCTACAAACTTGCAGATATGCTTAAGAAGATCAACATAAACTACTCATATACCAGATTTTCCATATCTTCCAAAATCATTATAACCAAAAATATAACCCAATAGAAAACTTTATAATCATAAGAGAACTAATTCAAGTGAAGATCATACCTTTGTTTATACCAGCTTGTATCCTCAATTCACTTGCTAAAATCTGATTTCTTCTTCCTTTTCTTCTTCTTCCGGTTCTCTCTCTCTCTTTTGCACCGTAAAACACACACACACACACACACACACACACACACAAATAAGACACCAAAGTGTCAAAACAAGACACCTCACCCCTCTTTTAGATAAAAAGAGGCGGTGGTGTCTAAGTGGTTTCACCACTTGCCCAAAACAATCCCTCAACTTTCATCACTTGGCAATTAACACCCTTTAACTTATAAGTTAAAAATAAAGTTTACCCCTTAACTTATAACTCCGTAAAACAAATAACGTAACTTACTCGGGGATAAACTCTAAAATTAATCTATCAAATAATTATACTCAAATTATTTAATAAACCAGCCATAATACTTTATATAGAAAAATCGAGATGTTACAATTTAAGAAGGTAGATATTAAGGGTTTGCTTAGTTTAGTTCTAAGCAATCAGCATGTTCCATAGGATAATTCCTTAGCTAGTCTGGGAACACTCTTTGCATAGTCAAACATATACCTAACATCAACAAATATATATAAATATATTGTTTGGTGTTTTTCTATAAGGGTTGGTACATTGGCCACTCATATTCTTAGTAGGTATTGAAGTTCCATTATCAATCCAAATTTTGTTTCTATAAGGAAAGTATAAGCCCATATCAATGGTTCTAAAAGATATTTTGATATCATTCCATCTAGCTACCAAGCTCATTGAGAAATAAAATATATGGTCAAGTGTATTGTGCTGAGTACAATAATGCGCCTATTGTACTTAGATATGGAATTCCAGCTCCTAATACCTCTTCGTCCTCATCCTTTAGACGAAATGGATATTTCCTTATATCCAACAGTTTATCCGATCATGGGAGTGCTAGCCGGATGCGCTTTGTCCATATTAAATTGCCTGATCATTTTTTTTGACATATGCACTCGGTGTCCTGGCTCAAGTAGCTTGACAAAACCAAGTTTTCCCACAATCTTTGATCTCAAATTCATATTTCAAGTAGTTTGTGGTTTCTCTTATTTCACCAAGAGTGTCTATTATGTTCATAACATCGACATATAAATCTACTTTGAAAATTTGGAACTTGTTTTCCTAAATAAATATGCAAAGTAACAATTCATCGTTCTTATATCATTTCCCAATCAAGTATTCACTTAGGTGGATATACCAACTTCGCCTAGGTTGCATTAATATATAAAGTGAGTATTCCAGTTTTATTGCAAACACACCTTGTGGTTTACAGTTACTTGATTTATGTAACGTAATGCCATAAAACACTTTTACATATCTTTGAATCTAGATCCCATAGAGATATGTGGTAACTACATCGATGAGCTGCAATTTCCAGTCCTTCGGAAACTACTAGGCTAATTAATTAGCAGAACGTTATAACGTCCATCACGAGAGAGTAAATATTCTCGTGGTCAATCCAGGGCGTTGTGAGAAACCTTGCGCCAAAGGAGAGCCTTATACATAATGACTTAACTATTCTTAATACGCTTTCTGACAAATGATTTATCTATATCCTACAGGATTTACACTTGGTGGGTTAGCACTACCGAACCAAATACCTGTTCATTTGTCAAATAATATAATCCTCCTGGATTGCTTCTATTCATTTAGGCCAATTTGCTCTTGTTGATATTTTTCAACTGAGCATGGTTTGATGTCATCGTGCTCTATCATCTCATGAGCAACAATATAATAAGTGTATGATCAATCCATCGACTCGTATGCACTATCATACTTCATTTGAGATTTCTTTAATCTCTGGAATCACAATTAACTTCGGAGTGTCCTCCAGTGATGATTCATAAGCATAGTTTTAATCAGAGACAATCTCATGAGAGGTTTATGTATTGATGATAAAGAGTTGTGCCTTACTCTTCTCTTCCTTTAGATGAGTATCTACCAAACCAAGTAGCTTCCCCCATTCCCTTTTGGGAGCTACGATCCACCATGTATGATTGCAATTTTCCAACGGCGATGTGCCCTTGTTTGGGAACTCTTGACCTTGCGAGTATATCTGCAACTCGTATATGTGATCTTGTCACCTCATTAAACGTATCAGGTATCGAGTCTGATTCGTTTGACTTCAACTTTACATTGTGAAGTTTTGGGGATCAAAATAAGACAGAGTGGGAACATTCTATGACAGCTCCTGTCGTTCCCTTGGAAAACACTTTTTCCTATCTCCCCCCACAGGAAGACTGTCATCAAAGTGATAAACACACAAATCTAACGGTAAAGAGATCACTCCTCGAGGGTTCCAATTAGCGGATAATTGTTGGAATCCGTATTTAACATATGATCCATCGTCTTTAAGGACCCATTTTGGTGCGTTGTGGGAACGCAATTGGCACATATACTACACAACCAAACATGCATACATGTAATATATCATGCTTATATCCAGTTACCAACTGGTATGCATGAGACTGGTTGGCTAGTAGTGGGGTCTAAAAACGAATAAGTAAAGTTGCATGTAATATTGCATAACCCCATGCAGATGTGGGCACATTTCTTGCGTATAACCAATGCCCTAACTAACATCTATATTCTTTTGATGACAATTTCTAGGAGACCTTTTTATATATACACATGGGGTATAGGAAACTCTACATTGATCCCAATACAAATGCAATAATCATCAAATCCTTATGATGTAAATTCTCCAACATTCTAAATCATGTAGACTTGATGAGAAAATTAGGGTGGTGAATCCTTAAACGTATAAGTAGTGCTAGGAGTGCAACATTTCATGTGAACAATAATACGACACGTGTTCATCGTGTCAAAACTAGAGCCATAAATAACTTTAATAGCCCACATTGTGGATGTTTATGTCCATAAATATCACCTTTTATTCGTTGTAACTTGTAAGAATGAAATATTTTTATATTATGTCCTTAGCTTATGATAGTCTCATTCCTGTTTTGGCTAAGGATCAGGGTATACAAATTTTATGGCATTGGAGAGGGCATATTATGATGGTGGTGTTGCTTCTTGTGCAGTAGAAGTCAACAGTTGCAATTTGGTTGATTCCTTCGTTTTGTCTCTCATACAAAAAAGAATGTGTCTGTGTGTATTTTAATTTGTAATGCATGGATCATTATGTCATGATCATGGTGTCCCACGTGGTCATACCGAAACATATATGTGTCATTGTCCCAAAGTTCTTTATTGTCAACAAAATATGATTTAATGACATAAATAATCCATTAATTTGATACATTAATTTCTTTAATATATGTTGCTTTCATATCATTTAGAGTTGATATAAATATCCATTTCCATTCATAATATGGTTTTCCATTTCAAACAAATATTTTAACAATGTTTGATGCATATAGTGCTCTAGTGACCGATCTTGTATCATTAAGACAAAAGTCACTGTGCATCGTCTAAGTGTTTGGTTGGAGGAATTAAAAATAATTAATTCAATGAATAATAATCTATTTCTTAGGATTGTATGAGATGTCACAAAAACAGTCAAGTTCTCCTTAATACATTCCTACACGGAACGAAGAACATTGAGAGTTTTTTTATTTGTTTAGATGGATTTCTTTACGTCTATAATGGTTAGAATTTCAGGTGTATATATGCAAATACAATTAATTTGATACTTCAAATAAAATTTCAAATAATCTAATAATCAACCAACATAAAAAAATGATATAGTTCATAAGAAAAGGTTTAAATAACTAGTATACAATAACACCACATATGTATCAATGTTTATTTTTAACGGTCCATTATCACCTAGGGCAATAGTTATATATTTGCTCTATGAAGCATAGACATCACATGGGGTGAAATTGTTTTTAGCTCACAATAATTTGGAGTTGTTTCCACCTCTAACGTTTTCATAACTGATTTCGGGAATTTTCTTTTATATCTGGTGTTGTTATTTGAAAGAACCTTGTTATTTTTCTCAACCACATGCAACAAGTTGATGAGTTTTTCTAAAGGTTACATATCAACTAATATTGGTTCATTAATATTTATGAAATGTGGAAATCATGTCATTTCTGTGAGTTCCTTGCCACGAAAATTGAGAAGAGTTTTGAGACACAACATTTCTTTATTGAAATCAATCACCTTCTTGTAATCGAATGAGTTTCGTTCCACTGTATGATTATTTTAGGAAGTACATGGTAATGAAAAATCCCGACTTTCCATTCCATGGTTTTCTGCGGTTCTTTGGGATTGCAGTTAATGATATTCCAAATAAAGGTTGTGACTGATGTGTCATCTCAAAAATTTCAAGGCATTTAATTGTAGCTTAACAATTGATTTTTAATAGGGTTAATAGGTTTTGATGTTTTTTTTACATATTTGTTTGTGTTCATCCAAACCTATCTTATGATACTCAAGTTCTTCCGAGTCAAGGATGTCGTAGACAATGTAGAATATATGATTTTCTAAATATGTGATTCTTCTGAGTCAAAAGAACCACTCAATCAATTGAAATTTTAGGTACAAGGACAATTACATAGATTTCTTAAGTCCTACAAATAGAAACCGTAATTTTTAAACGACATTGACTAAAATTGTAATTTTTAACAAACCACAAGGACGAATGATGTAATTTACATTAAATATAATGGCATATTTGAAATTAATAATGATAAAACGGGTTCCATGTGATGAGTGACACGCAATCCCTAAAAAGGGCATCATCGACCCCTTTCCCTAACCTTATCTGTCTCCCTCCATGGACCCGAATACAGATCTACCGCCGATGACCTCCGATCACGTCGCCGACCAAACCCTGTCGTCTCCGCCGTCTAATCATGCGCATCCACCGTACGCCGAGGTAACAACTCTCGCTTCAAGATACCATTGTCTAATTTTGCTGAAACAGTTTCATAATTGTTTAAATTAGGTCAATGAATTTATTTCTGTTTCTATTAGATGATTACAGCTGCAATTACTGGTCTAAAGGATAAAGATGGGTCGAGTAGACAAGCTATTTCGAAATACATAGAGAAAGAGTACCCTAATTTACCACCGACTCACTCGACATTGTTGACTCACCACCTGAAACGTTTGAAAAACCAGGGTCAACTCATGATGGTCAAACACTCTTACATGTTACCTCCTAGATCTGCTCCTTTTCAAACTCCTACATCCCCTGGTTACCTTCCTACCCTTGATTTCAATGGTCCTAATGTTTCTGATACTGCTACTGCTGAGAATCCTCTTAATTTGTCAAAAAGAAAGCCGGGTCGTCCTCCCAAATTGAGACCTGATGCTGGGTTCGTGGTACAAGAGCCGATGCCAATTGCAAATGTCTCACCTTATCAGCCCCAGTTTCAATACAATGTGGGTGTTGGTCAGGATTTCCAAACTCAAACACATCTGGGTGCTACTGGTCAAGATCTTCACATTCAGTATGGTTCTGGTTCAGAATTCCAAGGGAATTCTGGAGGGGGTGCTGAGCCTCTTTTTGCTTCACTAGGATTGGGTGATGATAGTGTTGCGGATCCATCACTTCCACCACCAACGGAGAACACATCGGTGGTGGCGAAAAGGGGCCGTGGTCGTCCACCAAAGGTTGCTGGCGCTAGTGGGTTTGATGTGGCTGGTTCTGGCGGTGGTGGTGATGGTTCTGGTGATGGTGGTGAAATTCAGACAGGGTCTGGGCGTCCAGTAAGGAAGCCTAAGATGATGTCAGTTTTGATGGGTACAAATGGTGGTAGGGTGAAGAAGGGTCGTGGTAGACCTAAGAGAATCGGAATTGGACCTGTGACTGTGCCTTTATCTGGAAATGTGCTGAGGCCAAGAGGAAGGCCAAAGAGGGCTGTAGGCAGACCAAGTCTGAGAACTGCACCAAATGTTGCTGTCAATGGTGGTGTTAGCGAGAGTGGATTGGCTTCAAGAAGGTCTGGTCGGCCTTCCATAAGTGGTGGTGCCAATAATATTGCAAAACTGACTGGAAAACCTGTGGGCCGGCCCAGCAAGGTAATTAATTTTCATTTCTATCTTGCTGTTTTTTTATTCTCTCTTTAAATTTTAATCGTTTGATCATTCAGTGGATTTGTCATAGGCTTGGTTAAAATTATCTGTGTATTCTTTGTAAGACTGAGAAACTAGCATGGGACCTTTTTAATGTCAAGTAGCAGTGTAAGGTTCATCAAGAACACACTTAAAGAATACTTCCTTTACTAGAATGAGAATGAAGCTATGAGAAGCATGAAAGATGGGTAATTTATTGACAATTGTTTTTTTTTGGTAAAGGGCTAATTTATTGAAAGTCAAAATGGCTTTGATATTATATTTTGGTAATGCTATTCTTATGGCCGACCAGGAGCGAAGGAGCTAAGACATATTCTTGGTTTCTTAAGATCATGAGTAGGATGCCCCCCTTTTTTGGGCGTTGAGGAGTTAACCTTGTGAAGCATGTTAGGATCGAGTGTGGCATTAGCGGTGGACTACTCAATTTGGCTGGTTGGGTACCTCGCATTGTCTTATTGGTTAATTTGGTTGACCATATTGGTGGACTCTTGTGTTTTGATTTGCTTTGTTCTGCCGATATAGCCTATGCTACTTATAGTTGCTTGACAGCGTTAAAAAATTTAATTGCAGATATTGAAACCATAATAGGCTTTAATAGTGTAATCATTATCCTTAAGGAATTACTGCCCCACTAGATTGCTACCGGTATTTAAAGGCAATATTCCTCTAGGGTGACATAGCATAAATAGTTCTGGAATATCCCTCAAAAAGACTTCAGGGATTTGTTTTAAGAAATTGAAGAGAAGAGAAAAAATTGATCTACAAGTGATTGGAGACATACAGGTAATGATTGGTTAATTTAATTTGACCAATTTCCAACTCAGATAGCTTTTATTGCTTATATGTCCTTGATGATGTTAGAAAATTCAAGTGCAAATTCAGAAACAAAACCAAACTGGCTTTGATTGTGTAGTCATTAATTATCCTTAAGGAATTACCCCAACCAGGATGTTGGAATTGGATGGCAGTAATCCTCTAGGATTTATGTTACACGATTTGGTGTTGCCTTAGGCAGAAATAATTAATTTAGGTTTGTTTGAAATAACAAAATGCTGTTGTTTTCAGTAGAAGTAAAGCAGTTGCCTTTGGAGTTGGATTTGCTGGGTGACTTTGGGGCTGTTTGGCAGTTGCTGGATGGTTTGGTGCAAGATGATTAAGTGGTCAGAATGATTAAGATGCTCTTATGATATATTGCAAAATGAAATATGGTTGATTGGTAATTGTTCATAATGAAATTAGGTCGTTGAATGGTTAAGGGAGACCCACGATACAAATTCATTCAGAGGGTTTTAGAACTATAAAGCACAAACATTTTTTTAAACAAGATTCATCTCTTAGTGATTCAGAGGTTGCCTCTTAATGGAACTATTAAGAGGTAAACAAACAACCCATTTGCTTGGATACTAGTGTATGGCAATCGGTTTTGTTTCTCCGTGTTCATGATATGTTTCGTTACTTGCTGCTAATGCAAAATGGACTTGCTAGTTGTTTTACACTTGTGATTTTGGTTTAATCTGAATTTAAAATGGTATAAACCTTGAGTAGGGATGGAAATAGCGTTGGGAATGGACGGCGAATGCATCGCCTACTCCGCTTCCTGTTTATTTCTTTGTCCCCGATTCCACCCCGCCTAAACCTCGAAGGGCTCGGGGAGAAGAAATCCGCACCCGGTATGGGAACCGTGTATTAAAAATTATTAATAATGCATTTTAAATGAAAATCAAAAAGAGTTCTTAATAGACAACAAATTTCAAATAACAAAATCAACCACATAACTCATGATAAACTTAAAATTACAGAATTCTTGAACAAAATATTAGAACTTCAAGATTCAAGCCTCTCAAAAAATTAGAACTTCAAGATTCAATAAATTGGAACTTTTAAATATATATATATATGTATATATATCCTTCAACACTACGAATAATGTTTCTTTGAAACTGCTTGGCAACACGAGTAGATATGTATGCCTCTCGAGTTGTCCTCGGCCCCATAAGCCACCTTATTTGATCCGCCACAACCATCACTTACCGGATATTGTTCGGATGCATAATTGTTTGAACCATCTTGCATCCCTCGAGATCTACCATGATTTTGCTTGCCAAATGTAAGCCCTCAATTCATTTGAAATCTCATCATCGCTATAAAATGCATCGATATCTTTCAAGTTGTCCTCATCCGAGCTCAATTGCTCCCTTATTCTTTGCAAAGCCCAATCAAATTTAAAGTTTGGTAAACCGCCAATTTCCTTGGTTCTTTTTGCTAGACTCAAAGGACTGTCTTATTGGATTTAGTAACTACATCTGAACTAACATCCACAGAACTAGGACAAGAGGTGCTCTTGTAAGGTTCACAAAGTTGACTTAAAACAACCGCAAATTGAGTAAACTGAGTAGCATAGGAGTTGGAACTCTGAATAAGAGTAGAACCCATGGATAATGTTGAAATGGGTCCAACACTATGCTCACTTTCATGTTGTTGAAAATATCCTCTATGGAATTTAATTTCCAAATATACACTATGGATCTTAAGAAAATTCCCAGGTGAACAACTCCCAACTGAGCCGCGGCTGAGTAACCCATCCAATTTTATAAGTTTTGTTCCCAAAACATGTTCCAAAATACCCTATATGGAGTTTAAGAAAACCCCCATTTTCTATATTTTTCTCCTCAAAATACTCAACTTCTTGATTTTTCTCTTTTATAAAACCGTCTATCCCTTGATTTCTTCTTCACTTCAGACTTATTTTCTCAATTTCTTTAACTTGAAGACATGTATCAAACCTTGAGGTGCTACTAACTTTTTCCAACGAGCGGTTGCATGACATGTGGTGTTGGTGGCAGTGGTGGCTGCAGTATTCGAAGATCGCCTCCTAACCAAATAATCAATAAGCCCCATATGTTGTTAAGGGTACGTTTGGTACACCGGATAGGGCATAATAGAACAGGGATCATTCAGGACTTTTATGTGGAACAAGGTGGAGGGGGCGAGTCGTAGTGGTTTGAGGCCTGGTGGAGAGTGGAAAATTGGCGGCCAATTTATTTTCGATTAATTAGGCCAACCCGGAGGCATGGTGGATCGAGTGAGGGTGGTAGAGCAGAAGTTCGTGTGGCCATAGATAAAACAATTGAGGAGGGTTTCTTGTGAAAGACCAACCACACAATTGCTAATCCGTTCGAATTCCACATGCCACATGGTACATGGAAACGACGAACCCTTTTTGTCGGAACTTGAACAATGTGGTTTGGTGGGTTTTGGAGGAAGAGGGACCGAAGCGTAGCTTGAGCGCATGAGTAGAAGCATCCCAATTATCGAGGAGGCGATTGTTATGCAAGTACTTGTACCAACTCAAAGTATCATCTTTGAGGCTCTGAGATAGAACACAGAAAGCCTCGTGCGTTGGGCGGCTTTAATGTCATAGAAACAAAAGTATTGGTTGGCTTGAAAAGCCAATTGAACGGGTTTGTTTCGTCAAAAAAAATGTAAGTTAATTTTTTGGTGTCTTGAATCGAATGTTGTCGGGCTTGGGCGGTGTGAAATCGATGTAATCGTTGGGTTGGAGGATTATGGGTGGTTAGGGTCAGGTCCGGTACGGATTCGAGGTTGGGTTGCCGATCGAGTTTGGTGATCGAGGTCATGAGGTTGGCTGATGTGGCGGTTCGAGTTAACATTTGGTTGGTTAAGTTCTCGAGTCGGGTGTTTTAGGTGGCCATTTGGGTGGGGTGTGTGGAGAAAATGGTGAGAAGTTGGCGAGACCATAGGCCTTGGACTCTTCCAATGGTGGAGAGTCACGAGAGGCATGGGGGACTCCTAAGAAATATAGATGTACATGTACTAACAAAGAAAATATTATTGATCTATTCATAACATATATATATGTATATGTAGAGGGATATTCTTTTGAAAACCATCATTTTCGTGTAAACCGTCGATTTCATAAGTTTTTTTGATGAAATTGTTTCATATTATTAATTTCTTGATGAAATTGTTTTATATATTTGTGTTTTTTATGTGAAAACAAAAATATATGAAACAGTTTCATAAGAATGAAAAAAATACATGAAACTACAAATATATGAGAACAATTTCATCAAGAAATGAATGATATGAATCAATGTCATCAAAATAAACAATTGCATAAAAAAAATTTCATCAAAAAAACCTATGAAATCGACGGTTTACACGTAAACGATGGTTTACAAAAGAAGGGGCCTCTGTATATGTATATTTAATATGTTCACAACTCATAAAGAAAAAATATTAAATATCAGCAAAGAGCGAGTGAAGTGACTGTGACCCTCATACGTAGTACAAACTATATATAAAAGAAATGTATCCGGTAGATACATATACATAATACTTCTGTGAACCGAAGATAATCGAAGAAGAAATTGCAAAGAAAATGGGAGAAAACTAGAACTTGCGAAAGACAATAAACGAGTAGCAGAGAACCGGAGAAGAACAAGGTTTTCAAAAAAGAAATAGAGAAGGTTTTAGTCATTTTTATAAATAATTTCGCCTCGGTATAGGGGCATACGCCTCTCTACCGCCTCATGCCTCACCGCCTCAGACGTACGCCTCGTCTCGGGATTGAGAGGTGCCGCCTTAGGTGCGATTTTTGACTGTCTCGTCTCGAGGCGTATGCTCTACACGTTTTTTAAAACCATGATATCCATATAAGTCCTCAATATTGGGCTACTATACTAATAACTTTCCAACATAGTTTTAAGTTGATCCAGAGGTTGTTGAGTTGGTTTGCTGCTTTGAGCATCGTGCACTACAGTTTTTTCGTTTTCAATTCTGAGATGGCAAGTATTCTAAAGAGAAGATATGCAGTTGAGTGGGTGGTGGTTTTTAAAAGATGCCGTTGGAGGACGAGGGTTGTTATTTGCATAGTTGTAACTTATGACACTCTATGAATTAATGGTTGTTTTCATCAGTAAGAGCTAAGTCACTTCCTAGCAGGATAGCACTGTTGCCATCCTATTTCGTTAGGTCTCTCTCTGATCTTCTCTGTTGCCTCAATTTTCTCCTGCTTACATCTGAAATGAAGTGTGGCTACAATCTGTCATCCATCGACCTTCGTCACTTGATCCAAGCAGATCAACGCTAACCCTAACCCTAACCCTAACCCTAAACTCTTCTGACCCCTGCCATTCTATGGTACATGCTTTAGAGATTAACAGATATTGCTAAGCAGATGGTAGAGTTGAAAAACTGTCCTATTTGTTTTCCAGATTAGTAGAACCATCATTGCCTGTATTCTTCCACTGCGGCTATGTTTGGCAAACTAGCTGTTGGCTAATAAGCTAGCTTTTAAATGGTCATGTTTGGTAAAAACTAGCTGATAAGCTACATGACAATGATAAATGACTTAAAAGGACACATTGAAAACTAACTGGAAAAATAGGAGCATAATTGGAAATATACAAGGGGCACAATTAGAAAATAGCCCCTGAGCGTATTGAAATGCTACTTGAAGCAAGTATTAAAAATGCTAGCTTATAAACTAGTTTATGACCAACCAAATGGGGCTTTTTCAATAAGCTAGCTTATGGTTGCCAAACATGGTTTGTGCCATACATATGAATCTGCATTTATAAGGTTTCCCGGATTTCTTTTTCTGCTTATATGTACGATTGATTTCGCTAGTAAATATATATCTTTTTATGAAGAGGCAAATCACATGGATCCAAATACTTCTTTTTGCTGAATACTTTACATCTCTTGATTAACAAAGGCTTGTATTCCATGTGCTTTTCGGACTGCAGGGTGGACCTGGAAATGCAGTGCTAGTGACTGATCCACGACAGCTTGTAGTTTATCAAGAATTGAAGACCAAATACGAGCTTCTTGTAAGTAGAAAACATTTTATTTTTCAACTGTATTAGTTTATTACGGATGTAATTCTCGAATTTGGTGATAAAAGAAAATAAAATAAATGGAAGGAAAAGAAAGGAAAGGAAAAGAAAGAAAATAACTTTTTATGTTCTTGAACAGGAGAGAAAGGAAAGGAAAGGAAATGTCATATTTACAAATATACCCCTTGAAGAATATATCCTTTAAAATGAAACGTTGGATAGTTTTGTAAATTAAATAATCTTTTTAAAAAAATTATTAGGGGCTTTTACTATTTTTCTGTACTGACCCTGATACCAAATTGTTTGCAGCAATCAAAAGTGAAGCAAGTGGCGAGTGTGGTGAAGCCGTGCATAGATCCCGACTACGGAGATGCTGCATTAGGGGCGTTACAAGAACTGGAAGCATTGGCTGGAGCAGACTCGAATGCACCGTTACATCAAACCCAGGAACAAGCAGCGTTTCACTGAAATTAGGAGACTTGGGAAAACTGCAGGTAGATGTTTGCATGATGATTTGGATAAAAACTTGGGTAAGTGAAGGCGATCTCTAAAAGGGTTCGATGTATCATTGAATACTCTCCCCATGAACCATTGCTTTTGGTATTATGTATAAATTTAGTAGTTATGCTAACTAACACACACTCCTTGGATGGTTTCTATTATCCCCACCCTTTCATCTTTGTACTTCAGTTGGTATTTGTAGGATTTGCTACCTGTAATGTTTCATTTCTGTTTTATGACTTAGTTTTTATGTTGCTCTTTGGCCTAAGATATCAGTAGCTGCTGTATAAATGTAGCCATGGCTTCAAATGGCTCATGGAATGTATAAATGATGTCATTTTGAGAGAGGGCATGTGTGATTCTAGGCTCAAATAAGTTCTACTGAAGGTGCGACATTAGACCGGGACAAGAAAGAACTGAGTGGGACAAAAGTGTATTTTTTTGTTCCACCGACTAAGGGGATGTGTAGTTGGTTTTTAATCAAGTCATGTATGGATAAAGTTGGTTGTGCGGATTAATTTGTCTGTATAGCTTGGGAAAGTTTTTGCTTGGGAGTGTTTTTTCATAGATGAAAGGAGCGTGTTTTTTAATTGGGAGGGACAGATTTGGAAAACCTAGGCTTTCTGCATAAAGCTCCCCCATAGAAGCTTACTAAATAAGTCACTTCATATATCATTAAGCCATTACCAGGCCGACCGAATAAGCCGAGTTCCATTAAACTCATTAAGTTGCTAACAAGTACCTATGGCTAATTAAAACCTTGAACTTCTCAATTTTTTCACCAACCTAACTTCATTCTCTCTCGTCTGGTCGTGTCTGCATACCAAATGCACCCTAGAAACTATTCCCATGTTCTATTTCCATAGCTTTAGCTTAGTGGGTAAAAAGATGGGTATTATTGCACGATGAATGAGAGATGGGGTGAAATACCATATACGTGTCTTTGGGACACGATTTATATCTTCCATTATGGTCGTGAGACTGGTATGGAGACGATTTAGAAGGTGGTGTCATCACCTCGATGGTTCTAATGTGTTCTCAAAGCTAGGGCATCCAATAAAAGACAATGGAGATATATAGCTAAAGCTAACTAACGTATCGTCATCCGACATGTGTCAGAGCGATGAAGTTCATTCGATTATCAAGCCTTGCTAAATAGAATAAACATGTGCTTGTGTGAGTTCTTTTTCACGACCTTGAGTTCAACATATACAAGCACGCATGAATGTTTTATACGAACATGGTTTTTCGGTTAAACATCTGCGAGTATGTATATAACCGCAAGTTTGTATATATGATAAGGTGTTGTGACGGACGAAATATAGTGGCCGGTAATGATTGATTACAAGAGAGGGATTGTGTGAGAACAAGAGTTATGATGAGAAGTAGAACACTTCTGAGTCTTTGGATGAGTTGACTTTTTAATCTTGATTTTTTTCAACTACTTTCATCTATATTTTTATTTTCAAATTCATCTTCACTTTTAAGTCATTTTTACGAACTTTTACATACATTTAATCACTTTTACATGCATGAATTAATTAAACTTTCCATCGTGGTGATAAAAATAGATAAATAAATGTTAAAAAAAATAAGTTTATATGGAATAAATTTTAATGCACAATCTTTGTAATTGTAATTGTTATTACTCAAATAATGTGATAGCATTTCATTCAACTAGTAGAGAACTATATACCATATATATACAAGCAAACACTCTAGATAAGGAAAGCATACTAAGAAAGTAAAGTCCTAATTTACTATATCTAACACTCCTTCTCAAGTTGGAGCAAATATGTTAATCATGCCCAACTTGTTACAAATAAAATCTATCTGTGTTTTCCGCAATGGCTTCGTGAGAATGTCTGCAAGCTGATGCTCGGTCCTGATGTGTACTGGTTGGATCGATGGAGGGTCTGTCCGTGTTCCCACAACACGGTCTCTAATGAGATGGCAATCAACTTCAATGTGCTTAGTCCTCTCATGGAATACTTGATTCTTGGCTATATGAATAGCTGACTGGTTATCACAATACAGTCTCATCAAGTCGTCGGTAATTACTCCAAGCTCTCTTAGGAGTCTCCTTACCCACGTCATTTCGCATGACACATCTGGCATGGCTCTATATTCTGATTCAGCACTTGATCGGGAGACGGTATGTTGTTTCTTGCTTTTCCAAGAAACTAGATTTCCTCCAACAAAAACACAGTACCCCGTGGTTGATCTCCTGGAAACGGGACAACCAGCCCAATCTGCATCCGAGAAACCAGATATTCTGCCATCTCCTTCTTCAGTGAAAGCACCCACTCGACAATGACCCTGATCTGAATAGAGTATCCCTAAGCCTGGTGTGGCCTTAAGATACCTCAAAACACGAAGTGCTGCATCCCAATGACCCGTATAAGGAACAGACATGAACTGGCTCAAGACACTAACCGGGAATGATATATCTGGTCGAGTAACTGTCAAATAGTTTAACTTTCCAACCAGTCTTCTGTATCTCTCTGGATCCTTCATTGGATTTCCATCATCCGGAAGAAGCTTTCCTGTAGCGAGCATCGGACTGTCCACAGGTTTACATCCTAGTAAACCACACTCAGTAAGCATATCAAGAACATATTTCCTTTGAGACAGAAGAATCCCTTGTGGAGATCGAGATACTTCTATCCCAAGGAAATAACGAAGTCGTCCAAGATCAGTAACTTGAAACCGAGTCTGTAAGAATTCTTTTAGCTCAGAAATTCCGGTGCTATCATCTCCGGTAATAATAATGTCATCTACATAGACCACCAATATGATCCGTCGATAGTCACGGTGTCTATAAAACACAGAATAATCCTGGGAACTGCGGGTCATACCAAACTCTTGGAGAACATCTGAAAAACGTCCAAACCATGCTCTAGGAGACTGTTTGAGACCATATAACGAACGTCGCAATCGACATACTTTGGTGACCTCCTCCTCAATAACAAACCCAGGTGGTTGTTCCATGTACACCTCCTCCTCAAGAATGCCATTAAGAAAGGCGTTCTTGACATCCAACTGATGAAGCGGCCAATGATTAATGGCAGCCAAAGCAATACAAATGCGAACTGATGGCATTTTAGCTACCGGGGAAAACGTCTCGTCATAGTCAATCCCATGTGCTTGAGAATAACCCTTTGCAACTAATCGGGCTTTCAAGCGATGTAGTGAACCATCAGGATGAACTTTCACTGTGAAAACCCATTTACAACCCACTTTCCGCTTTCCACAAGGAAGTTCTTCCAAATCCCAAGTATGATTCTTCTTTAGAGCATCCATCTCTTCCTGCATTGCCTTAAACCATCCCGGATGATTAAGAGCCTCGGTCACATTTCTAGGAACAATATGACTATCAATGGCGGTGGTGTAGGCACACGACTCTGAAGAAAGATGAGTATAGGCAAGATAATCCTGAATAGGATATCGGGTACAAGTTCGTATGCCTTTTTGGAAGGCAATTGGAATATCGGGGAGATGGGCACCAGGTGGGTCATAAGGCTCAATATGTGGTGGTAGGGGCGTATCAGGAACGAGGTCGGGGACAATGTCAGTAGGCGATGATATGTGTGTACCGGGTGATGGAATAGGAGACGTACTAGAATCATTATGCACCGGTAGGCTGTAACGTCCCAAAAATTACAAGCAAATTTAAATTTTTTGAAATAAACATTTCATTTATAATAACTCATTAATGATCCCAACGTTTCGTTTGCAAACACATAATTAATATCTTTATAATAAAAACCAGCGGAATAAACGTTTAAATATTAAACCATAAAACAACCAGCTCCCCTCGCTCGCCAGTGTGTACTTGTCACGCCTTGGAGCCGCTCGGACCTGAAACCACAGTTTATTGGGAAAGGGTAAGCACGAAGCTTAGTGAATTCCAACACATGCGCAGATAGGAATTATATACACATCACCCCTATCCGCACATAAGCAACAACATCACAGTTACATAAAACGAGTAAACATCTACAAGTAATTATGTATCCAACACCTCGGTCCCACCGAATTGTAATGTAACACACTCGTCACACCGAGTTCCCACAACGTTCCATTCCACTTCCTCGTTCCCACCGAATTGTAATGTAGCACACTCGTCACACCGAGTTCCCACAACGTTTCTTTCCACTTCCTCGGTCCCACCGAATTGTAATGTAACACACTCGTCACACCGAGTTCCCACAACGTTTCTTTCCACTTCCTCGGTCTCACCGAATTGTAATGTAAAACATTTATACTAAGCATTCAAACCAATCAAATATTACACACCACAAACAACTAGTTCACACCACAAAGACAGTAGTACATACAAACTATTATGACATGCATACAACCCCTAACTACACAGTGAGAGAACTCACCTCGAATGCGCGCCCAGCTTAATAACGCAATTCAAGCTTCACAATTACGGTCACTTCCCAGCACCTAAACGCATGTTAAAACGTGTCAATACGAGACCCGGACCCTATGACACGACACACGCTTAAACCGTCACTAAAACTAAATTCCGTTCACCCAAAACAGGTCTGTTCGGGACCTGTTTCGACCCCTTTAAACCCAGAAAATTCCCAATATTAATTCATGACTGAGTTAGGGTTCCAAGGACATATTATACGCCTCCTAACGATTTTTCTACAATTAATTACGGATTTTATAAGATCAGCCCGCAGAACAGCGAAAAACAGCACTTATCAGTATAAAACGACGATTTGGCCTAAGTTACGTTCCGAACTGGATTTTGCACAAAACACAGAAAAGTTTATAGACTCAAAAAGGGAACTTTTGGCACCGAAATCACCCCAATCCAAGTTACGAGGAGAAAGGTACAGCTTACGCAAAACAGTGACAGAACTGCAGTTTCTTTTACATAAAATGACGATTCACAGAACTTACGACCACTTTTTCGCCCAGCTAGAGGCCGAACCAGTTTTCCGCTAAAACACGGAAAACGTGCCCGACTCCGAGCTTGAACCGTGGGCGCCAATTTCGGCTCAAACGGAGTTACGACGGACAAGTTATGATCACGCAAAAACTGGACAGCACACTTTAATTTTCATAAAATAACGATTTTATAAACGGTAACGTGATTAAGGTTTCGGGTTAGGGTTTAGCTATTACGGGTTAACGAAAACTGAACAACACCTGGCACCACCCACTGCCATCTCCGGCAGCGGTGGTCGCCGGCGGCGGCGACGACAAAGAATGAAAAGAATGGAAGAACGGAACCTTACCTTGGCGATGACAACGAGACCACGACGACAACTCGACCCCTTCCGATCGTCTCTCTCTCTCTGCTGATCTCTCCCTCTCGCTGATCTCTCTCTCTCGGCTTCACTCTTTCGGCCGGCGACGACAAAGGTTCTCCCTTTCCTCGTGCTATCTCTCTCTCGCTGAAACTCTATCTCGATCGCCGGCAAGAAAAACGGCGATGGTGCTGGTGGTTTCCGGCAGCAGCGAAGAACAAACAAGGAGAGGGTGTGACACAATGGGGTTCACGGCGAAGAAGGAAATAAAGAAAAACAAAACACTAGGGTTCTCTCCCTTTTCTTTTGTGGCAACGAGAAACGAACGAGAGGTGGGTCGGTTCCATTATGGGCCGACCCCCATGCATCCCAAGTTTCCGAATTGACCCAGATAGTCCCTGCCCTTTTCCACCCTTCGATAAATGCCCAAAAAAATTAACTATAATACACACGTGGTCCCTCCGACAAACCCCGTTAATGTCAAAACGATGCGAGAGAGATAACTACTAATAAAGGAACATACAATTAAATAATTAAAAAGCTAAAGTAAAATCATACTGGGACACGGGCTTTACAACTCTCCCCACTTGGATTAGACTTCGTCCCCGAAGTCTACGTCCGCAAACAGCTCTTAATAATTCTCTCGCATACTTCCTTACTAACAACACTCCCAACCTTAGGTGATCCATACATCCCGAGTCAAATCTCCAGCTCTAACCATTCTAAAGCTGCTCACAGAATACCCTACAGGATACTCGACTACGATCATTCCTACCCTTAACTGTCGATTAACTTCCACAAATTCTAAAAGACTCCAAAGATTTTCACTAAATTATATCAACAAAACATCGACCCCCTGCCGAACATTGGTTCAACCGATTACAATAACAAACATCGGCCACCCGCCGAACATCGGTCCAACCGATTACAATAACAAACATCGGCCACCCGCCGAACATCGGTCCCACCGATTACAATAACAAACATAAGCGTGGTATTATCCTAGACACTAACACAAATAGATATCCCCTACAATCAAGTCAGTTAACATACACGTAGGTCATTCCCTTAACCGATACTACCCGGCCTACATTACCAACACGCGTGGAATACCCAACCTCCTACCGTCGACGTATCCCCCACACACGCTTTACAAAGATAAAATTATCTGAACCGAGGATACACCCCGACGCCTACCTCTCAGGTAACGCCTCAGGGCCCCGCACATCGGAATTACCTCTCAAGTAAGTGCCCACAACTATATCCTCCTAGCACCTACTAGAAAGCCTGGGCTATAACACCCGAACATCGGGGCCTCACCCCGAGATACCCAACCGACCACTACCAGCGACTGACTAACGTGCCTAAGGATCCAAAGCAAAACAGCCTTCCCACAAGTGCCTATCCCGGATTGTCTCCTTCACCCAAACGTGTAAACACTCAATGTGCAAAGAATGCCAAACGGTGCGACAAAAACAACTCATCAACTAGACTCCACATCGAGCCATTAAAACCGGGCAATTGGCCCATGACTAACTCCAAGTCAAAACCGAGCAAAATGCTCCACGCTTGCTAGACCCATAGGTCGGAAAATGCGTTTAAACAAAGTTTAAGCAAACAATACTCTGAAATCAACCTGGGTCCCAGACTCAACACGGGTTACACAAGAAGTTTTCCAAAAGGACTCACACCCTTAAAATTCTCGAAAGGACACATAACACTTAAAAGCACATTTCCCCAAATGGTTTACTAAATCATTTACAAAATATTTTCAACATCAGGATTTTCATCTCAAAAGATCGTATGTAATAAAACTACTATTACCTGATCGATAGTTACGCAAAACTGGACACGCTCGTCCCACATAGAAAAATCATGTTGAAAATCGTTCCATTGCAGTTCAGTTTTCTCACACAAAAGCAAGCGTAATAATTAATTTCTTTAAAATGAACCGCCTCGATTCCAGTATGGATTGACTCATGACGTGCACTTAAAGTAACCGCTTGACCTTAAACAGGGTGCGACAAAGGTGTGCACATAATTCAAAATAAGTTTCCCGACATTTGATTCAAAAATTCTTCTTTTTAATCATAAAAATGACGTGGCACAGGGTTCGCCACAAATTTTTCGCACGTCAGCTAATCACACAAAACGATGACACGGTTTACAAATATATTTTTGTTAAAACACAACTGTCTCGTGTAAGTTTCAAACTTGAAGACAGAAACCAGTCCGCTTCTATTAATTGGAAATATCGACTAAAACCTCATAAAATCTCAAACTGGGGGCAGGCATGCAAGCTTGTAACACTTCCTCAAGTTTCGTACTTGGGACGTATAACGTCAAAACATTATAGTTTAAAAATGTATTTATCGAAAATGCTCAAAATACTCGTTTCCTCCAAAGCAAAAGTTTTTAATTTCCCAAAAAATGATCGGTAATTCTAAATTAACCGAATGTAAAAAATCTACGCATTTATATTTCCAAAATATAACGCATTGTAATCGTATGCATGATGTTCACAACATTAAAACACTCCTTGGATCAAATGGTCTTTCATTTCGACAAAAAGGAACTAAAACATTTTCATGCACGACTCGTTCATCAAAATGTCGAGAACAAAGGTTACCCCAGTATGCATACCCCTAAGTCGATAAATCGCATTTTCATGGAAATGTCAATAAAACCTTTAGCTGACTAAAAAGCGCACTAAACAACTCCTTATGAAATGTTACCAAAATTCTTCCATGCATCACTTATGTCACGCATGAATCAATCCACACACTGAACTATTTGCAATAAAACACTTAGTAATACAAACTCTCGAACGAAAAGTTAAGCGACACTGGAATTCCAAACTCATTTTAAACAAATCACCAAAATAGCCTTCATACAGACATCGTGGAATGTAACTTTTCGTCTCAACTCTAACACATGTGGAGGAGTTCCAATGTTAGAGTCTCAATCCGTAGTCACTTACCCAACATCTTAACCACCACCAAAACACGGATAACATCGTACCCGAAAGAACCGTTGGAAAAATAACGAAAATGAGACAAATTCTAACAAAGTTTGCACTCCCGTGATAAAACGATTTCATACACTTTCAAAACCATATTTCAAAATCTTGTGCGTGTGTTGAGCAGTTCCCAAAATTCCAAAACACCGTCCATACAGAGATTTGAAACACAAGAATTTGTTAATGCAATCTTATTTTCAAAATAACTTCGTGCATGACTCATTCGGCATTCAACGTCTCGACCCCTACTTCTCCGAAACTCTCCGGTCTACTATTGTCATCCAGACATTTAAACCTCTTAAGGCAAGTTGGGAAATCACATCAAATCATCTTACGGGTTTTCCTCAAATCAAAGTCGGCTCTATGAGCCTATGACCCTAGCACAATCTTCCATCTTGGCCCGAAATGATCTGCTTACAACAAATATCATCCTTATCGTCACTCCAAGTGACTAATATTAGAATCGTCTTTCTATTCCAACGACTACTAGTTTAGGACCTTCATCACTACCCCCAACGATCATCACCTCAAAACACTTCGAGTACACACCTGTACTAGTAGGTTTACTATAGTTGTTCCTCCTTGTGATGGCTATTCTGGGTAGACAATACAACGCGTTATTAGCACATAATAACTCATACTAACAACACTCACGCTCAACTCCTTGGATTCCTCGTGACTTCCCCGACTCGAGCATTGATCCTGTGCTTCCGGTAGTAGGAGCTCTACTACTACCATCCACACCTATCATCGCCCGTTCCGAGTTCCATCCCAAGGGGTCCAAGTAGTTTCTCGCCGAAACTATACACATATGCCCGCACCGGCATATGTACACACTCTTCCTAGCTCCCTAGGAATTCCATCCAAACCACTACCCTTGCTACTGCCAAATCCCTAATAGCAAGCAACAGACATGCAATACAGTGTAATAAGCACCAAGCAATTTAGCATACATACTCCTATGTTCTAGAAAGCAATCTAGCACGTATTCATACATAAACACCCTTCCCAGCTCTCTAGGAACTTCCTCTTATCCCACTACCCTTGCTACTACCGAATCCCTACTAATTATAACGGGTGACCTCGCGAATACCCGATTATATGCAGTGCGAAACAAATAGACAGTCGAATACAAGACTCTATCCTAGAACGGTTGGACTCAAACAAGAGCTGCGCAATAGAACTAAATCAAATATTCTAAGACTATATATCTCTTACTGCATACAACCTAGAGGGCATCCACTTAGTAACCTATCATAATTAGCATAAATTCCTAATAGCAAGTAGTTCAACATACAGCATAGTGTCCACAACAGGCAATCTAGCATGCATACTCTATGATCTAGAAAGCAATAAAACACTAAGTACTGTACCTTTTCCCCTGGCTCCGGCTGGCTGTACACACTGCGCCATCGATCACCGTTTCTCAAACGGGTTTTCCTTTCTTTTATTTTCCAAAAATTTTAAAGAAAATTTTATAGCCGCAAACTTGAGATCAAACACACCGAAATGCGTTTGATTCACTCAAGCCGTGCTCTGATACCAAGTTGTATGACACGACACACGCTTAAACCGTCACTAAAACTATTTTCCGTTCTCGCCAAACAGGTCTGTTCGGGACCTGTTTCGACCCCTTTAAACCCAGAAAATTCCCAATATTATTTCATGACCAGAAAGTACTCTGAGTTAGGGTTCCGAGGACATATTATACGCCTCCTAACGATTTTTCTACAATTTACTACGGATTTTACAAAAACAGTTCCCCGAACAGCGAAAATCAGCACCTTTCAGTATAAAATGACATTTTGACCAATGCTACGTCCCGAACTGGGCTTCGCACAAAACACAGAAAAGTTTATAGACTCAAAAAGGGAACTTTTGGCGCTGGTCTCACCCAGATACGAGTTACGAGCAAAAAGTTATGGTTTTCCCAAGACAAATGGCAGATTCCAGAATTTTTCACATGAAATGACGAATCACTGAACTTACGACCACTTTTCCATCTAGCTAGAGGCCGAACCAGTTTTCCGCTAAAACACGGAAAACGTGCCCGACCCTGGGTACGGTTGACCTGTGATGTTACAGATGGTATCAGAGCCGGGAACCGGACTGGTGTGCCAGCGAGGACGCTGGGCTCTCAAGGGGGGTGGATTGTAAGATCCCACATTGGTTGGGGAGGGGAACAAAGGTTGCCTTATAAGAGGAACTTGATACCTCCCCTATCAGACGCGTTTTAAAACCGTGAGTCCAGGTGTGCGGACAAAGCGGACAATATCTGGTACGGTTAGCTTGAGATGTTACATAGGCACTCATGGGTCTCAATACACATTTGTGAAACGAGTATCAGTGGGTACTGGCGGAATAGGCACATTTGGTGCCACTACCGGAATACGCAAGACTGGAGGATCAAGAGAATCAAAAGGATCAGGAACATGATTTGGTGACTCAGAAGTGCTTGTATGAGATTTATCATAGAAAAGACGCAACTCATTGAATGTGACATCAGCAGAAGTAAAATATCTACACAGGGAAGGACTATAACAACGATAGCCTTTTTGGACACGAGAATACCCAAGGAACACACACTTGATAGCACGTGCAGAAAGTTTATTACGCCCCGGACGATGATCATGTACGTAAGAAATACAACCGAAGATTTTAGGATCCAGGGGAAAAGAAGTGCCTTTGGGAAAGAGAATGGAAAAAGGTGTCTTCCCTTTAAGGACAGAGGAGGGCATACGATTAATTAGATAATTAGCTGTAAGAACCGCATCGCCCCAAAAACTTTGTGGAACATTATAATCAATCATCATAGTGTGTGCCACGTCCAACAAATGTCGGTTCTTTCGTTCAGCAATGCCATTCTGTTGGGGCGTATATGCACATGAAGATTCATGTATAATACCATGCTCAGACACATAACTTGTAAAATCATGAGAGAAATATTCCTTTGCATTATCAGTTCGCAATGTTTTAATGGAAACATCAAACTGGGTTCTGACATAGGCATAAAATTCACGAAAGATGGACAATATTTCACTGCGAGATTTAAGTAGGTAAACCCATGTTGCACGAGAAAAATCATCAACAAACGTAATGAAATACTTAAAACCATTTGTAGAAGTAATAGGACACGGTCCCCATACATCCGAGTGAACGAGTTCAAACAAGGTGTTGACTTGACTAGACTTGCTAGGGGGGTAGGAACAACGAGTGTGTTTACCCAACTGACATGACTCACATGGTAACTCATGAATAGATGAAAGATCGGGTCTTAGTTGTTTCAAAACATGCAAAGAAGGGTGACCTAACCGACAATGTACATCCCTAATACTGGAGTCACAAAGATGTGTAGCTGGAGATTGCAACATAGACAAGCGATAAAGACCATGAGATTCAAAGCCTGTGCCAATCAACCGGTTTGTTACCAATTCATGAAACACACAATGTGTGGGGAAAAAGGTTGCATAACAATTAAGTTTTCTGGTAATTTGGCTAACAGATATTAGACTTTCGGGGAAGGTAGGAACGTAAAGAACGGATGATAAGTTCAGGTTTGACGGGTTGCTAGTGGATCCAATGCCCATAATTTGACACGAAGACCCATTAGCAAGCCGAACCGGATTATGGGTTATATTAGTCTCAAGGTTGGATAAAAGGTCTCTGTTCCCAGTCATGTGAGCTGTGGCTCCAGAATCAATAATCCAAGATGGTGAGCATGCAGAAAAACAAGTAGATGGAATACCTAATTGTGTTGTCCTCGCACAAAAGGTAGATGGAACTTCACCTCGAGGATGACCCAAAGCTGTAAATTCATGGGACTTCGATGGTTGCAATGGAACTTTGTCACCCATTGTTAAATTGCAAATTCAGAAAGTTGGATGTCCTAGAGTAGTTCCACCAGCAACAATGGCCAAGTTTCAGGCAGATTTAGGGGTAAACCAACAGTTCCAGCAGGGGCAGACGTGTTCGGCAGGTTTCGACAGGCTCTGGAAGATTCCAGCATGTTCTGGAAGAAGATTCAGGCGGGTATCAAGTATGTTAAGATTCTGGTGAATACTCTCGCAGGTTAGACTTGTTCCGGGAAGGTTTATTCTCGTAGGTTAGACTCGTTTTGACAGGTTCTTGAAGATTCCAGCAGCTTCTGGAAGATTCCGGCAGGTGCAAGAAGATTCCGGCAGGTACAGCGGCCGGAGGTCAGGTGAGGCGGCAGCTTCTGGAGGATTCCGGCAGCTTCTGGAAGATTCCGGCAGGTACATGAAGATTCCGGCAGGTACAACAGGTATCGGTAGGGTTTCAGCAGCGGCGGCTTCCGGCGAGGGCGGCTAGGGTTCCGGCGGATTCTCCGGCGAGGGCGGCTAGGGTTTCGGCGAATGCGGCTAGGGTTTCGGCGGATTCTCCGGTGAGGGCGGCTAGGGTTCCGGCGAGGGCGGCTAGGGGTTCCGGCAAGATTCCGGCGAGGGCGGCTAGGGTTCCGGCAGGATTCCGGCGAAGGTGGCTAGGGCTCTGATACCATGTAATTGTTATTACTCAAATAATGTGATAGCATTTCATTCAACTAGTAGAGAACTATATACCATATATATACAAGTAAACACTCTAGATAAGGAAAGCATACTAAGAAAGTAAAGTCCTAATTTACTATATCTAACAGTAATGATAAATGTTTAAGTTCACTTGAAATACTAAAAAAACTATTAAAAGGACCGGAGCATAAGAAATAAGAACCGGATATAAACAAGTACATTTTTTTCCGATCACTGATAGTGATCGGTTTGACCGGGAACGGTTACAGCTAGATATGGTTGTGGAACGATTATTAAACATATTTTCCGGTTAAAAAGTCTGATTATACATCATTTTTATATGCCTCTTAAAATGTACATGAAAAATGCAATACCTTTTGTTTCATGCATTATATATATATATATATATATTAAATAAAACTACAAATCGTCAATATGCAACACACAAAATAACGTTGTAACGGGTGCAACATTATGCTTATTGGGGCATAACGCTAAGCCGCTTTAACAAAGACACAAGCAACCTTATGTTTTTTGGATTATATTTTTTTATCAACAATGTTGTGGTCCATTTACCACCAATTTCATCATGTTTTTATACTGTCGCATCGTTATTTTGCAACCACCTATCTTTCTACCAACGATTAATCAAAGTTTAAAACATTCGCAATAAGCAAAGTGTCGCATCGTTATTTTGCAACCACCTATCTTTCTACCAACGATTAATCAAAGTTTAAAACATTCGCAATAAGCAAAGTGGACAATTAGCTACCAAAGTTCAAAGATTTTTTGTCACTGCAGATAAGTTGTTTTTAATAAGTTGATCCATACTGACTTGTCAACTTATTTGAAACAACTTAGGACTTTTTTTGGTTATTTTACATGTATAAGCAATCCCAAACACCCCCTAAATAACAACTTATTAGCTCGTTTTGGTACCACAAGAAGCTAATTCAAACACTTTTTTTAAAATTCCTTTTTGTCACCAAATAAGTTGACAAGCGCTTTTAAGAAAAAAAAGCATAAGCTGTTTTAAATAAGCAATCCCAAACAGCCCCTTAAGCCGAAGCCTGAAACCTCCAAAATAGAGAGACTATCAAAGCTAGATGCAGTTTTTTTCCCTGAAGATTTTGATTTTCAGTTGTCATTTTGAAGAAATTATAGAGAAACCATTAAAGACGCGCTTAGAAACAAACATAACTCAGATGATTGTGAATTTATGGTTAAAAGACGAATCTAAGATGCATTTTTGAGGGTTTGTAACAAACGGACATCAAACAAAACGAACCCAAATATATCTCACTCGAACATATAAAAAAAAGAAAAAAAAGAAATGGTGAATAAAGTGACAACCACCAAAATGGTGCAAATTAGCAGGCTTTCAAGAACATAATATTCTTAACCCCAATAATGATCTTAATCTTTAGGTATATAGTAAATACTAAAAATTAACAGAGTTAATATGTATGGATAGAAAAAAGAAAAGACTTACATGATGAGGTGCGGGTTCGATATGAAGCTAGAATTCGCGGATTTCTTTCAACACTCTTCGTAAAAAAAAAATCCGATTCCTATAATAATAAGTAATATTATCCAGTTTCACTTGTTACATTATTACCATCTGTTGCTGGGTGGTTTCACTTTGTAAATCCTAACTATCCAGTTTGACGTCGTGAATGCTTCTTCCAAGTATTCAAGCTTCACGTCTTTATTCCCGATTTCAACGCCCCTTGCTCTGTCATATCTGTTATAAAAAAACCCACATATATTTCTAATAAACCAAACCAAACCAAACCAAACCAAACCAGTATGGAGGTGGGGAACGAGATGTATACAGACCTGACTTCTATCCTAAAGAGTAGAACAGTTGTATCTGTTAAAGACCCAGTATATCCTATTTTGTACCCATTTTGACCGGTAACATATTGATTTTATAATATTTGATGACGTGGATACCTATTAACAGAAGATTTTGAGAATGTTCACGACATAAAGTTAAGATACTCACCCTGGAGGTTTTCCATATTCTGTCGTCAGCTCCCCAAATCGATAATAGCATAGTTTGTACCTACGATCAGTATAAATAACATTAATGATCACAAACTGAAGTTGGGCATATATATATATATATATTCGATGAGAAGAATACTTGAAAAATTCATACATATGATATAAAGATGTGGGCTGAAAAGCTACATGTGGGCTAATAAGCTAGCTGTTAGCTGATAAGCTAGTGTTAGCTGAAAACAAAAACAAGATAGTAAGGGAGGGAACTTACATTAGACAATTCAACATCTTGGGAGCTGCTCCTTTATCGACACGGTATTCACCATTAACAAGATAATCAGGTTCCTTGATCACGGGAAAAACCCCACCTCCAATTCTCACCATCCATAAAAACCTACATACAAACATTAGTGTAGATTGTTATAGATATCAACGCAAGACACTACCATATTGTTGTTATGTGTTATGTCCCTCTTTAATTTTATAAATATTTAATTTCAATATTTAATGTAACTTACACCAAGACATGAGTTTTGCAAAAGTCAATCTTAATTTATTGGTTTTGCACAAAACAAAAATACGGGTATGGAGCTATCTTATAAGCGATAAATTGTTGGTCGAAAACACTTTCCCAGCAACCTTAGTAATAGTTTTCAGGAATACTATTTCTAAACTGCATTTGATAAATATGAGTAAATTACGTTTTCAGTCCCCGTGGTTTAAAAATTACGGTTTTCATCCCTATAGTTTCATAGTTTGTAATTCATACTATTTTCGTCCTTATGACTTACAATTTATTGTTGTTTCGGTCCCTGTGGTTTACAGTTCTTTACTTCTTTAGTCCCTTATCCTTAAGACTAGGAATTAGTCCAAGAACGAAAATAACAATAAACTGCAAACCATAGGATGAAAATCACAATTTTTAAACCACCGGGACAAAAATCAATACTATTAACAAACCACGGGGACTAAAATCGTAATTTACTCTAACTATAATTATCAATAAGTTCAGTTTTTCTTGTACTCCGGTGAGCAAATCAACTAACCAAGATAGGTACTTCACGCATAAAATTCCTAAAATCCAACACTTGGGTACCAAATGAAAAAAGAGTGAACAAATCTAAATAAAATGAAAGGACCTGTTTTGTCAAAGTTGAAAACTTAGGAAATGGTAGGGTTGCAATTGCACAACTTGTGTGGATCCAATGAAAATGGGTAGTATGAAAATTTTCGATTCATGCACCTGTTCAGGGGCGGGGCGGGCCCCCTGCCCCCACCCCTGGAAGATATTGAGCATAGTTGGCCAAATACTTACTTGTTAATATCATCAGACGAGTAGCCAGTAACGCCTCCAAAAACAACCAACACGTAATCCACATCCAATGATCTCATTATCTCATACGCTTCATCCTCATATGACGACATTGCCCTCCCGACTGTAGCAATATGTGTATTGTTCCACGTGTTATTGTCTACAATCACAGTTCTGTTTCCCATGGCTGTAATTTGATAACCGTAATCCCACCACGACATTACTTTAGCATCCGAAGGAGTATTTTGTCGAAGCCAAAAGTACGCTTCACGGTAATCGTCAAAAATGACCCTCTGCCCATGAGCACCCCGTGCGGCTAAAACTATCGAAGGAGATGAGTACGCTTCCGATGTGACCCAAGTACAATGGATCGCGTATCGGCTTAGTAAATAGAAAGCGCCAAGAAGCAACACGGTGGCACCATTTTTCAGGAATGGAATAGATTGATCAAGTGAAGCTTGTTGCTGCAAAAAAAAAAAAAAACACGGTGGCACCATTTTAGGGGTTTTAACTTGATATGGGTAGTTTGGTAATTTACTAATCTTATCCTATCTCCTTGGTTTTTGTTCCACCTATTTTGGTGGGACAAGAAAGTGCATTTTTCAAAAGTGTCTATTTTTCCACTTCTACCCTTGTTTATGAGATGAAGATATACATTCCCCACTCTACTATGAAGGGTAAATTCATCATTTAGTTAATCCTCTTAATCCTGCTTAATTATTTGAAACAATTAATTCAGCAATTCATTGGAAATCAAAGCAGTTGCTTTTGTTTAACTACTGTTTCACAACAAGAAAAACAAGAAAGAACATACGAAAAACTTACAAAATGGCTCAACTACAATTTGACATGGGTAGTTTAGTAATTAATTAGGGTGCATTTGGTCCACTTACAGGACTCGACAGGCGAGAGTGAGGTCAGCGGGTGAAAGAATTGTGGAAGGTTTTAGGGCATTAATTTGACATGGGTAGTTTAGTAATTTACCAATCTTGTCGGGTAACATTTGTGGCCATCAAAATGGATCGTTGGTAATCGTCTCTTACCCGGTAAGCAGTAAACGGGTAAGTATCTTCTCCCTCACTTACCGGGTAAGATTCTCTAGCAACTCTTACCGGATAAGATTCTTGGTCTTTGCCATACTCATCCGGTAAAGTGACACCCAGTAAGCACTTACCCAGTAAGCAGTCCCTAACACAATAATGTAGCACAATGCAACTTCCATATCATAGAAAAACGACACAACAAAATAGGTTTCTCACCTTAGATAGTCCCTTTGTGCTGCTCGTTCCCTTGGAAGACACGGTTGACTTTCCCCTAACAGCTTGTGTCAAATTCTTTATCGTAGCCGAGACTGCAATAGCACTAATAAGACACACCGCAGGTGTCGCAACAAGAATCAGCCGAACCATCACACCCGCGAAATACATGCTCGTGAGACCATACATCACAATGAAAATTGTGGCATCCGATAACCGTTTGAAGCAGAAATATAGACCCGCCGGAAACAGGAAAAGCAGGATGTGGAAATCGAACATGAAAGATGACCATGCAGTGGGTTGGTGCTCGGAAACGGAGGCTATAATCGGAATATGATCTTTAGCGTATGTGGGGTCCAGTAAAGAGTAAAATCGACCGGTCCACGGTGAGATGTATCCGGAAGCTGTGCCAACTCCGAGAGCAATAGCACCAAAACCGACCGCACATGTTACACCGATTCTCAAAAGGGCTTGAAACATCTTAACGTCGTTTAACATGTGCTTTACCCAAATCAAGAGGTAAAATACCTACAAATGTAATAAGAGGATATGTTTAAAAATTAAATGGAAAAAAGACGTGGAGCTTCTTGAAACGCTAATCCAAGTAGCATTTAAAAAAGCTAGCTTATTGAAACGCTAATTCAAGTAGCATTTCAAAAAGCTAGCTTATGACTGTTTGATGGTGGCTTATTGATATAGAAAGTGGCTAATCAGTAAGCTTCTAGAGAGAGATTTATGCAGAAAGCCAAGTTTTTTCCAAACCTGCCCCTCCCTATTAAAAAAACATGCTCCTACTATCTATGAAAAAACTGTCTCAAACAAAAACCTTCACAATATATACAGACAGATTAATCCTGCTTCATCCATACAGGCCTTAATGGAAAACCAACCAAAGATAGCCTTAGCGAAAAAGTGGCATAATTAGAGTAAAAGTGGAAAAAAGCCCTGGAGCTTCTTGAAACACTAACTCAAGTAGCAATGTAGCATTTCAGAAAAAGCTAGCTTATGCTTAATGAAACGGGGCTTTTTCAATAAGCTCAAAAAATAAGCCGGCTTGTAAGCCAGCTTATGGTTGCCAAAAATTAGGGGTTGTTCTCATAGTTTTTCATCAAAATCCTGTACTATGGCCTAAGATGTCTGTGTAGATTTAGTTGTCTGTATGATTTAGGCTAAATTGTTGTTCGGTTGTGGTGCTGAATAACCAATCCAAATGACCAAAATGACTATTTCACCCTTGGGTTTATACTGAACACCGATTAAAATAACCCGTTTGATAAATATGTTGAACGGTTGATTTGAGAAAATAAGCCACAACCGAACACCTATTTATAGTTGAGCGAATAAGCCATATAAGCTATACAGCCCCTTAAGTGGAAGGCATACCTGCATCAAGAAAAAGACTCCCATGGCAGCCATATGTTCCCCTGATTGAACATGCTGAAACCCAACAAACCGAATCTGCATCGCAAGCAACATTCCAACTATATACATACAATTATAAGCCACATACAACCTCATCGAATACCTCCCAGTAATCAACAACACCAACACATACAACGGAATCAAATTAATAATAAACACGTAACCACCCCAAGCAGACACCATATAAAAATACCCAAAAGCCGAAGCAAGACCCCACGAAAGCGATCCAGTTTTCACAGCCTTAACAAACAAATAAAAAGTTAACAACAACGCAAAAATCGCCACACCCTCATTATCATAAGATCCAGCCACCGATCTCGAAATATAACCAGGACAAATCGCGATCAACGCCGCTGCAACAACACCAGCGCCCGAATCCCATATCTCTTTCCCAAAGAAATACGCAACAATGGTGGTGTTCGATGCGAAAAAAGGAGCTGTTAACACACAAACTTCGCGAATATGAACTGCGAATCGGAGGAATTTGAGAGTATAATAGATGACAGCAGCGGTTACCATTAAACCAGGGTATAGGGTTCCGCCGATGATTCGGCCGAGTGGATACCAACTCTCTGAGTCGAACCAGTTCCAGAACTCGTAGAAACCCTTTTCGGTTAAGTATAAAGTGGTTCTGTAGTTGAAGTAAGGATCGAATTCGTGAATCATACTCTCGTAACGGAGAACGCTGAAAAGGCGAGTGATGAAAGCGAGAATGTAGATGAGAACGAGGATCGTGAGTCGGATTAAGAGCTCTTGTTGCTTTGTTTTGAGTTTTAGGGTTCTGAATGAGAATGTTGGGGAGATTGATGGTAGATCGGGTTGATTGGAAGCCGGCGGCGACTGTGAAGACTTCAGACCGCCCTTCACGGCGGCTGGTTTTCCGACCATGGTCGATAATTGAAGGTGTAAGTAGATCAATTCGAGAGCTTTTTTTTGTTATTGGAGTAAACCCTAGAAGGGAAATGGGAAGAATGGGAGAGACTGGTGTTTCAAGTAAGATCCAAAAACCTCACACCCACCAGGGTTTTTGCAGAAATAATCAAGAAAATGCAAAGGCAGACTTTTGTGCATACAGTTGACTTGTTCAGTGATATTATTTTGCATTTATTGAATGAAAATTGAAAATTATACATTTTAGTTTTCGTTGTCTTCGCAACGGAAATATTGTTCGGCTAAGGGGCTGTTTACCTAATCACTTACTCGGGTAAATATTTATCGGAAAAATTCAACACTATCACTTGCTTCATGGATAAGATTTTAGTCCACCAAAATGGCATGGTATGCAACAATTTAGTGGGTAAGCGCTAACCGTGGTAAGACTCGTCGCACTCACTTACCGGGTAAGACTCTCGATTCTTGCTTTCGACTCTCGGTCCTTGCTTCCGCTCTTACCGGGTAAGATTTTTCGTCCTTTCCATATTCATTTGATAAGCTAATGTGACTTGATTAACACTTACCCGGGTAATCGTTTTGTAAACGACCCCTAAATCTACTCGAAGTTGTTGATGGTTTGAATGATTATGTGTTTTTTCGCACTTTTGGATTTAGGACACGAATGTTAGATGATTTGTCTCATTTATGCAGAGTATAATGTGATCGTACTTTATGATCTTTGGATTTTTTGCTTTTCCAAAATCTTGTTGCTTCTTGCACAATTACCTAACGAGAGTGGAGAATGTCAAATGTTCGCTTTTGGACGTATATCAGTCTTTACTTATAATTTGTCATTACCGGTAATATAAGGGATTTTTTAGACACTTACCGTTTCTTATAGGTTAACTCGATATTTATTGTGTGTCGCTTACCTGGTAATAGATGATGGCCTTTACCATAATCTTAGGGGTCATTTACTAAATACTTACACGGGTAAGGGCTTACTGGTATCACTTACCTTACAGTCCTTACCTATTAAGCATGGAACTACTAAGAATGTTACCCGATAAGAGCCATAACAAAGACCGAGAGTCTTACCCGGTAAGTGAGGGAAATGACTCTTACCCGGTAAGCACTTACCGGGTGTAAGACGCTAACCAACAATCAATTTTGATGACCGAGAATGTTATACGATAAGGTAAGTGAAGGTAATGTCCTTGCCGATAAGCGCTTACCCGATAAACGTTCGGTAAACAACCGCTTACTTTACCAACAATCTGTAACACCTACCTGAAGTTTTGGGGTACTTTTATATTGATTTTTATGTTAATTTTTGACCTTAAAAGCATAAAATTACCATGTTTTTATAAGGTGAATGTTTCGGTAAGAAACCACATGAGAAAACCCAAGGAAAAGGTCAAATCGGGGTCGCATGACTCACTAAGGTTATAGGTGTGACTCACTGAAGGTTCCGCAACTAGGCTCTCGAGAGAAGTCGCCCGGGCAGCCTGTTGTTGAATGTGAGACGTGGGCGACAGTGACGCGACCCTGAGTCGTGGGCATGGTCGCGAGAGTGGTCTAGGCAAATTTAGAGGTAATTTTTAGGGGTTTTGTATCATTTTCAACTCTCAACTCTCTCTACACTTAAATTAGTTTGGGGAGTTCTATGTCCGATTTGGGAGTGTTTGAAGGAGCATTTAAGAGCATTCAACACCAAGATTTAAGTGTTGTTTAAAATTCATCTACACCTCTTTCTAGGGATGAGATTGGGACCGGACTGGTACCGAATTTTTTTGGGACTAAAAATTGGTACCAAAAACCGAACCGTATGTACCGGTTCGGTTTCGGGACGGGAAAATCGGTACTAGAACCACTTAGGGCCGAAAATTTTAAAATGTATCAAACGTGTATCAAAACCAATCGCAAACCAAAATGTCTTCATAATGTTTCAAATGTGTTTCAAAACTAATCACAAAAAATCAAAAAGTTCAAAACCAAATAAAAGTTCAACAATCTTCAGTATTTTTTTACGATTTTCGTTTTTCCATTTTGTTCGTTATCAACTCTTCAATCTCTATATATACAACTAGAAACAATAATAATTAATGTTAACAACAATCAAGATAAACTTTATTTAGGAGATGATATGCATAATTAAAAATTTTTAAAAAACTTTGCTTTTAAAAATTTCGGTCCGGTTTCGGTTTTTTCAGGGAAATTCCGGTATCAAATACCGAATACCGATTTTGAGGAATGTTTGGAACCGAATACCGGACCGAATATATGGTACCGGTTCGGGTTCGATTCGAAAAAACGGTCCTCGATGCTCATCCTACTATTTCTAAACTTTTATATATGTCAAAGTGTTATATTTTATTATTCTAAACATCTTTCTTGATGTATTTTACATGTTTATGAATTTTGATGGATTTTTGTGTATTTTGGAAGATTTGATGATTTTTTTCCTTTTTTACTAGACGAACGTTTAACTCATTTAAACATGTCAAGACATATGAATGATATTTTGGTACATTTTTCGTATTTGGTGATTTTTGGCATTTAGATAATTTTGGGGAAATCGGAGGATTTTGCCCATTTTGTTAACTAAGGGTGCGTTTGGTTTACGGGAATGGATTGGATTTGGATTTCAAATCCATTTCAATCCCACGTTTCCATAGAATTTGGAATTGGAGGGTTTTGAAATCCTTGGATTTTTTTGTTGAAATCCCATGTCTGGTGAATTTTGAAATCCTTTGGTGAAAGCTGGGATTTGAAATCCAATCTGGACTGGATTTCATGAATAGAATTTAGCTGTTTTTTTTACTTCCCATGTTTGATGATGATGATGAGGGAGAGCACGTGAGGCATGTTTGTGAAGCATGTGGGGTTTATTGAAATCCAATCCATTCCAATCCATTCCCGTAAACCAAACGCACCCTAAATGGTTTGTCTTTGGAAATGAGATAAGGATTATTCTTATCCAAGTTTATCAAGTACTTAAAGTGCAACTCTTAAGCTTTGGTTTATTAATTTTGGATTTGTACCACATGGAATTGAATATTTGATGATTTGAAATGAGCCTTTTTTTGTGCCGACAATGGGTTTAGAATATAAAAAATTTCGAGAGCCTAAACTCTTGGATTTTGTCATATCGGTGAAATAGGGATTTCTCACTTTTGAGCATTTGAGGTGCATAAAAGTTTATGTGTTTGATGTGGATTGACACATCTAAAATACTTTTGAATATTACAGACTGTTTGTTAGAACAAACAGCTTAATGAGCTTCATGGGACACATAGCTTATTCAATCGGCTATACATGACTGTTTGGTAGTGGCTTAATGATATAGAACGTGACTTATTTATTAAGCTTTTAGGAGGGAGCTTTATGCAGAAAGCCAAGTTTTGTCCAAACCAGTCTCTCCCAATTAAAAAACATGGTCCTTCCATCTATGAAAACACCCTCCCAACCAAAAACCTTTCCAATCTATACAGACAGATTAATCCACACAAACAACTTTATTCCTACAGGACTTAATGGAAAACCAACCAAACAGCCCCTTAGATTATGATACAATGAATACATATACATAGAAGTTGATTTATGAGTTTATGATGGGATAGTTATTCACGTATTGTAGCTATAAACAAATATTAAATTATAGGGGGACTCGACTTATATACCATGAGCGATTCAACTTGATGAACTTGTGATCCATAGTGGATGGCTCAAGCTATAGACCGTGCGTAATTGAACTTGATAACCGTGTGGTCCGTAATGATTTTAATCCTAGCGGATGAGCATGCCTAGGTTAGGTTCATTGGGTGACTCAGGCGCCATAGACAGTGGGTGGTTGAACTTGGTGACTAGTCATTCGTAGTGGGGGCTCAGTAACATAGATGCAATGTCTACTTTTGTATTCCGCCACGATCAATGGAAATTGAGTCTTCCCGGTCATTGCAAGATATGTTGTTGACTTTCTAATCTTTATAAATGAAATGTTGCGTTGTCGGATTTTGACATAGCTTTATGTTTTCGGTTTCATGTTTATTAACTTCATTTATAAACCGTTTTATTTCACTTTAAACCTGACACACTACTAAATAAACAGACAAAACCGGCGGAATTTTCCGGCGGATTGTCCGTCGGAAACTTTCCGACGGATTTTCGACGGATCTTAAAAAAAGTCAAATTACGTTGACTTTCGTCGGAAATCCGCCGATAATATATATATTTTTAAAAAACATATCCTTTTTCCGGCGGATTTCCGTCGGATTTAAAATTAGTACGTAATTTTTAAATAAACAACGGTTTAATTAACCAATATTTTTGGCGGCTTTTAGGCGGATTTTAATTAATTATAATCCGCCGGAAACAAGTTTTATTTTTTAAAGGCTGTTTTATAAATTTAAAAGAAAAATAAATTTTTTTGAATCCGCCATAAACGTTTTAAAAAAAAAACGCTTTTATAAATTTAAAAGAAAATTAATTTTTTTAGGATCCGCCGGAAATCCGCCACTTGATACACAGCTGTGGCATGAGCTGACCGGGGGAACAAAGAAAGGTCGTTCATTTGGGTTTGGGCATCATCGTCAAGTGTGTGTACCAATTTTTTTTTCATTAAATGATGTTTATCAATTTGATTTATAATCCATATTAAATATTCTAACGTCTTCTTTGTTTTCTAGCAAATTGTTGAGAACTTAATGACCCAAGTGCACGAGTTGAAGGAGTGATAGGAGGCACGTCGGGCAGAGGACGAGAGACGTCGGGCAGAGGAAGCGAGACGTGAAGAGATATGTCGTTTGGACGAAGAGAGATTTCGAAGACAATACGACGAGATGTGTGACTTGGTCAGAACTCTCAATTCGAATGCGTCGTGTCTGGCTCCGCCTCCTTAGTGATGATGAAACTTTTTTAATTGTGTTGGTGTTGTTGGAACAAATTTGGATTTTTTTGGAACAACTATTTGGTCGTTTTGCCCAGAACAATGTATTGGGCCTTTTTAATTTATGATATTTAGCAGTTTTTACAGGTTTTTGAATGAAAAAACAGGTTTTGGCAGTTTTTAGCTGATTCCTTAAAATCTGGTCAAGAGTTTTAGGCGGATTTGCGGCGGATATGTCCACCGAAACAAATAAAAAATATATAAATAAATTTAAAAAATAAATTAAAAATTTGCGACGGATATTTCCGCCAAAACTCCGCCGAAAAGATTCGCTGAAAATCCGAAAAAATATGTTTTTTCGTTTAATTAAAAAAAATCGACGAACTCATCCGCCGAAAATCAGTTCCTCAATTGTTTTGTTAATCAAAATTTGTCTAATCAAGATATTTATGTTCCGGCGGATTTTCGGCGGCCTAAATCTGCCGAACATGAAATCCGTAAAAAATATGTCGGAAAGTCTTCGTTGCGGCGCCCGGTGGTCCGGCAGCCGTATCCGCCGAAAATATATCCGCCGGAAATGGTCCCCTGTTTTGTAGTGACATTTTTTTTCTTCTTAAAATGATATATGTATCGGGTTCATTAGGCGGCATGGCTATGAATATTTGAGCAATGATCGAGCTACTGTTACGTGGCATTTGTCGGGTAGCATTTTTTAAGCGCCCATGATGTGGTATTATTTTCTAATTAGAAGTCGCACTCTCCCTCTCCTCTATACTCTTCATGGCGCCAAACACATGTACAAATCGTGTGTATTTTGGCCGATTTTTCACAACAACACACAAAAGATATTCAGGTGGTGCATGTTCTTCGTGATTTCGTAGAGAAGAAGAAGGCGATATATTGCTACCTACACGACTACATCTTTGGGGGGTGTGCTCCGGATAGAGAGATTCCTACTATTGGATTCTTCATCATCATAAAAAGTGTTTCTAATCCTTGTCTTTTGTTATGTTACTTGTATTTTGATTGTAACATGATCTCTGGAAGATTGTGTGTTTTTGCTTCCGCTATGTTTTGATCTAAAGGTTTGTAATACACACAATCCAACAGCGATACCATCTACGTTTGAATGCACTTAAGGAAACAACATAAAAGCAATTTGAAAATGATTAGGATACATCATCACTAGATCCATTCTTTATTGCCATACCTGCATAAGTTTGATTTACTTCAGGGTGTCATCAGCTGAGAGACAACTTGAGGTCAATAAGATTACAGTCACCTACATCATTTTGATCTATTTGCAAGGATGGCACACACCCATGCTTTCTTTCACCAATTTATTGGGGAGATTTGTGATTACTTGACAATGCATGATTCATTGATGAACCGGTCTCTCTTCGCATTTCATTAGATTTCCGTTTTCCAACACGGTACATCTGTTACATGTGACAACAATCTCAATAGCAACCAAAAAATAGAAAAACCATCATATATACTAGATGAGCACACAGAAAAATGTTGCAGGCTGCAGTGAACTGTATATAAATTTTATTTTTTCTACCACATTGACAGCACATGCATGTAAGACACCAAGAAAGATAGAATCATATGGCTGTAAGTATATAATTGTGCTAAAGACTTTTGATTCAATCAACTTTAAAAGGATGCATGAGAGCATCTCCAACATTTCTCAAAAATAGAGAATTAAAACTTAAAATTTCAAAAAAAGAATTACTTTCAAATCCAACACATTTTTTGTGTTTTGGAGACCAAAACATTATTTGTACATATAATACAATATTATTTCTCTTTCATAAACGTTTAACATCGAGAATTCATATTGGTGTGAATATAATAAAGAAAAAGTTTCTTTCTCATTGTAATAATTTTTAGAGAGTTCTCCAAATTTGGAGAAATTCACATTTTCTCTCATGGTTTCTCCATTTTGGAAAAGTTTTGGAGAATGTTGGAGCAAAAATACGCCCAAAAATCTCCATTTTCTTCATTTTGGAGAATCTGTTGGAGATGTTATGAGCTTTTTGAATTATCTCATCGGATTACGAGCGTAAAATTTATTAGCATGTCGATGTATCTTTTCCTTGCGGGTACATATGGAATCATGTATCTGTATTGATACAGGTAGTAGATCTATCCTGATCGAGTATACCAATACTCAAAATGAGTTATCAGAAGGTACATAAAATGTTATCAACTTCTTCTTAAACTCGTAAATCAACAATTACTTCTTTATTAAACTCAGTAACATACAAAATGAAAAATACAAACCCTAATTCTAGAACAGAATATCTAAACTAGAGAGAGAAAGTATTTGAGAGAAGCAAAGGAAAAAATGAACGAATGATCTCGTAATACTGATTAGTCAACACTTTATATATGCCCAAACTAATATTCAACTTTAGTCCTTCAATCTTCAGCCAACGAACTACGCTACCCTCTGACTCTCACAAGAAGTGAGGCGCGATCCAGATCTATCACGAACTTGTCACAAGCAGTCCTCCGAGTTTATGTTCAGTTTATATCTTCTATAATTCCTATAACACACGCACACTAAAATAAATAAATACCCTATAAATAAACTAGGTGGCAAGATTGATAAAACATGTTAAATATTTTAACACCCTCCCTCAATCTTGACACTTGAATAAGTCCAACATATGTAACTTTTCACAAAGATAGTTATGTTGACTTATTCCTAAAGATTTTGTGAAAATATCAGCAGGATTCTCAGAAAAAGCAACTTTAACCATTTTAATCATTCCTGATGCAACCTTTTCCCGTACTTGATGAACATCTATTTCAATATGTTTTGTACGTTCATGAAATACATGATTATTTGCAATCTGAATTGCTGACTTATTATCACAATTAAAATTTACTGGAAGTAAATTTATTATTTTTAAATCTTTTAACAAACTAAGAATCCATATAATTTCGCACAGAGCAGCAGCCATTGCTCTGTACTCAGATTCCGCAGAAGAACGAGAAACACATGTTTGTTTCTTGCTCTTCCATGAAATCATAGAATTTCCCAAGAACACACAATAACCAGATACAGACCTTCTTGTAGACAAGCACTTGCCCCAGTCGACGTCAGCAAATACATTCAACTTAAACTCAGATGATACAAAAAAATTGACACCTTTTCCTAGTGACGCCTTAAGATATCTCAAAACTCTTAAGGCTAACTTCAAATGAGTCTGCCTTGGTGCATGCATAAACTGACTAAGGCAGTAAACAGTAAATGCTATATCTGGCCTTGTAGCCAACAAGTAAATCAACTTTCCAATTAATTTTTGATACCCAGTAAAATCTTTTAATAGAGTATCTTTTGAATCAGAACCAAGAAAATCCGTCACAACTAAATTCATATCCATTGGTGTTC
Source organism: Saussurea involucrata (assembly GCA_033807775.1). Taxonomy (NCBI): domain Eukaryota; kingdom Viridiplantae; phylum Streptophyta; class Magnoliopsida; order Asterales; family Asteraceae; genus Saussurea; species Saussurea involucrata. The sequence continues at coordinate 167,320,362 of CM066322.1, forward strand.
CTATAGGCTTAACACCCAAATATCCAAACTCATTTAAAAGCTCCAAATAGTATTTTCGTTGTGACAAGCAAATTCCTTTTTCTGTTTTCAAAATTTCTATCCCTAAAAAGAATTTTAGCTCACCCAGATCTTTTATCTTAAAGTTTGATTGCAAATGTTTCTTTACTTTGTTAATTTCAACTGAACAATTTCCAGTCAATATAATATTATCTACATATACCAACAAAATAAGAAACACAGACCCTACAGATTTGGTAAACAATGAGTAATCGCAAGAACTTTGAACAAAACCATTTTCAAACAAACAGGATGAAAGCTTTTCATACCATTGTCTAGGTGCCTGTTTCTGTAACATCCTGAATTTTCAATAATAGTATTTTAATGAGAATTGGGATGTGTTTGTATTTTGTGTAACCTTGAATTATATGGAAGTTTTATAATTCATTAGGATTAAAATACAAGAGATGTAAGTAAGATGTTACTTTTGGAATTAATGAAACTTGAGGGTGCTTTTGGTCACTTTTGGAAAGTGTGTTTGGATATAGTAGCTGAAATGAGATATTATCTCATTCAGATTTTGTTGAAGTCGACAGAAAGAGAGAAAGGCAGAGAGAGAAAAGAGAGAAAAGAAGGAAAAGGAAGAAAAGCAAGATTTTAGTTCAACTTAGTTTACGATAATTCTTGTTGTGAATGAATGATGATAAACGAATCTGTGTTTTGGATTGATTTACAGAATCATAAACAACAGATTGAAGTTTTGGATTTGTGCAAGAAGTGGGTTTTGCAAACATAAGGTGAGTTCATTTGTTGTTTGCTTAAATCAGTGTTTTCATGTTAAATTAAACCTTGAAATAGCTGTATAAATTGGTTATGAACTGTATGGGATGGTTTAGAATGAGCTTAATAGAACAGGAACGAATCTGGATCGAATTTTAGGCTGCAGAACCGAGTTTTCCGGATAAATCGTCGTATCTGGATACCTCTGATGATGAAGGTTTCCGGACGCAATAGAATCCGGGTAAAGTATTATTTTATTGTAAGAATCCGGATGAATATAGTTACCGGATGGTTTTCGTATCCGGATGTCGTCCGGATTAGGAAAGTATCCGGAAAGTTTAGTTGTCCGGAAAACCCAAGTTACCCGGAAAACCCCTGTTGTCCGGACACTTTTGTGAAATTGAAAATGTTAGGTTTTGTTGTTTGGAAGCAGATTCTAGATGTTTTGTCTGGTTAAGTTTCTAAAAAAATTTCTAGGGGCGCTGTCCCAGACCCCGCAAGGGCGTTGCCCCTTGACCCCATCCGCTAACCGGGTAGTGGAACCCCCATGCTAAGTCGCCGAAGGGGGGCATTTGAGGATGAAGATACGATAGGTTATCTAGCATTCTTAGATTTGAGAATATGATATGAGCTGTAATATGTTGTTATGTATATACGCTAGTAAAGTGTAATGGATCCATAGGCACTAGTGTTTGGTAATCACATGGAATAGGCGTGTGGTAATAATCGTTATTCCAGTGTGTGTGTAGAAATTGTGGAATAGGCGTGTGGTAATAATCGTTATTCCCAATTTCTAAGGAAGAAAATGGGATTGACATAAGTGCTTGTAATCTCTACTTCCTTTCCAATAAATGGGCATGTGTAATTGCGATTTATTGGATAAGAGCATTAATCTAGAATCATTGAAGATTCGTAGTGTGGCTCTGAGGCATGATAAGCTGATAGAATTATGGTCAGTCTTATTCATGGTATTGGATGAAATAGTGTAATGGAATAGAGTTACACGTGCGGTAAGAAAATGAGTAATCAGGTTTGTTGTAACTTGTTTACATTGATTTTGCAAATGTTATTATTGAAACGAATGTTCTCACTAGGCGTTGGCCTAATAGTTTCATATGATGTTTTCTTACTAGGTACCAGCTCGGGGAAATAAAGGGTTGTGGGACGAGCGTTTTGGAATAGCAAGAGGTGTTAATTAACAAGAAGAGATTTTATTGGATTGCTTAGATAACTTAGTTAATCTAATTATAATGATATGATTAGATTGATAGGTTATTGGAAGGATCCTGTTTTGTAAATATACTCTTGATGGTTAATTTCCTTGCTATATATATGTAAGTTTGAAGTTTATATTTTCATAACTTGTGGAATTTTGAGGTTCAATTTAGCCCTGATTTTAGGGTGTTACAGTTTCAAACCATATAAAGATTTAACTAATTTGCAAACACGTTTTTCATTTTTAGAAAAATATCCGGGAGGCAAAGACATATAAACTTCCTCAACTAAATCACCATATAAAAAAGCATTATTTACATCTAACTGATACAAATTCCAATTATTTTGTACAACAAGAGCAATAACAGATCGAACAGTAACCATTTTAACTACTGGTGAAAACGTTTCCTTATAATCTAATCCCTCCCTCTGTGAATACCCTTTTGCAACTAGTCTGGCCTTATATCGTTCTATCTCACCTGTAGATTTATATTTGATTTTGTAAATCCATCTACAGCCTATTGGTTTTCTACCTGGAGGTAAATCAGTCAACACCCAAGTCCTATTTCTATATAAAGCTTCCATCTCATCATTCATTGCATTTACCCAATTTTGATCTTTAGAAGCCTAAAAAAAACTATTTGGTTCTACAACCTTATTTAAAGTAGAAACAAAACAAAACATATTTTTATTAAGGGAAGAATAGTTTACTACTTTTTCCAGTCCATATTTTACTTTCCCTTCAATTATATAATCAGTAAAATGTTCAGGTAAATTTGTAGATCTACTAGATTTTCTAGTAGATGTAACCAATTGATTAGAAGTACCCTCAGAAGGGGACCTCAAAGTTTCAACATGATTTTGAACTCTTAAGGGACTATATCCAGTCTCACCAAGATCACCAACAGCTACCTCAGTACCACCAAGGATCGGAGAGCTGGCAGAATTATTTAGATTATTTAAATTATCAGTTGTTTCACTGATAAATCTATCTGGGCTACTATCCAGGTGATCTGAGTTACTTTGATCTATAATATTACCAAAATTTGGTTTACTTTGAGTATGCGCCCTATTATCATCATAGGGTATTCCAGAAGTAAACTCATTAGACTGAACAAAAATTGAATCAAAGAAATTTAATGTATTTATGTTGCTAGAATTGTTGTCTTGCTTGTCACTACTCATTTTAAAAGGGAATATAGTCTCATAAAACTTAACATCACGTGAGACTATAATTTGCTTTGATTCAAGACTATACAATCTATACCCCTTTTTTGAATTTAAATACCCAAGCAAGACACATATCTCAGCCCTAGCAGAAAACTTATCATTAATATTTGGTTTCATCGCAAAACAAAGACATCCAAAATTTCGAAGATGAGAAAGCACAAGAGAGAAACCAAATACCATTTCATAAGGAGATTTACCATTTAAAATACATAAAGGAGTTCTGTTTATAAGGTATGTCGCTGTGAGAATACACTCACTCCACATATTTAATGGAACATCCCCTTGGAACATTAGGGCACGAGCAACATTCAACAAATGTCTATGTTTACGTTCCACAACACCATTTTGTTGTGGAGTATAAACACAAGACGTTTGATGCAAAATACCATTCATCTTAAAAAAACCAGTCAACCAATTATTAAGAAATTCAGTCCCATTGTCACTACAATTTTTTTTTACAGACTTCCCAAATTGAGTGACAAGTAATCTGTGAAAAGAAACAATGTTATCATACACTTCATTCTTATTTTTTAACAAATATACCCATACAGAACGAGTATAATCATCTACCACAGTTAAAAAATATCGATAGCCTTCTCTACTGTTCACACGATAAGGACCCCAAAGATCTATATGAATCAAGTCTCCCAAACTGGTAGTATTATGATTACTTAACTTGAATTTGTCCCTAGCTTGTTTAGCTTTGTGACAGATTTCACAGGGAATTAAATCACTATTATTTTTGATTTCTAGTTTATCTTTTAACACAGTTAAAACTTGATCTGCAGGATGTCCTAATCGTGTGTGACAGAGATGACGTGAAACATTACAAAAGATTGACATATTTGAGTTACTATTCCTATTATTGAACATATTAGAATTAGCAACTTGATGAGTATCAACCTGATCAAACACATATAAACCACCACGTTCACTACCAGTCCCCACTATGTTCATTGCAGGAAAGTCCTGAATGAAAAAACACTTATATTCATTAAATCCCACAAATATCTTGTTATCCCTAGCTAATTTGTGCACAGATAACAAATTCACATGGAAATCCGGAATTACAAGAACATCAAACAAGATAACTTTATTATTCAGCTTAAAATTTCCAATTTTATTTATAACTACTTCCTCACCATTTGGTTGTGTAACTTTCAATTTTAAATCAGCTATATCAACCACATTTTCTAGATAAGCAACAGATGAAGTCATGTGCTGGGTTGCACCTGAGTCAATGATCCATCCATGCTTACTTAGATTATTTATTTTTGAAGTAAAATTGGAAATATTAGCCATTCCACAAAACATACCAGCCATATTAACAACAACACCATCGTTTTGTTTCTGGTCTATAAGAGACAACAACTAGTTTATCTGTTCTTCAGTGAGAGATGAGTACATAGGGGGATGACTAGAACTTTCAGTGGTAGCCACATTGTTAGAAAAAGATCTTCCAGATTGATTGGATTTTTTTTAGTAAATTGGAAATCTTTTGGAAAACCAATTAACTTAAAACATCGCTCAATAGTATGACCAGATGCACCACAATGCTTACATGGCAGAAAATTTTTACCAGATTGTTTTTTGTTGTTAGAAGACGTTTTGCCAAAAAATGCAGTATTTTGACCTTTGGTATCAACAGTAAGACGAGTCACACCTCTGTGTGACTCCTCTCTTGATACCAAGGAGAAAGCTGTTTTAACTGAAGGCAATGGGTCAGTCAATAATATGTTACTTCTAATATTAATGTACATATCATCAAGACCCATCAGGAACTGCATCAGTTTTAATAATTGATTGTGTGTGGTAAATTCATGAGAAGCATTGCAAGTACATGATGGTAATTTTGTTAAGGCATCAAACTGTTTCCAAAGAGAATTCAACTTATGATAATACTCAGAAACAGGTAAACCATTTTGTCTAAGAGAATTAATTTTCTGATGCAAATTAAACATAACTGAGCCATCAATCTTATCATAGGTTTCCTTGAGTTCTTCCCGTACTTCAGAAGCAACTCTGGAAAAAACTTGACTCACAAACAGGTCATCAGAAATAGAAGCTAAAATCCAGGATAGAACAACCGAATTACACCTATCCCACTGTCTTCCTAATACTTCATTATCAGTCGGTCTAACGATGGTTCGATTTATAAAACCCAACTTATTCTTTGTTTCTAAAGCCAATATCATAGCACATGACCAGACTTTGTAATTCTCAGTGCCACTTAATTTCTTACTTAAAATAGAAGCACATGAAGTATCACTTGGATGAAGATACAGAGGATCCCTAAAATCAAGTTTAGCAATAAGAGATGGCTCCTCTTGATTTTTGGGATCATCCTCACCACCAGCCATATCGACAGTAGAAAGAAACACACAAGGTAGAACCTAGGAGATTAAAACAGGATTCCTTGCCACTCTAGGTGGTAGGTCAAGTCAATCCCCTAGTTACCAAACAAAATAAGGAAAAGAAACTGATCACACAGAGGGTAAGGCACAGAAGAACTTGCAGTGTATGTAGCGTCAATAAAACTGAATGCAAAGAACTTACAATATGCACTCAAGAGTAAAATACCAATAGCACAGCGGATCGTAAGAAAAGCCAGTCTCTAAAGAGGAGACTGTAAGTCACCCAAAGTCTCTGAAACTGAGACAGGAATCAAACCTGAACAAATCGTATAGCAACCAGACAAGAAAGGAAACAACACAAGTGAGTGAAGCAAAACTTCAGACAATTCACAACTTATATTGTACCTTTACTAAATCTGGCGTTCAACAGAGTAGATATAGAAAACACAACAAATCTAACCAAACGTTAGACCAGGCCTCACATGAGAAAGAACTCAGTTCATTAGCCAAACAAGCTGAGGTAAAAGAGTCCTCAAAAGGTGAAGAAAATATAATCTTAAACAGGTACTCACACGAGTAGATCTGCAGCTGGAAGACGCAGATCTAAAGAGATTTTGAAAAAATAGGATACAGTTAGGAAACCGCAAGAGATCTATAGAGAACCTTGTAGATCTTAACTAAGCTATCTAGATCTAAATCAAATCCAGAAAAAACCAGTAGATGGATGTAGATCTTAAACACAAAAACATTAAGGCGTTAGCAATCTACGCAAATATTTTAAGATGAACTTGTAGATCGTTAACAAAAATGAGTAGATCTGAAGACAAAACCAACCTGTACACAAAACCAAACAACAGATCTAACCAAACGTTTAGATCTGTGGATGATGTGAGCAGGTCTGAGATATAATGAAACAGATCTAAGTATTATTTCAAAAAAAATGTTTAAACAATCGAGATCTAAGAAAACCTTAAGAAACAACGAGATTTAAACAACAGATCTAAGATATAATCGAGATCTAAGATTTAAAACCAAATAACAGATCTAACCAAACGTTTAGATATGTGGATGATGTGAGCAGATATGAGATATAATGAACCAGATCTAAGTATTATTTCAAATAAAATGTTTAAACAATCAAGATCTAAGTAAAACTTAAGAAACAACGAGAGTTAAACACTAGACAAATAACACCAGATCTAAGAACTCGAGTGAATCCACCAAAACACTTGAAGAAAACAAAGTGAGTGATACAGTCTTGTGAAACCAAGGATATGTTCAGATTCATTAACTGAACAAGAACTCTCCACAATTTTTAAACAAGAACAAAATAAAAGATGTAGAGATCTTTGTAAACCAGATTTGTAAAAAACTTTTACAGATGAAAGATGAACTTCTTCCTTTGTCGAAAAAAGAAAAAAGAAACGAAACCAAACAACGATGAGAAATATAAACTCACCACAGAAAGAAGAATGTTGATTTCGAAGGGATCGATCAAGCAGTAGGCTCTGATACCATCTTAAACTCGTAAATCAACAATTACTTCTTTATTAAACTCAGTAACATACAAAATGAAAAATACAAACCCTAATTCTAGAACAGAATATCTAAACTAGAGAGAGAAAGTATTTGAGAGAAGCAAAGGAAAAAATGAACGAATGATCTCGTAATACCGATTACTCAACACTTTATATATGCCCAAACTAATATTCAACTTTAGTCCTTCAATCTTCAGCCAACGAACTCCGCTACCCTCTGACTCTCATAAGAAGTGAGGCGCGATCCAGATCTATCACGAACTTGTCACAAGCAGTCCTCCGAGTTTATGTTCAATTTATATCTTCTATAATTCCTATAACACACACACACTAAAATAAATAAATACCCTATAAATAAACTAGGTGGCAAGATTGATAAAACATGTTAAATATTTTAACACTTCTGAAGGACCGATCAAAAAGATGTAATAATAAGCATGTAAGTTGTTTCATTTGCATTTAAAGAAAGAACTAGTTTGATTGACATGATCCACTCTCATGGATTAAAATGATGGAGTAGGGATTACGAACTAAGGTCCATTCGAACTTTTGCAAAACAGAAGTAAGGGAGTGTTTTTGAATCCTCAACAAACTAAACAAATACTTAATTTTACAAAAAGATGTATTATTTTAAAAGAAGACAAATTGAGCAAGCATATATATATATATATATACTAAGGTGACATTTGTTTTTTAAGAGGTCTTAAGTTTGAAGTTTTATCAGATTAATAAGAGGTGGTGCTGAAGTCTGAAGTCTGATCACACTACACCAAATCTCACTTATGCAACAAATGAAAAATGTTGCCTAAGAGGGGTTTATATGTTGCCTAAGGCTTAGGCAACATGCCTATGTTGCCTAAGAAGTGTTGCCTTCTCAATGTTGCATAAGAACCTAGGCAACATAAGCAAACAACATATGTTGCCTAAGCGGACTCCTTAAGCAACACACAACTGGTTATGTTGCCTATGATAAAAACATATGTTGCCTAAGATATCAACTTAAACAACATATACTATTTGCATATGTTGCCTAAGATATCAACTTAGACAACATATACTATTTGCATATGTTGCCTAAGATGTTTTATATAAAAAAAATATTATTGCACATTTTGTGCACCATGATGATTTTTTTACTCGCATGTTTTCTACAAACTCCCATAAACAAACAAACTCGTGTGAATCGACAAACAACTCCAATAACCAAATAAAACTAATAAATTCTATAATTGAACGATAATGTTTTTCCTAAACAAGTCCAAAAGTCGGCAACAAATACGAAAACATAAAAATAAAAATAAACCTAAAGCCTTGCTTGTCGAGGTTGTTGAGTTGGAGTTTGCATCGCTAGCAACACCGCAAATTTGCATCAAAGATAATATCATCTTTTTTTGTTCGGCGGCTTCCTTTTTTTGTTCGACAGCTTCCTTTTTTGCTTCATCTTGTGCCTCATTTAGTAAGCGAATCTCCTCGTCACGTTCGGCAAGTTTTCGCCGCAAATCATCAACGGGCATAAAGGTTCCCTTCGTCGGACCTCTCATCCTCGGAGCTCGAACCGCCAAGCAACCCATACCTCGAACAACCGTCCCAACCGAAGAACCAACTATTTCCTCAATTATTGATATTTCTTTTTCAATTGGGCAACACATTGGAAGAACGGTAGAATCTAAAGTGTCGTCGGAATCATTCTTTATCTTCTCAATCGCTTCCTCAACAAGTTTCTATAAATACGATTCAAACAATTATCAACATATTTAAAACTATAAAAGACATTGCTTTTAATTATAATTAGTGCAAGTGTGTAACCTAAATATGGATAAAAAGTTCTTTACAAATCATCATACTATAAATACTTACTTTACAGTCTTCGCTTTTAGTGGTCTCGGCAATTGTGCCGAGATAAGGAGCCACATGTCCGTTAGCTTCAAGTTTATTAGCCCTAAACTTGAACAAAATCGGTCCCGATTTATGCTCGACCCTATTTTTAGACAATCTTGCTTCCAACATCCTCTTTGATTTATTCTACAACATGAGAAACACTTATTTTACAATCTAAACTCAACAATAATTTGTATATTTAATTATATACTAGTTAAATACCTTCCATGTTTCTTCTTCAAAAAGCGTGCACAAAAAGTTCCACTGATTTGGCCGATGTACAAAGTTTTTCGGAATGGAAAGACGACCTTGATGCTTGTACAACGTGTGACAATCAGTTCTCCACCTATTGTATGCGCGACGCGCAGTTGCGTGGATCCACTCAAATAAGGCTTCACCCGGAGGTCCATCCAAATCAATCTAAAAAAAACTTGAAAAGCAAATACAAATCAATATGAAATAAAAAGTTAATCATTATTAATAAGAGGTATAAATCATAGAATAAAATTAAGAACTAACAATCAAAATGTACTTACGCTAAGTTGATCAACTACAATCTTAAAATCATCTTTCTCGAGATCAAAATAATATTCGGTCAACATCGGAATATGTTCCCGAACAATGCTCCCAATTTGCTTTGTGATCCTAATGACACCGTTTGTGTCGGGCAACTCCTTATCCATGCTCCACTTGAGTGGGAGACGTTTATTCTCATTGTTTGCGATGTCTCTCTTGATCGCCTTTCCCGTGATAATCCCCCGTCTTGCCTTCTTTGTCACCGACTCTTCCGTCGGTTCAATATGAATGCGGGTGCGGCGACAATTAATACGTATATCTAAAGGCGGTGGCCCACTAGTAGAAGTGCTCGCCTCGGTGTCGGGATGTGTCACATCTGTAGTTGGTGACACCGGTGTAGTTGGTGACCCCGAAGTCGGAGGGTACACTCGGCGTTGGACGAAAACGAAAGGTGTCACCTCTAACGAGACATCCACCGAATCGCCCTCTGAACGTGTGGTAGTCCTCTCCAAGGCCGATGCCTTTGTTAAATTGAAGGCTTTACTTCTTTTTGGAGGCATATCAATCTTCAATTCATGTATATATAAAAACATATATAGACTTATAAAATACACACTTGGCAGATCAAAACAGATTAATACATTTATAAACAACAGATAAAATTAAATATATAGACTTATAAAATACACACTTGGCCGATCAAACCACAAGAAACCAACCACAAGTCAACAAGAACCAAAACAAAAACCCACCGTTTGATAATTTTTTTTTTACATATTAAGATTTTTTACATATTAAGATTTTTTCAACATACAGTGTGCTTTTTTACATATTAAGATTTTTTCAACATACAATATGCTTTTTTACATATCAGATTTTTATCAACAACATGACTGAAATAAATTATACCTCGACTCTAAAAGACGAATCAGCTACAGATGCTGAAGGGTGGGTCGTATATAGCTTTACAGACAAGGGAAGAGGCAAGATATCCAAGATCCTAAACCAATTGAACTTTTTGTGAAAGGTTTCCTATAAGATACATGCTAGTTAGTCAACACTGAAACAACTATTTATCATCTTATTAGCATACATGCAAGTTATTTTCTCGATCTTATTATCAACATTATCGAATAAATTATCAATAAAACTTTTCAATCCTGACATACTACTATTAACTGTTTAAGACTATGAAATCAACCACAAATCATCGCATAAAACTTCAAAATTTTGTAAAATAGCACATAAACACCAACTTAACTCTCAACATTGATTGGGAAGAGAGAATGCGTCGTACCTGGTGGTACTGGTGGCGACTGGTGGTGGTGGTGGCGACTGGTGGTACTGGTGGTGGCGACTAATGGAACTGGTGGCGACAATGACAGCGACGATGGCAACCAGTGGTGGTGGTGGCGATGGAGGCGGCGTCTGGTGGTGGTGGTGGCGATTGGTGGTACTGGTGGCGACAATGACAGCGACGATGGCGACTGGTGGTGGTGGTGGCGATGGAGGCGTGGGAAACAAAGTGAGATTTGGGGTTTTCAATTTTCATCTTGTTTTTTAACCTAATAAAACAAAATTTGGGGAAAGAGGAGGGAAACAATTGGGAAGTGAAAATTGTGTGGGAAATGAAAATTTGGGGACGTGGGAAACAAAGTGGGGGAAACAAAATTTGTTATTTGTATACTCATAATTAATTTATCATATTATATCAATCTATTTTTTTATTAAATTACTAATACAAATTGTTAATTAGCATAGGACAAGAGTACAAAATAAAAAAATTAAAAAAAACATTTTGATGGAAAGAATGTTAATATCTTAATTATGTGCAAGTTAGTAAATATTACAAGTTAATACAACTTTTTTAATTAAATTAAACTGTTAACTAAATAGAAAAAAAATGAAAACTGTTAATTAAATTAAATTGTTAACTAAATTAAATTAGTTCATTGCATCACACATACAAATGTTTAATCAATAATTCGGGTCATGACGATATTCATCGTTAGTCTTATGAAACTCATTGACATCATTATCTGAATCTGTACCGTCGTTGATTCCAAGCACATCGTCCTCGTCCTCTTCCTCGTTATCACTGTCGTACTCGTCGTTCTCGCCCTCTTCCTCGTTGTAATCTTCATCGTTCTCATCATCATTTGGTATATCAATACGTGGTGTAGGACCAATGTCAATAAAAATCTGACAGATGGGAATGGTGGTAGTCACGGGCTCTTGGTATGGTTCCTCTACCTCATACCGTGGACCGACATTTGTATTTCGTGCAAGTGTACTCGCCTTGTATGTACCTCTATGAAACATGTGATGAACAATTTTCCAACCGTTACCAAACATTGGATCATCGACGTAGAATACTTGTTTTGCATGTAAGGCGAGACAAAATTGACTATCTTTGTAGCAATCAGTCTTTGTATCAATCGAAATCAGACCATGATCTAACTTTGTATTTTCTTCGTCGTACCACCTACACTTAAACAACACGACCGACATTGCTTCGGGATACTTTAGCTCTACAACTTGTAGTAGAACCCCATAGTACGATACGCCGTCTGCCACTATCATCACCCCGCTATTTTGTGTCTTACGACTCTCATCTCGCTGTTCACATACAAATCTGACACCATTCACGTTACACTGTAGGTATACAGTGATTTGTTGAGGGCCACGTGATAGTATCTCTAGTTCTTGTTGTACATTGCGTTGTTCGTCTGCCATCTGCATAATAAAATATATGAATGATCAGAAAAACATAATTAATGTTTATCTAAGTTTTGAAAGTTATGGTCAAAATGTTTACCCAAGTTTTAAAAGTCTGATGGAATATCGCGATACGATGCTCGAAGCAACCTTCCGAGTAGTTTATTGCATAAAGTTCATTGAACTTATCAATATCTGGTTGTGCTTCTGTACAGTTGATAATAACCATCCAACGAGCTGTTTTCATTTCTTCTCTAGTCAAAGTTGCGTTCCAGAGGCGACTATTAGGGATAACATAATCAGACACGACTGATAAGCTCCATCGAGATGAATCCGACATAAAATTGTTGTTATGTACGGACGATTCGTTGTTCAAATAGAGATTCATGAACGTCACACACTCATGCATGAGGTATCGTTCAGCAATACAACCCTCGGGGTAACGTGTATTTGTTACATGTTTCTTGTATTCTCTAAGTTGCCTAAAAAATAAGATCCTTAATTAATACAAATCAATATAATTATTTATCAATATCATTAGTGTGCACATACCTCTCTATAGGAAACATCCAAGTGTAATGCACAGGACCGGTTAGGAGGACTTGTTCAGGAAGATGGATGCAAAGATGTACCATGATTGTGAAGAAAGATGGGGGGAATATCGCCTCTAACTTGCATAATATCAAAATAATGTCTTTTTGCATTTGTTCAACATCCGATTTCTTCAACTCTCGAGCACACAACATCTGAAAGAATCTAGATAAGTCACAACTTGCGTCAGCGACATGATTGGCCACGTAGCGTCGTATGACCACGGGAAGAATGCGTTGGAGCAACACGTGGCAGTCATGAGTCTTCAAACCATAAAACTTCTTGTCATTTATGTTTACCTTGTTCTTTAAGCTACCAGCATAACCGCAAGGATACTGAACCGCAACAATTTGATCAAGTACCTCGAGGCGAAATTGAGGCTTCACTGTGTAATTATTAGCATAAGGTAATGTTGTCTTTCCCGAAGTGCCTCGGGGTTTCTTCGGCCAAAGATGCTTGCGTATCTTCATATCCTTAAGAGTTTTGCGGGCTTTAAGGTCGTCCTTAGATTTTCCATCAAACCCAAGAATAGTACCAAGAATGTTGTCACATACATTCTTCTCGATGTGCATTACATCCAAGGCATGTCTCACTCTAGATTTCTTCCAATACGGGAGCTCCCAAAAGATACTTTTGTGAGTCCAACACAACTTTGGCTCATTTATTCCCTATAATGTTTACAATAACCTTAGTTCAACTTTCATATATAAAAAGTAAATAAAAGTTCTGAATGTAACAGATTTACAAACCTGTCTCGATTTCTTCTCTTTAACCAAACTCAAACGAGGGTATCGGTGGGAGACGGTTTCCTGTAAATCTGGATCGCGGTTCGAGTTTGTGGAGATAATCGAAATTCGTCCTTTCCGTTAAAATCTCTCCCTTGAGTTCAAAATTCATGATTCATATCTAGCCATCTACGTGTCCCCATATACGACATCCTTCCATGAGAGAACTTAGCATCTGTATCATCCAAACATATGGGACACGCCTTGTACCCTTTCGTTTGAATACCACCTAACATTCCCAACCCCGGAAAATCACTAATGGTCCACATCACCGCAGCTTTCATCATAAATTACTCTTCCCCATATCGACCCCATGTCCTAAAACCTGTATCCCAAAGAGTTTTGAGCTCATCAATCAGTGGTCTCATAAACACATTGAGACATTTCCCTGGGGATTTTGGTCCGGATATCAACATCGTTAGTATATTAAATTCCTTTTGCATGCACATCGAAGGAGGTAAGTTGTATGGAATCACAACAATTGGCCAAAGGCTATAGGGAGTAGCAGAAGCCCCGAAAGGACTAAACCCGTCAGTCGATAAAGCGATGCGAACGTTTCTAAGGTCACTCGCAAATTGAGGATATGACCTATTTTGTGTCAAAAAAATAAATATATTAATAGCATTTAATTGTAAAAAAAATACAAACATATTAAAAACATTTACTTGTAAAAGAAATACAAATATATTCAAAGGATTTACTTGTCAAAAATATAAATATATTAAAAGAATTACCTATCAAAATCTTTCCATGTTTCACCATCCGCTGGGTGTCTCAATACATCATCGTATGGGGACGTTTCCCTTTGACCATGCCACCGCATATGACCTGCAATATATTTTGACATGTACAAACGCTGCAACCTCGGTGTCAGAGGAAAATAACGAACAATCTTCATTGGTACTTTGTTACCGACATCTTCATATCTTGGCAATCCACATACGGGGCACTGGTCATGCATGTCACCTTCTTTGTAGTATAAGAAACAACCATTTAAACATGCATGTATAACCTCATACCCCATCCCAATGCCTTTGAGGACTTTTTTCGCTTCTGCATATGATTTAGGAAGCTTGTTTGGAGTGGGCAATAAAGATTTTTGAAACCCCAAATGCTTATCAAATGCCTTGATAGAAGATGCTCGATCGCGTATCATATTCAACTTTCGTTGCGATGCAGTAGGTATATTTGTAATCTCACCGTGCTGACCCCACACAGTATAATTTTTCATTATACCAACATTTTTCAAATTATAAATTATATCTGCCTCATTTTGAAATAACATGTTGCCACAATCTATGCACGGCATTTGTAATAACCATTCCAACTCACTGATTTTTTTTAGCAAATTCCAAAAATGAATATATTCCCAAAATGTATTTTTCCTCGAATCTTCTTAAATTCATCCAACTTTTATCCACATTTTCTGTCATGTCTGTATGTGAAAAATAAATACATAAATAAATTAAGAGCTAAACGTATTTTTAGACATATAGCAATTCATATTTACATGAGATAAACATGGAATAACAACAAAATTAGACTAAACAGGATAATAATTACCTAAGTATCTGTAAATTTCTTTTACGATGAAAACGCTTGTTGGAAGCCAAAAGTCGCCAAGATCACTCCAAATCACGTTCTAATTTTACACGATATAAACATGAAATAACTACAAAATCATATAAAATAAAATAAAGTAAGAGTTAAACGTATTTTTAGACACATAGTAATCCAAATTTACACGAGATAAACTTGAAATAACAACAAAATTATATATACAAATAGGATTATAATTACCTAAGAAAGTCTAAATGTCTTTTGACGATGAAAGCGTTTGTTGGAAGCAAGAATCGCTCCAAATCACGTTCCAAATTTAAATGATATAAACGTGAAATAACTATAAATTAGACAAAATAAAATAATACTTACCTAATAATCTTTAAATGACATTTGATGATGAAAACAACGTTTGTTGGAAGCCAAAAGTCGTCAAAATCGCGTCCAAATTCTTTGGAAAAACGATTTTTTTGAAATGGAGAAAAATGTTGGAATGGAAGATGAAATGTTTAAATGGGGGAACTATCAATATATATTAATAACTGTGATCTTAGGCAACATAGAAACAGAAAATATGTTGCCTAAGTGATATCTTACGCAACAAATAAAATAGATTATATGTTGCCTAAGTAAACATATGTGCCAACCTTAAATCATCCGTACATGAGTTATTAAGTTTTCAACTACCTATATATTTATTTAATTTTTTACCTTAGGCAACATAGAAACAAGAAAATATGTTGCCTAAGTGAGATCTTACGCAACAAATACAACAGATTATATGTTGCTAAGTAAACATATGTGCCAACCTTAAATCATCCGTACATGAGTTATTAAGTTTTCAACTACCTATATTTATCTATATTTTGACCTTAGGCAACATAGAAACAAGAATATATGTTGCCTAAGCCAACTCTTACGCAACACATACAATAGATTATATGTTGCCTAAGTAAAAGTAGGTATCAATCATCCGTACACAACTTATTAAATTTTCAACTACCTATATTTATTTATAATTTTTTACCTTAGGCAACATTAAAACAGGAAAATATGTTGCCTAAGATTACACAACTAAGGCAACATAATGGAAGATGTTGCTTAAGATACTTGAGGCAACATATAATTATTCATATGTTGCATAAGGTCTCGCTTAGGCAACATATAACGATATGTTGCCTAAGAGGAAACGTAGGCAACATATATTAGCCTTTGTTGCCTAAGCTTATCTTAAGCAACATAGGCAATTAGCCTATGTTGTCTAAGGCGACATTTGGTGTAGTGTCAATAAGATTGTTTGTTTTTGTAACGTCTAAAGTATGAAATCTGAATCTGAATCAACAAGATTTTTTAATTATATAAATTACAAAATAGTAAAAACTGTTGTCGTAATTTTTTAATTTTAATTACATTTCATAATCACATTACTTGGCTTCCAACCGACTCAAGAAGAGTATCATCATCGAGTGATGAGTTGATGACAGCTATAAGAGGTTATAAGATATTAGGTTACCTCTTCTGATTTCAGACGAATTTCAAACTTAAGAGCCTCTGAAATCTAAAAAAAAACAATCTGAACTAAAAAACATGTGACCGATCCAAACTTTAGAGGTAGGTTTTATAGAAAAAACAAACAACCCCTAACTCGATCGGTGTACGTAGTTCTTTTATGTCTGAAAACTAACCTGAAGATGACTAGCAACCTGAACTCTTGTAAGACCTGGGACACCCATCAGATTATGTATCTCCTTTGGATAACATCCTAATACCAAAACACAAAGCTAATTTTAGCAATATAAGAACGGGTTCCAATGTTCATGTATTTATGTGATACATTTAGCAAAAGTAAAAGCATTTGAAACAAAAATGTTGAAAGATGAATGTATACTTCCATCACCAAGCTGACTGATAGCATTAAGGAATTTCTCATGAAGTTCTTGAGTCCACTCTATGCATATCTTCTTCTTTATGCTATCTTCGGTAGCAGCATCTACGGCTGATTGGTAGACCATATTATTATCAAGGTGACTTCCGACTACATACTTCATTGGCTCATCTCTATCCTTCCTTTTACTTCTAAAGCTTCTAGACTCTTCATGTGTAGCAGCCTTACGAATCTGTTAGGTCTAGAGTTTTGTCAAAAACACAAGTGTTGAGTTCTGAGTAAGAAGACTAAAGAAGACTCAGAAGACTCAGAAGTTCTGAGTAGAAGACTCAGAAGTTCTGAGTAGAAGACTCAGAAGTTCTGAGTGAGAAATCTCAAAAAGATTCTAAGTATTGGATTCTGACTAGAAGGTTCAGAGTTCTGAGTAGGAGACTCAGAACTTCTGACTATGAAGACAAATGTTCTGAAGCGCTTATTTCAGAAGTATGTTCAGAATTCATATCTTGGGATATTATCTGTTATATTCTGTTTCTCATATGTACTGTAGCTTTAGCTATTCTCTACAGTATATATAGGAGTTAGCAACTGTAGCTAAAAGAATCTTTTGGAGAATCTTTGGCTAATCTTTAATGTAACTTTTCACGCATAAATTTGTTAGATCTTTTGAGAGAGAAACTCATTGTAATATCTTGCAATTCACAGATTGTTAATAAATCATATGACCAGTTGCTGTGTATACGATCTTAATTGTTCATATTTGATTGTAAGAGTGTATCATGGACTTTCAATTGGTATCAGAGCCAATCAACAAACAAATTCGTCCAAGAGTGTGTTTGATCGCGTTCTTGAAGTTTCTTGATCAATTCGACAATTGATTCCGCTGCTGCTAACAATTCTTGAATTCCTAACAATTCTTGAATTCGTTTCTATCATTGATTCAAGAAATTTGAATTTGTCTTTCTGTTGAATCGATATCTTACAATCAAGTCATCCAAAGAATTTCTCTCTATGCTGATTAATTTTCGAAAATAAACAGAGATCACAGGTATGTTTTTAAAATTCTTGATTGGTTTCTTGATCAAGGTGATTATATCTGCTGCATGTTGATTAGTATTCAAATTTTTTGTTGAAAAGAAGATTTCATTAATTCATGTACTCTAACTGTTTGATGAAATGCATGTGACAGATTTGATCAATTCTTGCATGTTCTAGATCTGTGTTGATTCTCATTTTTTTATCATAATTCATAGTTGATATTTGAATTTGTCATTTCATCATGCCTGAGATTGTTGAAGTTTTTGTGAGACCTGCAAGTTCTATAACCAGTTCAGACAATTTAAAAAAACTAAGTCCTGTAAAAGCAAAAGAAACAATTTCTGAAACAAAAACTGAGATTGCTCATTTAAGCAAGATTGCTAATCTTCAAGCAAAACAAGATGAAAATACAAAAGTTATAAAGATTTTGCAAAAAGAGAAATCTGATTTTCTAAAGGATTTTGAAAAGGTTCAAGAAAACATAAAGTTATTAGAAAAAGAGAATGTTGATTTGAAAGAGAAAGGCAATTTTAGAAGAAAGATGTTGACAGAGTCTGAAAATAGAATCAAATCATGTGAAATGAAAAATTGTCAACTCTTGAAACAGATCTATGATTTTGAACAAGTTCTTATACTTGAAAGAGTGAAATTTGAGAAAGAAAGAAGAGACTTTCAAACTGAGAGGAAAGGTTTTGAAACAAAGTCTGTTGAATTATCTCTGAAAATTTCTGATTTGGAGAAAATTCTTGCAAAAGAAAGAAAAGAGTTTGAATGCAAGAAAAATGTTTTTCAAAAAGAAAAGAATGGTTTTGAGAAAAAGAAAACAGGAATGTTAAATGAGTTTTCTGTAAAGATCAATGAGTTGGAGAAAGAGTTAGAAGATGGAAGGAAAGAGACTGAAAAGAAGAAGGTAAATGGCTTTAAAGAAAAATGCTTAAAAGATGAGTTTGAGAAGGAAAAGAAAGTTTTTCATTTGGAGATAAGGAGACTAATTAAGAAATTATCTGATTTATCAACTAAAATCATGATAGAGAGGAAGTCCAAATCTGATTTGCAGTCAAGGTTTGATTTGTATGTTAAAAAGTTTAAAGAATTTGAAACAAAAGTTGTTAACAAATCAAATCATAGTTCAAAAGATCAGATTCGTTCTTCTAATCTGTTTTATGATTCTTCTATTGATAAATCTTATAATTGTTCTTTTAAAAAGATAAAAATGGAATGGAGAGTTAAAGGAACTACTTCCAAGAAAGAAGTACCAAAATCAAAGGTTCCTAATTCAAATGTCAAGAAGAACAATATATTTCAAAGAAAATCTTTTGTTAAACCTGATGTGATTTATTCTGTAAATCAATTAGTCAGAATTGCACAAAAGAAACTTTGTTGTTCATATTGTGGGACTGATGATTTTGTGAACAAGAATTTTATTCAACACTTGTATGGTTCTTATAGAATATCTGCATATACCACTGCACCTAACAAACCTGGACCCAAGTTCATATGGGTACCAAAGACAACTTAATCTGTTTTGCAGGTTATTCATGTGTAAAGCTGAATGATAATACTGACACATGACTTAAAACATATGTTGTGCTTAATTGAGAATTTTGACTTTTGGATAAATTAGTCCAAAACTCGGTATGAATGTGATTATGGATTTCTGATTCATACAGATCAATTTGTTGATTTTGAAGATTTTTTTGAAAAAGTTCTGTTTGCTATGGGGTTATCGAACTCATAGATGCGAGTATTTTTAGTAGAAAACATTTCTAGAGAATGTGTTCAGAATCACATTTTGAGCAACCCTGCAAATTTTGGTTGAAAAATTCTGATTTTTGAGCAAGTTATGGTGATTTGAAGTTCAGAATGTTCAAAAATCACAAAATCCAAACATTTTTCTAAGGAATTTTCTCTGGATAGTTTTATCAGAATTCTGACTCTCTTACTCAAAAGTTCTGACTCTACTACTCAGAATTCTGACTCAACTAATCAGAATTCTGACTCTGATACTTAGAATTTTGAACAAGTTACTCAGACTTCTGACTATACTACTCAGAATTCTGACTCAACTAATCAGAATTCTGACTCTAATACTTAGAATTTTGAGTAAGTTACTCAGAATTCTGACTTTTCTACTCAGAATTCTGACTCAACTACTCAGAATTTGGATTTTTGATATCTAATGAGGAATCATCGTAGATGATTACCAAAATCTCTTGATTTTGCAGGATTATCTTAATTTCAGAGGAAGTGTTGACTCAAAATTTGATCTGATTGTTTCAAGATAAAATTTCAAAACCCGTGCTTCAACGTTTTAGGTTTTTGAACATATCAGTTCAAAACCCATACTTAAATGACAATGGCTTCTGAATAATTCAGTTCAGAACCCGTACTTCAGAGACTAAGACTTCTAAACAAATCAGTTTAGAACTCATACTTCTCAGGTGATATCCTTAACTGTCATATTTTTATGTTTCAAGGAACAAGTGGTGAAAGGTAACATTGCATTATGTTTTATTTCTATTGCTTTGAATGTTTGAATCTTAACAAATTTAATTCAATGATATGAATTTTTTTTAATTTTCATTAAATGAATGAAATGTGTGTCAAAGATGATTTTACAAGTATTTCTGTATTATCTAAGATATATTTGTTTCAACTTTCATTTCTGAAATAAATCGAAAGGTTAGCAAAACATGAATGAAATTATGTTGAATGCTCAATGTTATGTAAATCTAGACTTATATAGAATATAATGCTCAAAAAGTCGAAATGTCAGAATGATGGATGGAAACAAAAATATGGGGGAAGTACTACGTTTTAGAACCAAGTGATTGAGATGAAATAAATATATATAAAATCATCTAGTTTGAAAGTTTGTACCTGTGGCCTTTCTGGTTTGGGAGATTAAGTCCTAAGGGGTGCTAGTCACCTAGTCCCTAAGATCAACTGGTCTAGGATCGGCTGACCCAAATCCTGCAATAGAACCAGATAGAAAGCCATGTTCTACTGGTACAAATGGGTTTAGGATATATCGATGTGGCCTTTCTGGTTTGGGAAAGTAAGTTTCAAGGGGTGTTCAACACCTAGCACCTAAGACCAACTGGTCTGGGATATGCTGACCCAAATCCTGCTATAGAACCAGATAGAAAGTCATGTTTAACGATGTATCTTATTCTTACAAAACTTTTTGATTAAAAGATGCCAATGTGCACAAAATTAAAAGATGTCAATGAGCACAAAATTAAAAGATGCCAATGTGCACAAAATTAAAAGATGCCAATGAGCACACATCTCTTGAAACTTTGGGAAAATACAAAGTCGCAATAAACCTATAAATTTGTGAAAATCCTGATTTTGGACAAATAGTGTGAGTAAAGCAAAGTATTCATATATGTTTTAGAATTGCATATTCTTGAAGCTAATCATATTTCGCATGTTAAGCACACCAAATAGATTTAATAAAGGGATTGAAACTGAACATTTTTAACTTGATATGCAATGATGACTTGTATTTGATTCAAACACATACATTTGATTTCATTTGATTGAAAAATCTGTTAAATTTCATTAAGTTGGATTTCTTTTGTAAAATTTTCAGATGATCAAATGTTAGTAGTTATCAAGTGTAGTTCAGTGAATCTTATTTTTCTTGTATAAATGTTTTCATTAAGGCACTATATTTGAAATGAATAATTTTAATGAAATATATGCATACTTTCAGGGGGAGAAAACAAATTGCTCCAGAACTCTTATTTTGAGGGGGAGCAAGGTCATTAATTAAGGAGGAGAAAAAGCATAGACTTCATAGCTAAAGTTTTGAAAATCAAGGGGGAGAAAAGCTAAAGATTTTGAAGATGATTTTGCTTTCCAAAACTTTAGGGGGAGAAAAGATAAAGATTTTGAAGATTGATATGATTGAAAAATCTGATTGATTGATTTAAAAAAAAAGGGAGAAGAAAGTCAGAAAGTCATAAAAAGACAGAAATTTGACTTGATCACATCACATGAAGATAGGAATTGTCATTTCAAGGGGGAGCAAAGAAAAAGCAAATATGTAACATAAATCAGTTTGGAAATCGTTGCTGCTGCTGATTAAAGACTGACCAGAAGTTGTTAATTCAGATTATTCAGAAGTTCTGAGCAAAAGTTGTCAAAGCATTCAGAAGAGCTCCTTCTGAAGATTGTTCCTGCTCTAAGAATTTGATGATGAAAAGTACAAGTGTGTTTGACAAAAAGGGGGAGATTGTTAGGTCTAGAGTTTTGTCAAAAACACAAGTGTTGAGTTCTGAGTAAGAAGACTAAAGAAGACTCAGAAGACTCAGAAGTTCTGAGTAGAAGACTCAGAAGTTCTGAGTGAGAAATCTCAAAAAGATTCTAAGTATTGGATTCTGACTAGAAGGTTCAGAGTTCTGAGTAGGAGACTCAGAACTTCTGACTATGAAGACAAATGTTCTGAAGCGCTTATTTCAGAAGTATGTTCAGAATTCATATCTTGGGATATTATCTGTTATATTCAGTTACTAATTAGGACACGTGTAATTGTTCTATTAGTCTGTTTCTCATATGTACTGTAGCTTTAGCTATTCTCTACAGTATATATAGGAGTTAGCAACTGTAGCTAAAAGAATCTTTTGGAGAATCTTTGGCTAATCTTTAATGTAACTTTTCACGCATAAATTTGTTAGATCTTTTGAGAGAGAAACTCATTGTAATATCTTGCAATTCACAGATTGTTAATAAATCATATGACCAGTTGCTGTGTATACGATCTTAATTGTTCATATTTGATTGTAAGAGTGTATCATGGACTTTCAGAATCATACTCTCATTATCGTATTGGTAATTCTTATTGATTCTCTCTCTAATGACATGTTGACGTAAATGCATTACCATGTCGTTAGTAAGTGGCCTTTTGAGTACAAGGAAAGCTCCACTCTTAAGTGTTTCAAGTACGAGGGTGTCATTGCCATTCTCAGCCATCACTTGAACATATAACACATTAAAAGTTTCATAAGTATCAAATAATTGAAGGATAAGTTATTGCTTATTTCATTTTGTCACCGCAGATAAGTTACTTCTAGTGTTTGGATTGGAAAAAAACTGCTTATGACTTTTTGTCACCGCAGATAAGTTGCTTTTAATAAATTAGGTCATACTGAATTACCAACTTATTTGAAATAACTTATGATTTTTTCTGATTATTTTGCATTAATAAGCAATCCCAACACCCCTTAAACAACAACTTATTAGCTTATTACGTTTTGGTACCACAATAAGCTAATCCGAACACTTTTTATAAAACTCTTTTTTGTCACCACATAAGTTGATAAACACTTTAATAAGAAAAAAACATAAGTTGTTTTAATCGTGGCTGTGCTGCGCAATTTAAAACTCACCCACAGATAGCAAGTCCATATTCTTTGCTATACTTGAACCTATTGCCAACCTTTTTTTAATATAATTTCAAGAAACACAAACAAAATATTGTTGTAATGAAAAACAGTACAAGAAGATCTACAGGGATATATAGTTGAATAGGGAAGTACAAAACTAAGAGAAAAACAAGATAACAACTCAACCCAAAAGAACCTGGCATTCTATTTATGATAAACTCATATGATTATAAAGGGTTTACACATCTACATATGTAACACCGAGATTACACTAATGTCTATTTTATCGTTTAACCTCCAAAATAATCAAATTTTAAAAACCACCAAAATATACGGGATATAATTTTAAATAAATTCCGAAATGTCCGCTTTAAATTGTTACGTTTTATCCAAAACATAAACCAACCCAAAAGTTTAAGATTTACAATCCATAAGTTTACTTATAATCAACCAGGGACATATCTACCCGATAGAATACATAAGGGTTGTTCGTTTACGGCTGAATGGCCTGTATAATCCTTATAGCTGATTCGGTCAGCTATAAGAAACTGTTCGTTTGCAGCTTATTCTCTCAGATGAGTGCTTATTCGCTCAACCCAGAAACATCACTCCTATGGGCTCAACCCTGACTAATTCCACAAATACCCCTCCCATTACAAGAAACTCCATCGAAGCTCACACATGCTCCAGTGTTTCTCCATCGAAGCTCACACCTGCTGCTTCCAAGATTCAAGAAGACGACCTCCGTCGCCGGTGTTTCTCCGTCACCGGTGCTTCCTCGTTAATTGTCGGCCATGGCCTCCTCTACGTCGCCGGCCATAGCTTCCCACTCCATTGTCGGCAATAATCTGTATATAGGCTTGTGAGACAGCGTGTTTGTAAGAGAGAGAGAAATAGATAGAGATAGAGAGAGAGAGAGAGAGAGAGAGAGAGAGAGAGAGAGAGAGAGAGAGAGTGAAAGAAGAAGAAGAAGAAAGAAGAAGAAGAAGAAAGAAGAATGAGGCGGCAGGAATAAGAATGGAAAAGGGGAAAGAGTTTTAACCTAAAAAGTTGTTTCAAATTGAATTATTTGTTAAGTTTGTAAAAATATGCAACTGATTTTTTAATTTATGTTTATTGTGATGATTGAATTTATATTCTTATGTTATTTTTATTTAAAAAATGTTTAAATTAATATTTTATTAAAATTATAAGTCATGTATTTAATATTTTTATTAAATAGTTATTTTGTTGGGAATTTAATTAAAATGCCCCAAGTTTGACTTTCCTTTACCAAAATACCCTATTTTTCCGCGGAGGGAGCCCTCTATCGCGGGGGGACCAATTGTGAAATTTTTGGCAACATGTATTTACATTTTCAGTCCCTGCCCGCGAACGAGGCCCGCGATCGCGGCCCGCGATGGGGACTGAAAGTGTAAATATATCTTGCCAAAAATTTCACATTTGGTCCCTGCCCGCGATAAAGGGCTCCCTCCTCGGAAAAATAGGGTATTTTGGTAAACTTTTAAAAAAGGGGTATTTTGGTAAGTTAATTTCAAACTTAGGGTATTTTAATTAATTTCCCTATTTTATTTAACAAAAATAAAAACTAGGGGTAAAATGGTCATTTCTGACATTCAGACTGTTTATTAAGCACAACAACCGAACACCAACTTATCTGTTAACAGTCAGATAACCATATCCACTCAGACAGTCATATGGATTCAGGTCTTAACAGGAAACGAACCGAACAACACCATACATATATATAAACACCAAAAGCAAGTACCAAAATACCCAAAAGAGCTAAACCGACACTTGTATCAACACTCGAGCTATGCTTCCTTATCTTTCCCTTTGTCTACAATCCTTTTTCCTAAAAAAAATTAATCAATAACGGGTAAGCTATAAAGCTTAGTGAGTTGTATATGAAAGTACATGGTTATAATGTTATATATATATATATATATATATATATATATATATATATATATATAACTGAAGAATGAAACGAAATCTCCAAACGAAAAGCTATTTTAACATCAAAGACTAAAAACTCGGAGAATTCCATGGATACATCCCAAGACTTACCAAAATCATAAACATAACATACCAATATCAAAATCAATACATCATAAGTTCAACAACAACATACGCTCTTACCGACAAACTCGACAACGAAATGTCAATCGTTCCAAACGAACACCTATCACATGGCTCAAGTACCGTATCACGTAAACATATCATGAATCAATTATACAATATCAAGAATAGTGCACCACTCCCTCCGTCATCTACTGGGTACGTGCAGAATAATACTCACATTCGTCTCCTAACACACAAGATACATGAGTACAACGAACCGGTATGCCACACCCAACCTCCGTCTCCCTGGGATACGTGAACATACACCGCTTTCCAGCGTACCACACGAAGTAGTACCCGTATTCACGGTTTACCAAGAGATTAACAAAACAGTCGCGGATCCGGACTCGACCGACATAGCTGAACGATCATACGGAATACAAACCGGAATCAGAGAGACTTACACATGTCACACCTTAAGAAAACATGAAACACAACTAATGAAAAAATGCATATACATATGAGTAACACATAAACATGTATTTCATATAAACTCACAGTGCACAAAATGGGTCAACCGAATGTCCAACCGAATGTCGCGTTCCAACTCCGTAATCCAAGTATGTATGGCATCCCAAAAGCTTCCAATTATACCCTTATACTCCCTAGAGTATACACATTCAATTCCATAAGTATATAATTACACTATCTCATTCTATTTCATTCCTTACTTAGCTAATTCCATCCAATTATTTTGTACAACCCCTTGTTCTAACACAATTTTAACCATCTTAAACTCAGAATTACATTCTGACTTCTAAACAAGAAAAAATAGACTCTTTTATCTTTCAGATTCCACTGACCTCATGTCCATTGGATTTTTCTTTGATTTTATATGAATTTTCTAAGACAGGGTAGAAAATTGACTTTTATGTTTCAAAATGTCCATTTTCAACCATCTTGTACCCAAACCATTCCCATTTGGCACCAAATCTAGATTTCTATCTCAAATATTACAAACTTTATAAAATAAATAGCAAAACTCAAGCCTTATTCATCAAAATCATCATTTTAGAACTTTGACTTTGAAAAGTCAAACTTTTGTTCATAACTCAACATTATTTCAACTAATCTTTGTCTATAATCCATGTTTTTGGCCAAATAACAAGTTATCTCATCACATTTCAACAAAATAATTCCCTAAATTCATCATGCATTCTATAACTTGAACTCTAATTGCAAGAAATCAACCAAATACATCAAGAACATCAAAATACCAACATTTATACCTTCAATTTCTTGCAATTTCTCTTCAATTTCACTAAGATTAAGCCATGTTTTGCCTTTAGGTGGGTGAAATCACTCACACTTTGGTCCAGAAGCTTGTAGAAGTAAAAATGAGGTGAAATGGAGTAATTTTCGTCACTTAATTGCTCTAACCTGTTTTGGGTCGGGTTTGACCCGCCTGGGTTGACCCAGCACCCATTTTGACCACCAAACACTAAAAAATTCATAACTTTTCGCTCGGACCTCCGTTTTCGATGAGGTTTTCGCCTACGCGTTCGTAATAAGATAATGTATGACTTCCAATAAAATATTCCAGAAAAGACTTACCCATAAAAGCAGTTTTATGTATTTGTAAGACCCGGGTTGACCCGACATCCATTTTGACCACCAAACACTTAAAAATTCATAACGTTTCGCTCGGACCTCCGTTTTCGATGAGGTTTTCGCCTACGCGTTCGTAACACGATAATGTATGACTTCCAATAAAAATATTCCAGAAAATACTTCCCAGTAATAGCAGTTTTATGTATTTGTAACTTAGGTGTTAAGCTTTTCATTTGCAAACCTATGACACCCTACATATATTTTCTTAAGGATTTTGCTACAAGTCCTCATTAAAGCGTTATATTATCACAT